>BJKM01000578.1:0-352060 GCA_015082035.1 Chaenogobius annularis | reverse complement strand
AATAAAATAAGATAATGTATCCATTGGTCTCTGCAGTTTGAATCAGGCAGTGCCTCTCAATACAAGCCTGCTTTTCTAATCTGTTTCCATCCATATTATGTAAATATATTTTCACATTGCATCATTATGTGAAGCCTGCAGGGCAAAACTCTGCTATTCTCCACTGGCCCATAGCATACGGAGACGATTATAAATTAGTTTTCCAATATTTGTACTTCTATTGAATTAACTTAAAATATATGGGTATGTAGTGTGTTTAATAAAAAAGAAAGTAAGGGTAATACTAGAGTTAAGGACCACATATTATTTGCAATGTTAGTGTAGCAGTGTGCGCCCACCGCGTTCTGCCACCAGGTGGCACCTATAAAAGTAACATTCATCCCTCCCCCCTAAACTCTGACTTCTGACGTCACATGCTGGCGGAGCTACACTTTCTACACAATAGCCACTAATTAGAAAACAATGTTGATTACTAAAGAGCTGCAAAGTATTGTCATACAATAACGTTAATCATTTGCAAACATTTACATAGTAACAAAGTTGTAACTCCTGTTGCACCGTGAAGTAGATTCAAACGGAGCAAAATACAAAATTTGCAATAGCTAAAGTTGACCAGGTACTGACAAAGACAGACAAAAGAAATGTGTGACTTGGCCGAAGCACAACTCTTGGTCTGTAGTCAATAAGTGAAATACAATTGGTCACCTTAATGGTATTTCACATTTTTACTCCTAAAAATTAACGCAAAGGAATTTAAACCTTGATTTCATACACAAAATTTAAGCCTTGAATAGATAATCCCAAGACTAAAAATAGTAGTGAAGGCTATTTTACAACACAGTGCCCAAACTACTTTCACCAGAACTACATAATACACCTAACATTTTCCATAATTTGCTCCTGCGTGGCTGTAGTTTTGCTGTGAACTCTTTCCATTAGCTGCGTGAGTCCGCTGCCTTGTTTTCAGATGTATTATTGTATTTTTTACATCCAAAACCTCAAGGCATTATTCCTGTGGTATGTAGCATTATGTAGCATAGTAATGACCCCCTGGGAGAATATAAAAACATATCTTTTTCCAAATTGTTTCGGGATACGGTCTCCATGGAAACTGCCACTGATGTTTCTCATTTGTCTTTGCCCATCAAAGGAATGGCAACATTAGATTTGTTTTGTTTTTATAATGTAGTAATATGATTAGTTCAAATAGGGGAATTAGTTCAAATGGGCCTTATCATCCTGTTTTTGTCATGCTTCGGATAAAATACAAATTCAATTCAAATACATTATATATTACAGGGATAAAATGTGAATATATTATATTACAATATAATTCACAAAAATGTAACTGAGTTGCACGACTTTCCATTGCTTTTTGTATTCCTCAAATATTACATTTACATATATTTTTTTATCATCATAGAACCGGTGGCTTGTGTTTTATAAAACAGTCCATATTTGAACTGTCCATATCTCTTTAAGGAAATGTAAGCTTCAATTTAGCTAAAAACAAAGACAAACAATAGTTTCACCTCTATGCGTCCCCTTTCGGACCCTCACCCACAATTTGAGAACCAATGCCATAAAGCAACTTTCACTTTCACTTGCCCTTCACACATAATATTATTTGTAAGATTTTAGAACCAATACACTCATCAACGCCACCTACAGTAACTGACATTACACAGCAAGCCTACAGTATTAACATATTAACAGACTTTATCAGTAAAGGTAAAAATACAGCGGGCCGGACCTCACAGACCTAAATGCGGCATTCGACCACGTGTCCACATACATGTCGTAAGTAAGAGACCCACGTGTGTGCACCAAGCAAGATGGCGCATCAAGAAGGTGCTCAATTCAATTCAATGGGCTGCGCTAACTGCTGCATGTTGCCAGTGTAGCCTTTAGCGCCTAGCTACATCCAATGGCTGTGCAGCCTGCAGACCTTGCGCAGTAGTGCTCTTCTCCCACATGACCAGTCGGAAGCAAGAGATGTTTGAGCTGAGCCAAGCGAACCAAAGCTAAAGGTTCAAAAGTAGATTTTAAGAACACTGAAGTATTTTTGAACTGGAAAAAAGTTCCATAGAAATAAATCCTACCGTTGTTAAAGCTGTAGGTCTCTGTCAGCCGAACACGAGCAGTTCGTTTTTACGCTGTGCTCCCTGGGAAAAATGCTTTCTGGACTGTGGAGGATTATTTTTCGTAGCAGTACTAATGTAAAAAAAGATTAAAAATAAATTTGCTATCTATTTTTTCTTTGCATGTTTTTTTTAAACATGCAAATCTGCAAGAAACAAGTTTGATGCTGCTGTGTGTGATCTACACCTGGACCAGAATAGGAATAAATTTAACCAAGTTGAAAGTATGGAGCTCATTATGGGCCATTTTCAAACTGTGTCCGCTGTTGTGTGGACATTTGACTGTAAATGCACTGTATTGCCACAATAACAAGAAAAATTCAACGCACACAATCTTAACAGTTTAGAGAAGACCAATTTGACTTTGTGTCCTATAATAACGACAAACTGTTATTATAGAACATTATAGGTCGTTTCCATCTCCACTGGACTGTGGGAGTCAGAATGATAGAAAAAAGCAAATATATATATATATATATATATATATATATATTAAAATGTTGAAACTGTGCATGGTTTCTCTCACATTTTTTGCAAATTAGCATGTTTAAAAACTCGTAAATTAGCTGTTTATCCTAGATTTTCTTTCTGGTAAATTTGCATGTTTAAAAACTTGGAAATGTTCGCCTTTTTTTTCCTCACGATTTTTTTTTCTTTTTTTTCTGGCAAATTTGCACGAAACTTGTAAATTTGCTGTTTTTTTCCTAGAATTCCCCCCCCCCAAAATCGGTCAAATTTACATGATTAAAGTCGAAAATTTCCAATCCTATTTTAAAATTGTCTTTAATCTAATGTGGCCCAATTTCGCCTTCGCACAGATATGCCTGCCTCCGTGCCTCCGTGCCTCCGTGCTCCGTTAGTCTTTTCCTAACAGATCACCAGCACGATCGTAGCTCCCTCGACCCAGCAGTCCTACTCGCGTCCGCTAGAGAGCGTCATTGCGCACTCCTGGCTTCAGAGACGGAGGGGGCGGTGCAGCGAGTGAGCGAGCCCGGGCTGAGACCTGTCTGAGGCGGCCACAGAGCTCGCCTCACACTCGGAGCAGAGCTGTGGAGCGGAGAGGAGAGAAGCTGCCCGCATGCCGCCGGCCTTTACTGGGATTTAACACCTTCTGACGCCGCTGTCGCTTCTGGAGCTCGGACTAAAAAAAAAGAAATAAAAAAAATATTAAAAAAAATAAAAAGGACTCGCCACGATGCTTCACTCGGGCTTTCCCACGCTGGCGATGCTGACGGCGACTCTTCTGCAGGTAAACGCTCGGTCACCAGCAGCAAAGAGCGAGCGGGAGCAGCGGAGGAGATGCAGCCGCTCGGGTTTAACGACCAGTGTTGACGCCTGACAAGAAGCGACATTAGCGCGCAATGCAAGCTAAACACGACCGGAAAACACCGACATGCAATGAACTATCACCGCTTTCTTTTGTAATCGCAAGTGAACGTTGATTTAGATATTATTTTTTGCGCTCGCATCCGTGTTCAAAGCCAGCGTCTCGGCTTTTACGCTAGGCTAGGCTATAATCGTGACTAGTCGAGTATAAAAAAATATATAATCGTAGTTGTATTTTGATAATGTAGACTAAACGCATGCAAAAACTAATTTTATAACAAAAATAACGGTATTATTAAATCTGAAATTTAAATTAAAAAAAAAGAATAAGCCATTTCTTTGTTTAGTTAAAAGCCTGTGGTCACCAAATTGAACTTTTTATTCGGTTGATAGTACGGCTGCAACAATTAATCGATTAATCAGGATTGGTCAACTATTAATTAAAAAAAAGATATATATATATATATATATATTAATAAAGTCGTATTTTGACAAGCGTTGTTATCGAGACTACACGGACTCTAAATCATATGAAAAGATATTTTTTTCTAACAAAGACTGGCATTATTCAATAAAAATAATGTCAACAAAAGAGAGAAAAATAAACCATAATTGTGATTTGAATAATGAATCCACTTTATTTGTAAGTAGTCATTAAATGTAAGTTTTATTTGGTTGATGATGTATTTAAAAAGTCAAATTTTCCACTCTAAATCATCTTTTGACTAGTCGACTGATAGAATAATGGTTAGTAGCTGCTCGGCTCACACTGCTCTCCGCTCCACAGTTAACGGCCGTTCGGGTGTGAGCTACGGTTAAGCCCAGCCCTGGCTATGTTCGGCGCTGTAACCCGGTGTTGGTGGAGCACAGAACAGGCTTTGTAGCTGTCCAGACACACCGGCAGAGGGATTTGGCATTTAGTTAAAGGGGACATATTGTGCAAAACTTAAATGAGCTTTTAACCTTTTTTTACAACTGTGCTTCCTCATCATTAGTGTGCTCAAAGTTGTATTTTGAGTGATTCCCGCATGTTTGAGTTATCTTGTAATTTTCTTGCAATTTAGGCTTGAGTGTTCGGAAAATTCCTGTTTTCACCTACCACCTATATCCGCCCACATCCCTGTACTTCCTTCCAATTATATGAACGATTAAGTAGTAGTAGTTGTAGAAGTAGAGTGGTACATGTAGGGTTTCAAAATGTCACTTTTGTCAAATTGCCACTTTTTGATAGTATTAACATGTAAATGATAATCTGCTGCTTGTTACAGTGAAATGTCTCTATAAAGAGGCGGGGCTTCTCAGTTTTGCAGTTTTGAACAGGAAGTCAATGCACCTGTTTTTCTTACTAAGCCGTTTTAGATTAGTATTACATTTTACAATGAACAACATGTAAAATGATGATCTACTTTATGTTATAGTTCAATCCAGAGTACCTGGGGAAAAAAAGCATAATACGTCCCCTTTAACATTTGGTCCGTCCGTGCGTGAGCTGGAGAGAGTGTGCGCTTGGCTGTGGTGTGACTAAAGGGTAAGAGTGATACTGACTATGTGCTGGAGTCACAGTAGGTTACAGCGGGACATGAGCTCTCTCTGAGAAGTGACAACGAAGCGGGGATTTACGGGTACCACAGGGGTTATGTTTACACACACACACACACACACCAAAAATCTGATCGTTATCTGAGTTCTGGAGTTGGCAAATTATTGAAATGTCATGTAAACAGTTACATCTGATGTGAATAATCGGATTTCTTTCTGTTTCTGTTTATTCGCAACCGTGCAGGTTTGGAGAAGGACAATTATGCAAAAGAAAGAGATCATGTAATATCGCGATGTGCCAAACGTATTGTGATACTAAATTTGGTATCGATGGGCTGCTGTGTCGATATATTGCCATGTGTCATTTTTGGTATAATTTCTCGTATTATTTTGTGACAATCTTGTTGCTTGTTTAAAGAAAGGAAACTTGTTCACACAAAAAATTTGACATTTTGACAGTTGTGATGATTAAAACGGCTGTATTTCATTTTGAGTTTGTGCAGGTCGAGGTTTAACAAAGAGAAAATGTTGTTAAAATGTATTGGGTTCTTTAAAAAATAGTGATATATCGTAGCATATGATGTGCAATATATCGATTATCGCATGTATCGCAAAAGAGTGATATCATCGTGAGGGACCCTGTGATTCCCAGCCCTAATGTCAAAGCTTGAAAGAATTAATTTTTTTTTACATTTATTGTTGTCTTCCAAATCCACTGTTTGACTGGCAAATGGCACCCGGGTTTGGATAATCAGATTTCTTATGTGCACGTAAACACACACCAATAATCAGATCTGTTTATCGCGTTATCTGATTATTCTAGTTAGCTTCTTTTTTCCCCCTGACATTTAATACACTTTTGTTCAGTTCCAACTCTGGTACATACATTGATCACAGTGCTTTTTATAGACAAAGGGGTTTCTGTTTTTGGATGCCTCAGGGTTTTTTTTACGGAGAGGCTGAAATACTTGGGCCACATAATGCACAGTAGATCATTTCCTCCTTCAATTCTCAGTGCGTATCCCGTGCGTATCCCCGTGCGCATCCCCGTGCGTATCCCCGTGCGCATCCCCGTGCGCATCCCCGTGCGGCATCCCGTGCATCCCGTGCGTATCCCCGTGCGTATCCCCGTATCCCCGTGCGTATCCCCGTGCGTATCCCCGTGCGTATCCCCGTGCGTATCCCCGTGCGTATTCCAGTGGTATCCGTGCGTATCCCGTGCCGGCGTATCCCCGTGCGTATCCCCGTGCGTATCCCGTGCGTATCCCCGTGCGTATCCCGTGCGTATCCCGTGCGTATCCCCGTGCGTATCCCCGTGCGTATCCCCGTGCTACCCATGCGTGCACATTCTAATGTCACCAGTACAATGACATTGATTATTGCACTGATATCGCTATGGGAATGTAGGGTTGAAAGTATTTTTTTTTTTTTGGCACATTTGATCGACACGGTTGTCAAACAAATCGTCTATTAAATGTATGAATTCTCCTCTCATTTAAGAACGTCATCCAATGTCGATGTCAACATAACCAATACACACATTTCTTAGTTATAGCAATGAATGCAATTTTGTTGTGGATGGTTTATCGGCTATTGGTGATATTGGCGGTTCTCCGATATTTGGCACCAATGTTTTTTCTGCACTCCCCAGTGTCTGTGTTTCATTCCCGATCATATACTCAGTGCATCATATTTGTCCTTTTAAACAGACTAGTGAGAGAAAATGGAAATAGAAGAGCAATTTTGCTGGAGGTGGGCAATATATTGAAATTTAGATCATATGGTGAATTGTCGTTTTGAAGTTATGCAAAAATTGACCATCATGTATATCAATTACAGAAATGTATAGACATTTTACATTTGTGTGATGATAAACCTCAAATAATAGATTTTACATTTTAAGACATGTTTTAAAACATTTCTGTTACAAACACAAAACGCATTGTATCAACATAATACATTGTCAATACTGTTAACCCCTAAATGAGTGTAAAAATATGTCTGTATGTTTACACAATCATGTAACAAAGGATTTGTATTCCAGATACATTTTCGCTATATTTTTTTCACAAAACAGAAAGTTAATTTATGGACTTTACTTTAACTTATAACATACATTCGTGTGTCCTTGCTATGGAGACAGATCTTGTTCGGATCGGCAAAAAAAAAAAATCCATATCACACCATCCTTATATTTTGTCCCTTAGCTTCAGTAAGTGTCCCATTATTTAGCCTAAATATAATTCAGAAAACTGGGGGAAAAACTTTAAGCAAACCAGGACTGACTGCACCATTTATATATATATATATATATATATATAAATGGTGCATTCAAACCAGACTGCACCATTTTATATACATGTTTGTAGATAAATCTTGTACTTGTAGTTTCGACATCTGTAAAGAAGAGGACAATCTAAATAACTCCAAGCTTTGCACCAACAACTGCGATATATTGTGCATCTTTATAAATAAGCTACATTAAGTTATATCTTTAACTTGATCATAAACACAGCATACATATAGTTATTATATAAAAACATGGTCCCATCTGTGAAGTGTAATGCTCGTGTATCCAACCCCCTTAGGCCTAAATCTAAATGCAGCTGCAGAGACATGATCCAAAGCAGGACCAGATCAATACAGAGCTGTGCAGTGCCAAAGTGTCAAAGGTCATCTCCCAAAGTGCAGTTCTTCATCTGACACTGCAGCATCAGGACCGGCTCCAGCTTTAGTGAAATGCCTTCAAGACACGGGGGAGGGTTTCGCACAAATTTCCATCATGAGCAAGAAAAAAAAAAGAATATGTGTTTATAGCAAAAAAAAAAATCCTCAGACCTGTGTCACAGTTTAAATTAAACATATTTGTTCTGTTCGGTTGGTCATTTTATATTTTCGCTGTCATTTTCGAATCATCAAGCTGGTTCAGTACACTGTAAAGTATCAAAAATCGGATACTAATCGATTTTAACACTGGTATCGAAACTAGATACTCATTTGAACAAGAATCGATACTCAAAAATTCTCATAAACAGGACAACGTTTGACCTTTCCTGAACAGTTTTAAAATGAGCTTGAGCTTTATCAGAACTAGTAAAAGAAGAAAAAACTACATGGAAACATAAAGAAAGAACTATTATTATGTGTTTGAAAATGACAGTCTATTTTTATTTTTTATTTTTAATAGAATTTTTAAATTATCATTGATATTGAAATAGCTTAGTGTAAAAATCAAGTTTGAAATGTACAAATACTGCGAAAATAAGCTTTACTTTAGCCCATTCATCTTTTTATTTCATTCGCTACTATAAATACTACAAATTGCTATAAATTGTTTGACTTGTTGAGTTGTAATAAATTTTTTTTACAATTAGACGCTTTGAATTGCCGTAAGCAGAAATTCACATTGTCTGCGTTTTGCGAGAGTTCACACTTCTTTGTGATTGGCTCGTTTGTTCTGTCACTCACTCGGAGCTGACCAATAGGAGGAGTGGTTGGGCCTTGACCGGGATGCTCATATCTTTTCTGCTATTTGACTATTTGCCATTGTAAATCATGCTTGATATATTTGTTCACGTACACCGCTGTCTTAAATGTGAGAATTGTTTTGTATTTTCCCAATTTCAATTAAGAAAAGATTAGTCTCAATACAGCTCTCTAAATCAGGTGTTTGGCGCCGTACAGTTACAGTAAAGCTAAGGGAATAATCCTGTTTACTATTAAAAGCAGTGAATACGCCAAATATGTGCACCAGAAGAGATTTAAGCACACTATTTTCTTATTATTCCCATGCCAAACCCCTTTCTTTAATTAAGCAATAAAACAGTTTCATGCTTACAGCACCGCGTATGAATATAAATAGTGGATCATTTATTGATTTGTTTGTCTAATATGTGCACGCTACCTTCCACCTTGATATTACTAGAACTATTTTCTGGTCAGATTTTGATCTCCATTGTCTTGACCTCTTGACCTCACTCCAGTCAATACTTTGACATTAGCAACCTTTTTTTTTTTTTCTAGAAATGTCACTCTGTAGGTGTGTACTTACAATATACTGGTAACGCTGTTGTCCTATCGGTTTGTAGTAAACAGGGCTCCAAAATCAGAGCTACAAATATGATTTTTCTATGAATATCATCTTCATCATTATCATTCATCTTAATTATAGACTCAAAATGTTCTGTTATTATGGCACCGTATTAAGCTAAATTGATTTTTATGGATAAAATGGACTTTTAACCATGCTACAATATTTTTCAATCTTCATAAACAGACTCAAATTTATGTTTAGATCGATTTCTGCATGTTTGAGTGATTCTTAGTTGTGTTTATATGAAAGATTAAGACTGAGTCAAACGCACTGGGTTAAAAAATGTTGCATAGCCGTTTCTTGTAAATAAAAACATGTAAAATGACAATCCACTACTTGTTACGGTGAAATTAACTCTCTATGAAGAGGCGGGGCTTATCAGTTCTTCAGTTTTGAACAGGAAGTCGTGGGATCCATTCCGATTAGGAAGATGTTCAATATTGTGGTTTGCACTGAACAAAATGTAAAATGGTCTACTTATTGTTCAAAAGTAAATACCTGAATAAAGGCATAAGATGTACCCTTTAAACATATGCAGCTTTTTAAAAATTATATTTTTGCAACGTGTAAATGTCTTGTTGGAGGTCCAAGCATCTCTCAAATAGTTGATGGACCAAAATTAATCACAAAAGGACTTAAATCTGATTTTGTACCCTAATTCCAAGAGCGGAAATTCAATATCATTTTGTAGACAACTAATGCAGCGTCAGGAGTCAGAGACCGCTTTCAAGCAATAATGACAAGCCAAGACCCTCTAAAATTATTCATTTCAAGCTCTGATCATAAGTTTGACTCCAAAAATCAATGAATTAACGCCTGTGTTATTTTTGGCAGAAGTCCACAACACTCTGAAATTGAAATACACTTTTAGGTCCTGACCCACCAGTTGAGAAACGCTGTAGAAGCTGCTTTGACGCCCACCTCTAATGCACATATTAGTAAAAACCGTAGCGGTGCTGTTGAATATACATGAGTACAGAGTGGAGGACTGCAGCGGGTCACGTGTTCGAGGGTCATGCGTTTTCGCCGCAGACTGAAGTCAAATGCAGAGTTTTTGGCAACGTTTCAGAAAACCAGCTTAATTAAAGTAACCCACCACTTGAACGGGACTGTGGTGCGCCTGCCTCTGCTCACGTCATAGGGGGGGGCGGTCACATATGTTCGGTGCAGGGGTAGATCAGGGTGGATTGGACAGTCTTGCAGTTGGCGATAGGCAGTAGGGCAGGGCGATATGTCCTGAAATGGCAGCGTGATATTTATGGCTTTCAGTTTATGTGACATATTACGTTTTGAGGATGTCCCCATTTGTTTTAGCCTATCTCAGTCTGTTAGAAAGTCATGATTCTACATTAAAAATAGCTCTATGACTGAAACTGAAAAGGGGAGATCCTTCAACAAGACAGAAGTTTGGGGTTTTGATCCTTATCTACCGCCTGACAAGTTGCTGACTCTTAAAAGCAGTGAAAACTTGCCACAACTAACATTTACGGACATTTACATCGAAGCTTCCTTGTCCCCACTCTCAGTGCAGACAAGCCTTCAAAGCTTCGTGAGCATGCACTTTACGTCTGATCCTAAAACATAGTGCTCACTGCACAGACTGGAGGGATTTCTTTAAGTCCACTGGTTCTTCTGATGGCAGTAATCCATTTCTGGCGACAAACAGAGTCTTTGGAGATGTTATGGAGGAATAATACTTTCTTTTGAGACTTGTTGTTGGCACAGCCCAAAGCTTTTTTCCTCAAGATGGCAGTAGCAACGAGTTTATTACGTCACTTTGGACCCATGAATATAGGACATTTGCCAGATCACGATTTCAATTAGATCACGATTCAAGTATACTTTAAATTGCCTTGATGATGTAACTAAAATCATCTGCTCTCATATTCTAATTATTAAACATTTTATCTTTTCAAACCTGTAAGAAAGAGCTGTGCGAGTCACTAGGTGCGCAGATCCGGTCGGTGTTGCTCGACCGTGTTGTTTCCGGTTTAACCCTTCGGTGTTGCACGAGGCTGCTGGGGGATCCTTCTCTTTTGTGTCAGAAAAAGCTGATGCTTTTTTTTTTTTTAAATCTATGCAAGTGAAAACTAGTGAAGTACGTGATTTGTGAGAGCTAGTTAAGAGTTAGAAAAGTTGAAATACCTGCTTCCTGATTTCAGAGTTTGAAAACCAGGTACCCCAGCTTTGAAAACACCACAGAATATCTTGGAGCCTTGTCATACGTAGACTATGACATCACACATCGGGGAAATTCAGAATGGAGCGTTTTTGATGTAACATGAGTCCTTTTAAAGCGTCGTAATCATGTGGATATCGCAGCATGCACCAGCCGCGTCGCATATCGTTCCCAATATCGCGCTGCCCTAATCGTCACTTCCCTGACCTCTTGCCCGTCCCCGGACTGTTGATAATGCCATTTGCGGCTGTGTGCGGTGAGTGCGGTGAGTGCGGTGGGCTTAACTCTACGGGGAGCGCAGATAGCATCACGCGCAGCGCGGTGATTGATAGTCCAATAGCGCATGCAGCAGAAATGCCTGGAAAGAGATGGGCACACTCACTACAGCAGCAGCAGGGAAGCATTTCTGATCTTTACACAGAGATCTTTATTCAAATACAGCCTTTATCTCACATCTGCTTAAAGGAAATCCACTGCTCCAACAAAGATTATTCTAGCCGTAATGCATGCGGTTATGTTAGGAGGTTCAGGTAGAAAGAATATAAGTATACAGAAGGGCAGCACTGGGTTTTCGAGTTGTTTTCAGCACTTTTATTATAGATTTTTTGTGGATGATTGGTACTGTGTTGCTGTAGTGTTGGCTTGAACAAACATGCAATAGACCTTTTCAACACAAAAGCCTCGTGCTTTCTTTTTGTTACGTGGCCTTATACTGGTTCTGATAAAGAGCAAGATCATTCGAAAACTGTTGGTTGAGATCGAGATTCAGTCATGTTAATCTAAAGAGATCAGCAAAATGTTTGGTTATAGCTTTAGATGAATAAACTGGGCCAGATGTTTGTGTTAAATTATGTCTTATTTATGTTCACAAAGTCAATTCTGACGGCCATTTTTATTTTGTGTTTTAAAAGAAAAAATCTAACTAAAAATTTCTGATTATGGGTAACCGTTGCTCATGGGGATGCTATTGCTTTGCCTGGAATGTTTCATTATATGGCATTAAGCATATGTAACTTGTGTTTATTTAACATGTAAATTGGACTTGTGGGCCAAATATCTTGTAACCTTTTATCCTAAATCCTAATTAGAATGAAAGAAAATGGAAACATGATATATTTAGTGTCGTATTTGTGTGTTCACACTTGGTTTGGTCCTGCTGTAGCCCTGTGTGTTTGCGCAAAGGTGAATGCGCCCTCAATGTCATATGAGTGAGACTCGAGGCTATGGGAGATGAGGTTTGGACCAAGCGACTGTGGTCCATTGTACTAGACGTTATTCAATTATATTATCTAATGAAAGGGAGATAACTTGTTATTAGGAAAATACTTTATTAGTGCTGTGCAATTAGTTGAAATTAAACTGTCATTGAGACATTTTGGTCTTTTTTTAGGATTAGGATGGATTGTTTTGGAGGCAATGTTAAGGGACTTGGAAATGTCGATTACAATTAATTGGCCGATGTCAGTGGGATCATTTGGCATGAACATGGATAATTGATAAACGCGTTTCATGTTTATTTCATTTTTTGGTTAATTAATATGGATGCTAATGTTTTTTATTTGCATCTTTTTACCATGGTTAGAAAATGCAGTTCATGTATTTATTTTTAAATATAATATAACTTTAGACTTACTTTTTAATTTTGTCCAAGCAAACCATTAAAAAAAAAGCCCCCAAAAAAGCCTTAAATTACGTAAATACACTTAAATACCATAGATAATGTCAGAATGTGACTCCCCTGCTGTGGACTGTGACCCCTGAACTTTGACCCCAAACATCACCTCTGAGACGAGACCATGTTGGAGTGAAAACCTGAGGAAGTGTGCCAGCCCAAAGTCGAGCGCAGGTCTAATCCTCAGCCTGCCTCCTCCCTGCGCTGCCTCTGGACATTGTCTCATGAAAACACATTGAACTGTGAAGTCTTCCACAGCCCATAGATGCTCCGTCAGTGAGTCATCCTGCTGCTTCCCCCTGGCTCTACACTCCTCAGACGCCTCGTTCCGCTCTGACCCAAGCACACCCCTCCCTTTGGTGCTAATGGGACACTGAGATGAAAGCCAGACCTGCTAACCCCGTCCTCCCCTCTCTCTATCTCCCTCTCTCGTCTCCCCTCTCTCCTTGTGGTATAAAGAGGTTTTTTGGAGGGTCAGGGTTATGGGAAGCTTTGGTCTGAACATGTGGTCTAGTTCTAATCCTTGCGTAGTCCTGGTTCTGAGTGGGTTTATCCCTGAATTTGCTCCATTATCGTTGCTAGTTTAGTCATTGTTTAGTCCGGCCATAGCTACTGAGCGATTTTGTGAGTTATTGCAATCAGATATATTAATCAAGATTCAGTTCAATGAGTATCGAAAATCATAGACTAATCAATACTAAAACTAGTATTGAAACTACTGGTATACACTCATTTGACTGGGTTTGCTTGTGTGACTTGTCCACGTGTCTCAAACACATACAAAAAAAATATATATTGTTGGTATTAATAAATCAAAATGACAACAAAGGAATAAACAACTTCTGACTTTCATCAATAATATACTTTTATTCATAAAACGTCTCCATATTTCAACCGTTAGTTGCTTGAAGATGTATTAAAAAAGTCTATGTACATTATAAATCATTGTTTGACTCGTCGAGAAATAAAAAAATAATATCAAAATATATATCTTTTTACCTCAGATTCTTTTATTATTTTTTTATCTCCATCTGCCATGTTTGTTTTCGCACAAACAGATCATGCCTTTCTTGGATTGGTTAATCCGGCTGTGGCCAAAAAAACCCCTTTAAAACGAAAATATAAAAGTGAATCATCATATTGCCCTGTCCCTCGCTGGTTTCGGTTCTGTTTCAGCTTCTGTTCTTCTTTCAGTGAGCAATATTAACAAAACGTAATATCTCAATACTTTTGTTGTTGTTGTTGAAAGATCCCGATTATGATATTCAGCACAGATTACGTGTTATGCAGAAATTACATTAACAGATAATTCTACGTCATTGACAGATTATTTTCAACGGTGGAAGAAAAAAAAGATACGTGTCACTTTTATGTGTTGAAAATCAAACTGTTTACATTGGATATCAACATAACTTGAACAAACTTTAAATAAAGCGGTGAATTTCAGCTTCTACTGCTATTTTCTTGAACGCACTGGGTCGAGAATGAACTAAAACCGGACTTTCCTGAGGGCGCCTCGGCCCCGCCTCCACGGTCCTAGCACCCTGGCTTCACTTTTCTCTCTCTCTTCAGAATCCAGCCTTTTAGTGGCGCGGTTGACACAATAAATGTGCAGCATAACAGCAGAAAGCACGTTTAGATCATAAAAACACAAAGAAGAGTGACGAGAGCGGGTGTGAACGCTGAGTAGGCGCGTGTCGTGCACTTGCTGCTTTACTGCGTTATGTTACTTAAGCACTAGTTTATACAAGATCAAGTATTGAAGAGTGGAGTGGAGGAGGACGAGCAGGCGTCTGCATGTGTCCAGCAGGAAGACCCAGGGAGACGCAAAGTGCTAATATTGTCCCGTTTTTGAACCGCAACCAGAGTTTAAAGGAGGAAATAGAAAAAAAATCCTATTTTACATCTTTAACAAAGTGACTTTCTAACAAGAGAGTTTTTTTGCCTTAACACAGCCCCAAACGCCCTGCGTGTACCACGTGTCGCATGTGTGCAGTAAAAATATCTTATGATGGATTTTTTGGGACGCAAACTGGAATTATGTCGAGCAAAACCTCTGGTGTTATGATGGGAGTCCTGATTTCATCCCTGGTTTAGTCCTCTTCCAGTCTTGCTTTAGTCCTGGTTTTGTCCTTGGTTTAATCTTGGTTTAGTCCTGGTTTTGTCCTTGGTTTAGTCTTTCTTTAGTCGTGGTTTTGTCCTTGGTTCCGTTTTTGTTTAGTCCTTGTTTTGTCCCAGGTTTTGTCCTGTTTTAGTCATACTTGCCAGGTGAAATGTGCTAAAACATGTCTTTAAATGTATGAGTTGAGGTTTCCAACAAATGCCTGACTGTAGGACGACCCACAAAAGTGACTAAATATAACTTAATTCTCTTGTTTGAAAGATTAGAAACTTTAAACAATATGCACGATGTCAAAATGTTGCATTTCTTATATGCAAAATATATCTTTTTCGATATATTGCCCACCTCCAGACCCTTGTTATTGTCATCAATTCCACCTCGTCTCCCCTCCTCTCTCCTCGCGCCTGGAAGAGCTCCGAGTTTTTTGGGTTAAGTGGGGAGCAGCGCGCCTCTCGGCATCATTAGTTTAATCTTAAAGGAGCACTCCCCCACATGCTGCCGCTAACGCTAACGCTAACACACTCCCAATATTTTTTTTCCGTGGATATGGGCCAGTGGGGTAGAGACTGAGACGAGGAGTGGGACGAGGGAATCCTGCTCCTGTCTAGACGCTAATTATCATCCAAATTAATTGACCCAGTTGTGAGGCGCGATTAATAATACGTTATTTGTTTGGCTCCCGTTTGACGCATTGCATTTTTTCCCCCTCTGCGCTAAACAAAAAGCTAGGACAGCTCAGCGTACGATAGGAACAGACAATTAAATGATTAAACAGTGCTAATTGCTTTTCCTATCTTCTGTTTCCCGGTCTGTCAGGAGGAATAGGCATCAGACAAAATCATTTAGCCGTAGATATCTCTCTAAATAAGAATCTGATGTTGTTCTATTGGTAAACACAGCAGCATAAAGCATGTATTTCTATAGCAGGATTAGCAAACCAGACAGCTGCTAAGTCGCTGAATAGTACAATATAAAGGATCTATTACTGTTCTCAATAGGCAGAAGGTGGATAATGGACAAACATAATCCAGGATTTGTGAAGTTGGCTGGTGTTGAACAAGATGTAAAAAGCTATCTGCTGCTAAGTGCTGTTAGTGCATTTTAAGTCTACATTTCCATACATTACAAAGCTCTGGACTTTGGAAATTCTAATTCTATGAAGCATAATGTTTTGTTTGCATTACATTCTCCTCATGCTTTTATCCTTCAGTTTTCTTTCTGTAGTTCAGTTAGAGTTAAGGATGCACCCACACGGTTGCATAGCACTCTTTGGTCCGCACTCACACCTGCACAAACAAACTGAGCCACGACCCAGTGACTCCTTTCACGAAGTGGTATTTGTTTATGTCGCGCTGAAGTGCCAACGCTGTCGTAGCGGAGAAAATGAGCCCAGTGGCTTGCAGCATCGCTGAGATAGTGAGGCAGATATGAGTCCTGATACGTGCTCCTCCGTCAGGTTTCTCGTTGAACAGCGGTGTGGAGCAGAAGAGGGCCTGTCCGCAGTACTTATCCAAGGTAAGCGTCGTGCTAGGAGCAGAGTTTCTTCACGTTTTGGTTCGCATCAGCACACATGGCAGGGCCCGTACACTAAAGCCATGCTCTACCAAACACGACGAGTGCCTGCATGTGTCACTCGGAGTCATCGTTTTTCAAATAATCGCTAGTAAGCACAGGGATGTGGGCGGGGATAGGGGGTAGGTGAAAACAGGGATTTTCTGAGCAGCCGATATGCACGTAATATGTTCCCCTTTAAACATACTGTAAGTTAAATGCCATAATGTGGAGCAGTCCAGACAAAGCAAGCTTACTTTTTAAAGTAAAAGTAGCATGCTACGAATATTCACGCATTACAAATAATTATTTCCACATTGCACTTATTGGTGTTCGTTTTTGCTACTCTGAAGGCTCCTTTTAATAAGCCGAACAGGAGCAGAGGTAAAGAACAACGATGTGCATTCATGTTCACGCTATACTGTCCAATCTAATAAAAAAATGTACGTGCCAAAAAAATTCTTTGTAATTTAAAAAAAAAAAGAGAAGTAATAAGAATAAAGGAAAAGAACATTAATGTGGCTTTATTTAGTCCGTGTGAGGCTTTGGGAGTGCACACATCAGTGCAAGTGCACATAAAGTCTGCCCAAATTCGTGTCGCCAACCAAGCTGTTGCTCGCTTTATCTCCTCACTCATGACTTTGTCAATTACCGTGGACTCCCGTGTGCTTGCTGAAGCATGATGGGAAGACGAGTGGAAGGAGGTCAGACGTGAGGGCAGAGGAGGGTCCGTGGCACGTGGAAAGGAAGAGGGGTGCTGTAAGATTCTGCGTTTAGTAAAGTAACTTGATTACCTGGGAAAACAGAACTAACACGTTATATTACTCGTTACTCAGTAAAAGTTAACACCCCCAACACTGCACACTTTCCACCAGAAGTTACATACTGCACTTTCAAATGTTGATTTTAAACTTGATTTTAAATGTGTAAACTTATGCATTTTTGTCATGATCCACAACTACTTTATGCCTTATGATTGTACTTTTTTCCATTTGCAACTATAAATTAACTGCTGCTTAACCTTTTCAGTGTGCTAAGCTGCTCAATGTGATCAGTCTTCTATCTTTAAACTGTCAAGTGACTGAAACCACTGCAGTACATGAATGCCCTATAGGTGCTGAACACAATTAGACACTTATTTACCATAGAACAGTGTAAGTAGTCAACAAAACCAGGGGTCTGGCTACGTACATACAGGGATAGCAGGGCCACCATCTCTAACATGATAAATCAAATGGCCCGTCATCCGTTTTGACATGGGGGGGAAATAAACCATCCCTAAAACTCAACTTCATCACATATTTTAGGTTGTGTCATCATTAAAATACTATAATAAATAAACAATTCTTAGTCTTTAGCTTCAAAACGCGGTGTGTTTTATTACAATCAGACTCATATTCACAGAGTGAGTGAGTTTAATGAGGAAGTGAATGTAGACCGGCAAGGTAAAGTTACACACGGAGAGCGCACATGCGATACGACGATCTGCCGCATTGAAATGAAACTTTCTTGGCCAGACCTGACTCACGGGTCAAAAGACTTGTGCATCACTACACAGATACACAGTCTACAGTTGTTATTTTGTCCGCTTTCTCAGTGAGTTTTGGAAGAAGCCCACCGTGGCGCGAGCCATCAACACGTCTCAAGCCCCTCCTCCCAGCGTTACCGTGGAGCTTGTCTTATTATAAGTCATATTTTAGCTAAAAGAGCTTCAAGTGAAGTGATTATAAACAACCTTCTAATATTTAATCTAGTTAATATTTTAATTTCAAAATAGTCATCTGTATGAATGGGTCTAGTCAAGTTAATGAACAGATTTTCTCTTCCCTGCTTTATATTGCATGTCTATACATAATAAAATATTATTAGGCACTATTATATAGGCCTATTATATAGGCGCATGTTTTTAGGGTGCATGTACCAATAATGATGGTACATTAAACCATCCTTGGAGGAAAATGCAACCCCATATGAGGCATATTTACCGTCCCTTTAAAAGATTCTGAGGAGAGCACTGATACCCTTTTTAAAAAGAGGTCTCGATCTCAATGGATTCTTACCTGGTTATGTAAAGGTTAATAAATAAATTCTATATGAAGCTAAATAGGCTATTACTACATTTTTGTCAATAACGTTTTATTTACCAGAATTGGTAATCGTGGTATTGAATTGGAACAAATGATCTCTTTAGCCAAGAACAAGAATTGTTAATGCATACATGTTCCTAAACCAGACAAATATAACAGAAAAAGCAATTCAAGTAAAAGTCATTTCAAGCGAAAGTCATTTTACGATAACAAATCGGCATAAAGTAAGTCCAAAATGCACCAGATATTTCTGTCCATCCATTCTTTTAAATACAAAGACTTGTTTCTGTAGAGAATTATCTGTTGTTCCAAAGCGGCGTCGAATGAGATGTGAAGTGATGTTTGGATAACATCTTCCAGTAAAACTGAACTAGACAACTTGACATTACGTTTTTTGACATTGAAATCACGTTTCATCCGGAATTGTAATCCTTCACAGGAAGCAAAAAGTGTTTACAGTTTCAGTGAAACAGTAAACACCCTTCATCGGGAGGTCCCGCCTGGTGGGCAGGGCCTACACAGAGTAGTATAAATATCTGAGTTCCTAGACTGGATTCGCAGATTGAGAATGACTCTTGGATGAGATTCGAAACATTTTGTTTTAAACAGAGTCTAGATGACTACTACTGAATCTTTTTCTACAATGGAACACTCCTGGACGAATGAGGGATTACACCAATTTAACTATCAAAGGCTTTAAAATCCCCAAAAAGAATAAAGTTGTCACTAAATAATAAACTCCTGATAGTCAAGTAAATCCGACACTAGGTGAATATTGTTCTTCTCATGAAATTCAGGGAGGGTAGTTTTTAGAATCAGAATCGGAATCAGAAAGGGTTTATTGCCATTGTCAATCAACAACATTCACACACATAGGAACTTGCTTTGGCATTAAGGTGCAACACATCTTGCTTGATTTAATTGCATTTTTTTCTCTGTTGGTGTGAAGCACTTTTGAAATTGCCTGTGGTTAACGAATTGGCCTCTCAAATAAACTTGCCTGCCTTGCCTAAAAACACTGATTCCATGATAAAAACAACCATATATTCAATCCAAAGGGCAATGCAGTTAAGAAACAATTTAACAATTACTATAGTATAAAATAAAAATAGGCATTAGGCAATAGGCCACGAAACTATTCTTGTGGGCGGGAGAGTTCTGGTCCGGATGGACCTCCTGCCTGAGGGAGTGGTTGAAAAGTCCCATGCCAGGTGAGAAGGGTCCAGCTGTGATCCGACGCTGCCTCGTCCCAGAGCCCCTGGAGACGTAGAGATGGAAAGTCTGCAGCCGATCAACGCTTCTCAGCAGAACGCACAATGCGCTGTGTCTCTGTTTGTCCCTGGCTGTGGCTCCAGCTGTAAGTCCAACACGGTGCATGGAGGAAGGTGAAGGAATGGACTCAATGATGGCCGTCGTAAAACTGTCACCATCATCTGCACTGGCAGCTTGGGGCTTTCCTCAGCTGCCGCAGGAAGTACAAGTGCAGGAAGTTTAATCATGAAGCTTAAGCATAACTGCATTGAAGTATCACAAACTCGATGTATGTTTTTGTTCACAAATAATTCACCCAAATCCTTGATATTTGCTTCAATGTCTCATTCTTCTATTTCTCCCGACCACCTCGATCTCATTGAAGAAGATGGGTTATTTTAGTTTTTGTAATACTCACATGATTTACTTATTCTTGGAAATATTTATGGGTACACCTATAGCAAAACATATATAATCTGTTTTAATACCTTTCAAAACATATTTTCTATACATTTGTCAATGCAAAAATAATTTTAGGAGGAGATTGGAAATGCATTGATGATTCCATTAAGGATGAATAAATATGGTGTTTCACGAACATAATCAAATCGTCTTTGCAATCCATCAGATATGTGGGAATTAGAGGGAAATTACAATAAAATTAGAAAAATATCACGCCATGTTTGGTAATTACAGTGCCAAGTTTCTGCTTTTTTAAATCAAGTTTGGAGCTTCCCCCCACATTTTTAGATAATTTCATTATTCCAACATGCATATATTCAAAATGTACATTTTAAATGTTAGACTTGCATACAACACACCTTTTTATAGTGTAAATACGATAGATATCAGTAAAATAATAAGAAAACCCCACAAATGCTTTGTTTTTCATGGCAGTTGTTTGGAAAGACATCACTTTTTGGTCCACTGTGAACTGTAAGCAAGTGCGATATGATGGTATTAGATTGTGAAGGATTGGCTGTCAGTGCTGAGTCGGTTAGATATTCCGACGCTGCAGTTTACTTTGAAGTTCTCTGCTGACACAAAGTAAACTCGAATTTGCTTTTCGTCATAGTTCAGGAACAGCTGGAGTTTCACACTGACCTTGCTTACCTCATGCAAATTTGTCACAAATCATTGAAAAGCACGTAAACAAGGGTGTAGTGATGGGCGGACCAAAACCAACATATTCTATACTGACAAGGTATCAAAGTATTGATTCTAATTCAAAAATAGGCCCATCATTACTTCAAATTCCTTAACGACATCACACCGTTTGGCAGATTTAGCAGTGAATGGCAAAATTGAGAGTAACTATGACATTTCTCTGCGGTAAGAACTCAAAACATAAAACAACACTTAAAAATGAGCTGTACCTTCGTCTGTGTTGAGGAAATGAATAGTTACGGCTCAAAGGAAAGCGTACAATATCTCCCCATGCCGTTAGCCAACAAGCTAGCTCTGCGCAATCGGAACAACAATGGAAAAACAATTTGATCCAGCAAAATTGAAAATGAAAGTACATTTGAATGAGACAGTAGCTCCACAAGGGATAAAAATAGGCATATTAAATTTTTAAAAAATAAATAAAAAAAACTAACTGCTGGTCCCACCATTTCCATCTGTTTTGGGAATGTTTCGATGCTCAGAAATATTGGACTGAGATAAACAAAGCGCTGCAAGCAATTTTCGACGCTGGCATTCCACTGGACTTCAGAACTACAGTTTGCATTTGGGCCTCAAAACTCCTCGCCATGGACACAATAGATGGATACCTTTTGGAGTGTACTTTTGAGCGGCATAAAAAAGGCCATCACAAACAAATGGATGATGCAAACTACACCAACGATCAAATACTGGACCGATATAGTAACAGACATCAGACAAATGGGAAAAATGACATTTGGACTTAATCTGAACATGGACAAATTTGGCAAACTGGACTAAATGGGACTTTTATGTTGACCACCATGTGCCGTAGCATTTTTGGAAGTCTTTTGTTTCACAGTTAAGTCTGGATTTAGTCTTATCCTTATCCTTCTGGTAAAACAAAAACAAAAAAAAACACCTTTTTTCTGCATGATAAACATTCCAAGGCTCATTTCCCATAGAGTGACCTACATTCCACATATAGGAGTTTTCCCATAGTTCATAGCTGTGTTTTGTGTATTCGTGTTATTATGAAAAGTAACCTTCTTTCAACACTTCCCCAGTGGACCATTCTCTCCTACAGAAAACTATCCACGCGTGTCTGCATCATGTTTTCAAATGTACTATCAATTTACATGTTTGGCATAATGTCTGTTGACTTGGACATGATTTATTTAATTGTAGTTGATAATGCTGCCGTTTACTATTGGATTATAAGTGGAGTGAGAGGTTGTTTCATTAAATTAAATGCCAAATCACAACTCAAAATAAAGAGACAAATTGATAAACGAGTGAACCGAGTTATATGACATTTGACATTGTTTTCATATCTCATATTGAACTTTTTTCAACACATAAAGTTACCTACAGTCCACGTATCTGCTGTATATATTAAAAGATGTATATTTTAGTGAGCAATGGAGATTAAGTGATTAAGAGCAAGGGACTGAAATAAAAGTGGTTAACGGTTTATTTTTAGTTTCGAACCGTGCCATAATGGTTTCCCCAATCATTTGTCTACTCTAGTGTAAAATTGAAACGTCTATTCTAAGTTGTAAATCTACAATAGGCTGTAATTTTGTAACATCATTTCTTTCTGTTTCCATGTGGTCCTATAATTGTTCTGAAATCTAAATCATTCTAAAACGGTTCAGGAACGGTCACAATTTGTCCTGTTTCTGCGATACTACCACCACGCTATCACTGAATACCATAGCAAATGTAGAAGGAGAATATGCCTCGTGTTCTATGAAAATGTTTGAAGTACACAAGTGATCAAATGTCTCATTATTTCTCAACATCGGACTTGTCGGAGCCCATGATTTGACTGTGTGTTCTCCTCAGGTCACTGTTGTGCTTGGAGCAGCCAGCGGGATTCTTTCAGACGAGTGCCAGAGAGGTTTCACACAAGAGGAGTACGTCATCGAAATGGACCGAGAACTGCAGAGGGGCCAGGCGCTGGGCAACGGTTAGTAAACCAAACACCCCCCGCAAAAACACACACGCACACACACGAGCGCTGGAGTGTAGAGAGATTTGGATGCATTCTGTAATTGAGGTAAACGATGATTGAAATGATTGTCAACTAGTTTAGTAATCAAGTAATGGTTAACTGGTCAATGCATAGGTTCCAGAACATACCGTGAGCTGAGAAAATCAACTTTATTACTCAAATCGAGCCACAGTTGCATGGAAATTAGGCAGAAAATGCGTAATGTGTTTGTGTGTATGTCATGAAAGTAAATTTAGATACAGTCCTTTCATTAAGTGACTTCTGCGTTCTGAACAACTAACAAGACTAAGACTAACAACTAAGAATCATCACTAGACTCATTCATGAGCAAAATGATTGTTAGCTGCAGCCTTAGTTGTCCTGATACTAAAACATTTCGAACTTGATTGTTATACTCATGAAAAGGCTTGATTACCAAAAATATTAAACACCTTTTCAAAATATTAAACACCTTTTCATTTCAGACTGTAATTTACATTTTAAAACAATTGGATATCACTTTATAATAACTAAAGCATGAACTAAAACGTCATAACGGACAATTACCCTAACATTAATCCTAACCATAACAAATATCTTGAAACTCGATTTTGATACGAAGGAAAATGCTTGATACTCGATACCAATTACAATGATGATAAAAATACGCTTTTCCAACTCAAAATAATAGCAATTTGTCCTGTCTTTGATCTGACATACTGTAGATCAAGACCATCCCATTCTGAAAATCGGTCAAAACCTAAAATTGCTCGATCAGTTTCTGGGCGTACGTTTTTGACAGCCCTAGGGTCAAGTATTGGTATTGGGATTCGGTTTGCAAAAATTAAGAGTGTTCCTTTGCCTTTCTTCTTTAAACAAGTCTTGGAGCATCCATCTTTGAACATGCTAAACTAATGCAACTTTCTTGTTAGCAGATTTTTGGAATGTGTCGTTATGTTCGCAGTATGTTTGGCATTGTCTTACCTAAACAATTTCCGCCCTCGCCATTTATTAATTGCTGCCATTCTAATTGTGTTTTCGCTTTGCCAGTGATTAATCTCGCAGCTCTAGCCGTAATCCCCCCCCACTGTCTGCGGGGGTGCTAGTGGGGGATGGGTGCGTGTGTTGCGTGAGTGCGTTGAGATTTGGGCCATAATGGATCTTCAAGTACGGTGACCTTTGCCAGACTGAGCCGGCTCCAGGATTAGACGGAGAGGCTGCGTTGAGAGGATAAGAGGCTGCAGACGGAGGGTCGTGCGCGGGAAAGACAACACGGCAGCAGTGGGTGTGCTGGAGCTTTGGTGTGCCAGGAAATTAAAAAGTGGAAAGGAAAGTAAACTTGTTAGAAGAAGTGTACAAGACTAAATTCATTGGTTAAAGGGCACATATTATGGACAATTGCCTTTTTTGAGCTTTTAATCATATTATAACCTTCCCTCATCAAAAACACACCTGGAGTTTTTAGCCTTTGTTAGCAACTCCGCTCCCCTTTGAGGCTCATAAAATACTTAGTTTCAAATGTCCAGGTTCTTAGTATTTAACGATAACATAAATGGATCATCATTTTACATTCTGTTCTTGTAAAATCGCTTTATTGATCTCAAATGGCTTATTTATAGTAACAGTTATTGGTTATTGACTTCCTGTTCAAAACTTGCTGAACTGATAAGCCCCGCCTCCTCATACTCACATTTCATCTTGTCATTTTCATGTTCTTATTTTTGAAAAGCGGCTACGTGGCATTTTAGATCCCTACGTGTGTCACTCTGAGTCTGAATTTTTCCATTAATCACACTTAAGTCATATAATTCATCAGATACATGAATTCAAGCCCAGAAATTGACATGAATTATTAAATAAGCCAGTAGTGAAATAATAATAATAATAATACCTTAGACCCTTCCCAAGTGGCTCTTTTGTTCCTCTTCTCTATATCTTGTACTTGTGTTTGTTTTTAAATTGGTTGGTGTCCTAACATTGCTTTTGTTCCATAGTTTTGCTCCATAAACTACAATAAAGACGTTTTTCGAAGTGATTCTGTGCAGTTTGGCCCTGACCTTATAAAAAAAATTGCATAGTTGGAAATTATTTATGTCATAAAACGTCATAATTCTTGATTTTTAGAAAAAGCAGGTTGCGTTTGTGCTCTTTTTTAGCCTGATCCATTGTTAAAATATCGTCTGACTATTGTAATCGATATCATGTCACTATATCCCACGGCTGATTGTTGTATTTATTTACTCTTCAGCACTGCATTGACAATCTCGTGACCCGTCCCTTGTCTCCAACGTCTCCGAAAGGTTCATTTTCTGGATCCTCGCCGCGTCCGCTGCAGCTGAACGTTGTCAATCACAGCGGGTCAGTCTGGCGCACGTATCTCCGGGGCTTGTCCTTTGCTCTCCACTCCTCCGTACATGTTCCTGTCATGTAATTATCCGCGCAAATAGAATTATTGGCTGGTGGTGTGAGCGCGGCGGAGGAAGCGCGCTGTCTGCGTCTGATGTCTCTAAATGAATGTATTTCTGCTCATTTGGCTTTATCGCACAAACCAAACGGTGGGCTTGCTCTGGAGTCACACCAGGCTTCCCCTCTGATATTTTCTCAATGCATATTTATCGAGCTACACTTCCTTTAAGGCTGAATGATTAATAGCTTGAGCTGAAATTGTAATTTGTGAGTTGAAGGTCTTCTGCCGGCAACGAAATATTCAGTTTGCCTATTTGTCCCCCAGTTTGACCATGTTTTAAAAGTTTATAATTGTACTTCCTGGTTGGACATGGGCAGCAACTATGAAACGCGGTAATTCCACAACTGTTATCTAGCAAAACATAAACAAAGGCCAAAATCCATATAAATGACACAATAGTTAGGATTTGACTATAAATATTACCCGGTAACACCTTTTTATTTAGTCATTTAGTGAACATTTTAAACTGTCAGAAAAGTATCAGTTAGGTGTAAAGTGTCTCTGTGTGTTCAACGGCATGTCGCATATTGATGACATCACAGAGGGATTGCGTTTTAGAATTTAGCACTACCTAAGTTTTGTTTTTCAAAATATCCTCACAAACGGCAACTTCGCAAATGTAAAACTAAATTACGTATCCAAACGAACTGCTTTGACATGCTGCATGTTTATCAATCAATCAGGTTATTGTGGTCGTTATGTATGTATTAATTAACACAATAAAAACAAAGTAAATATTGTAATTATATTTGTAATTGGCATTTCCTAGTCCCTTAAAGTGCATATGACTTACTTACTTAGGGATAGTACGTGTGGTAATATTAGTTGAGTTGCAGCTGGTAAAGAAAAATAGAAAAATAAAAGCTGAAAAAAATTACAGAAGGTGGTGCTACGCTCTAAAAAAAAAACATTAAAATCCATATTGGTCATGCCCTTGTTTAAAGCGGTGGTTGTTAGTAAATCACTTGATTGATCAGTGATATCAATAATCTTATGTTAGCCTGTTAAAGATTGTTGTATTTTTAATCACATCTCTAGTGGTGAAGGTGTAAATCTGCACTGCAAGTCGTTGAAATCACTATTTGTCAGACAAACTACAATGATATTCAATCCCAAAACCCGCACAATACTCTGGTCGCATTTTCAAACGGCTTGTTTTTATACTAATCCTTGCCTGACTCACCAAACTCTGTGTGATTGTGGGTCACAGAAGCGTCAGCAGGACAACGCTGAGGTGATGCAGAGTTTTGTGCTTGGCTGGTTTTGTTTGAGGGCTGTGGAGTGGAAAACAGGCTGACAGAACAAGACAATCCAGAGTCAAACGGACACAATCTGGACAGTAGAAAGAACTGTTTTGGTTTTATTGAGTAGTATTCTCGTGCGTAATAATTAATACCCTTATCCATCATTAATGCTTTTGCTGCTTATTTTTATTCTTCATTTCTTATTTTTGGTAAAAGAGACCAGAAAAGAAAACCGTGAATTGAAAATGAATTGTTACCCATTTGAAAGATTTGCACGTGGATCATTTTTATTGGAAATTGTCAGTGTTTATTGTCTATCGTGTTGTATGTTTATGATGTGAAATATCATCAGCTGTCGGGAAGTCTGTGGAAACAAATCATTCTTATGTGTTTCTTGTGTCATTTTGATGTAATTACTGCTCTGTCAGAGTCATAAAAGCCCTTCTCTCAGCACATGGCATGTTTTTGGACTCTGTATAGTCCA
This sequence comes from Chaenogobius annularis, assembly GCA_015082035.1. Classification (NCBI taxonomy): domain Eukaryota; kingdom Metazoa; phylum Chordata; class Actinopteri; order Gobiiformes; family Gobiidae; genus Chaenogobius; species Chaenogobius annularis. The sequence continues at coordinate 324,762 of BJKM01000578.1, read as the reverse complement.
GAAAACGATTGTTCAGCCCTGCACATGATTAATGCTGCGCTGACAAGCAAACTCCCCTCACAGAAAGAGGGTCTTGGGTTCGATTCCTGGACCAGATGTTATTTCTGTCTCTCTTCAGGGCGCTCCGTTTTATCTCATTAACTTAAACATGCGCAACAGGCTAATCCAGGGCTGTTCAAACAATTTTATTTAATTTTTGGGTCTCAGGCCTCTTGTTGAACGAACCCAAATGATATAGATTTATTTTACTGCATATTTATGGAATTTTTCCACTTAAACATTGCATTGTTATAAATAGCAAAAGGAAAATTTTATTCTGCCAACTGGACAAAAGAGTGAAGACGTTTCACCACTCATCCAAGTCGCTTCTTCACATACTCGGATGACTGTTAAACCCGGGGCATAAAAGTATATTAAAATTTTTGCACATGTTAAAACGGTTTATTCAGTGTTCTCTGTTTAATTATGCAGCGCTCTGATCGCAGCAGTGTCTCCCTGTTGCCATGACGACACTCTGCGCCTGTTTGTTCGGTTTGGTTAAAAATGACAGGGGCTTTATCTCCCCGCTCGACACGTTTAACTGTGCGACCTTTACAGTCATTAGCGCTCTTAGTAAAACTCGTCGGCTGTGCGATGGAAGTCTCACTCTGCACCGCAACAAAGAAGAGTAAAATGCAAAAAGTTTTGATTTCATTTCTGTGTATAAAAAAACCGAGAAATATGGCGCTTAATCTAAATTAAAGCTGCACAATATATCGCTAAAGTTTGACTAATAAGACATTTTTTGCTTTTGAATTCTTCTTAAAACATTGCAATAATATCATTATCACAGCAATTAGTAGCTGCTGCTTTTGCAAAATGTTCCATATTGTGCAGCCCAAGTCTTAATTTCATGAACATAAACAAGACAGACTTTTAATCATTGCAGTTTAACACAAAAATAATCACATTTATTCCACCAAAGTCTGAACTCTGCTCCGACAGAGGATCGGCTGCAGAGTTATTGATGAAAATGCCCAAGCTGATTAACTTTTCAGTTTTAGATTTATTTAGTAGGGCTTTGAATGAATAAAAAACCCAAAACTTTCCAGAAAATTGCAGTTAGAAAGTCGACTCAAAATCCCATGCGCGTCCGGACTCCGCTAGGTTGTTGAAAGTATTATAAATCACAAAATAATCAATAGTAAAAGTAGTACCGAATACAGATACTCATTTGAAGTACGACATTTGACAAGTTGTAGGATGATCGCGAGATTGATTCTGACAATTTGCTGAATGTCCTCCCCTCCCTTCACTTGATGTCTAATACAGCCTTTTCACCTTATCCCGGAAGTTGACAGCTTATGAATTGTTCCCCTCTTTCCAGATGTACGATTTTGCGTAAAGCTGCCCAAAAGTTCCGCCGTTTTCCGCAGTCATTCGTAAAAGTCAGCGTGGCGGAATAAATCTAAATTCTGCTCAGAACAAGATATTCAAAATGTCTACATCTTCCATTTTTGCAGCGTGAACACGATTTTGATACCGGAGCTTGGTGTCGTCGCCGCGCTTCGCCGAGCTCTTTGTCGATGGGTTAATTGGCGCAGAGGCTGAGCGAGTTCAGACTGCGTGACGGGCGCCGGAGCGAAAAAAGAGGTCGGCGAGTTCCACCGTGGACGCAAACAGGACGAGCACAAACAATGAGGGTTATCAACTCCGAATGTGTTTTTATTCAAACCACGCAACGCAACTCAGGGTCAGTCAGAAACGTAGTCATTTAGTCTGCGGAAGAAGAACGGGTGACGGAAATGTATATCCTAATAATGACAGTTCAGATCTCATTTTCGCAATCCATCAGAATGAACTGAAAAGATAGCAAAGAATCCAACTTTTGCCAAATCCAGTTGAGAGAAAAGCACGCAGATATTTCCCAGCCTTAAAGTCCATATGACGCATCAGACTGCAACAAAGGGAGTATCATAATTTTTTTTTTCCAATTTGGCAGTTTTGATGACGTTTATAATGTTGCTTTCTGGTTTGACACGGTCAGCAAATATGACAAACATAGGTAGAGGTAATTCCGCAACTGTTACTTAGCAACCAGAATGTAAACAAGGGCCAAACTCCAATTCATTAGCAAGGACCACGCAACCGCAAAGATGTGCAAATAATCTTTAACGATGCGAGATGGGCGCTGGTGATCCATGGCGGCTCAAACTGCGGACGGATGGCTGGGACGCGAGACTCAGGGTGGGGGATCCGTCTCGCCGATCTGCCCAGCCGGTCCAGGCCCGAAGGCGGAGGCAGAGGCGTGGTCCTGCTCACGAACATACAGTAGTTTATGATTTGACAAGTAATTACACCTGACAATACATTTATTTTGTTAAATAAAAAGGTGTAAGTTGCGTGTTAATTTTCTCAGCATTTTTGATAGAATGTCGCTTTTTGATGACATCACAGAGGTGGAGGAACTCAGCTTTACTTCCTGTAATTTATTTGTCAAATTTTTCTTCACAAAATGCAACATGACTGATGTAAAACTATGTTAGTCATTATTTACTACTGGAACTATCCCACCAAACAACAACATAATTAGAAAAATATTAGTCATGTGGGTTTTAAATGCACAAAGCACTTCCGTCGGCTCAATAACAGCATCTTTGTACATCGTCAACATCTGCATGATTCTTACGGTTCGTTTGGAGGCTTCTTACGCTCGTACTCACATTGTTAAGTAAATCGTTTTGCACGTGTGTCCCCAGATGCAGGCCAATTTGAAATACAATAAAACAGAATATAGAACACGACACAGAGAGAGCTAAATATCACAAGCGACAAGACGTCCAGTAAAGTTAAGGCACATACGATTGTCCAGCCTACGAGTCCAATTAGGTCCAGTCCTTGATCGTTGGTTCAGTTGTCATGTGTGTTTTCTATGTATGTGATTTTATTCATGGTTTATGAATGACATGGAGATGCAGACTTTTTGGAATAAACATATTATTGATTCATTGACTGATTTGATTGACTACATCATCAACCAGCTCTAAACCAGATCTAAAACAGGACTACTCTAGGTCCAAACTATGTCTTAAAGAGGTATAAAATAGGAATTCACAGTTGCTTTACTAGTTTTATACAAAGACAAAGCCAAAAGAGGGCAACATTGCAGATTACATTGATGTTATCTTCAGTAAACATTTGAACTGAGTAATCCACGTACCACCTGAAGCAGCCTGCACAGTTTGAGAACCACTGAATAGTGCCAAAACAGTTATTTAGTCAGGGTCACCTTTGTGAACATTAGGGCTGCAACTAACAATTATTTTAGTTGTCGATTAGTCAAACGATTATTTATATTGTACATTGAGACTATTTAGGTACATTATTAACCAACTAAAGGTTGCAATGTGGTGACTGAAGGCAAGGCATGTTTGTAGAGCGCCATTCAAAGTGCGTCACACAACAGGAAAAAAATCATTAAAAAACAGATAAAGGCATAAAAGAGAAGAGTGCAAATACAATCCTTTCAGTCACACACAGCTAATTGTTTTTAGCCTAGATTTGAACATTGTCAGAGTAGAGGCCTGTCTCACAAGTCTTTTACATAGAGAATATTTGCTACTGATGAAATTCGGCAATTGTTTATTCTTTTTTGACATTTGATTTAATAATGCAAATGTTTGTGTTAAAAGTTTTAGAGGCCGAATAGTTAAGACAAGATACTGTAATAATTATACAATTATCAAAATAGGATTTGATTATTTTTATGCAGCGGATAACGCTACACCACAGGTTGCGACCACGAGACTAAAGATTGGAAACTAAATTGGTAGATGAATCATAACTTCCCTCTTATTTGAATCACTGGAGTTCACAGAAAATATGTGGACTTTTTTCTTCATAATCTCGTGTGCCTTGCTTTTTTGGCACATTACAGATTTTAACCATGCATAACACTTTTACCTCCAATAGTCCTACATGTTATTGGTATTTGCTTAGTTCATTCTCTTAATGTTTATTATTATTATATTTTATTATATATTATTATCTATTATTATTTTATTATTAATTTAGCTTCATTCACGCTTGTTTGATGCATGTAGTTTAGTAAGTCTTCTCCCTTTGAGCCTCAGAAAACACTTTTTAGGTAGTGTTTCAAGATCTTCTGTGCTGTTTCGAAGTCCATAAATCATTGCCAGTCTCGTTTTTTGGGCATTTCTGCCATCAAATCACAATCATTACAACTCTGTGCTTGCATAGGCATGTCAGGGGAACGCTAGCTTTTGTTCATTTCCCCATGGTAATTCCCTCAGCTGCAAGTAGATACCTAAAACATGAGATTCCAAAGCAAATACTAGAGCATATTTGAAGGTCAACAATAAAAATAATTCTTATAATATATATTAAGCATAAAATATGTGTCCTTTAAATGCAGATATTTAAAGGACACATATTAAGCATACATTTGTCACATGATCTGCCCATCCACCCTGCAGTCTTGAGGCTTTGTCACGTACTGAACGGTGCAATCTGGCCCAATCCCTGTTCTCAGCTGACTCAGGCTCGCGTTTGGAGCAAATCAAAACAAAACGGGGGGGCTGGAGAGTTGATTCAGCTGCTGCGAGCGAGCCGGCGAGCGAGTCCGGCACTGGGTCAAACATGAGAAAATAATCAAACCCACAGACCATACACTCTTACTCTCCTCTTCCTGTTTTCCCGCGTTATCTCTCACCGGAGTGTCTTTTCTCATGACGGTTATTCTAGTCCGCGTGCTGAGCTTGCATGCGTGCTCGCGTGATGGAGCTGAGGTCAGGACTCCACTTCCCGTGTACAGCGCACAAAGGTCAGACTGCAGAGTGACCCGTCCATATTTGGTCGTTCATCGCAGACACAGTGACCGCACTTCCTGGAAAACCTTGGATTACACACGGCCAGCTTTTCCCGACACGGAATTAAGACGTTTAAAAAAAGATGTTTGTGTGCAGTTAATGTGATTGTAAGTTTAGTGGGTTTATTTGCATGTGGTTACAAAATAACCCAAACTATGCAGTGGTCAGCTTAATCTCCTTTTTTTCTCTCTTTGTGGAAATCCCCTTCGTCTTATGCCACAACCACAGCCCATCCAAATCTCTCTCTTCTTCTGTCCCCCTCTCCTCCTCTTCCCATTCCTCTGTATCTCCATGGGAATGTGGATTTTGAAACCTGTTTTTGAATTTTGAACTGCATATTGTTGTATGCATGTCGGGGTGTTGCCGCCGTGGGAATGTTTCCGGGAATTCTTTTCTGTACCATTTTTCTCTTTCACGTCTATTTCCCCTTCTATCTTCAAGAAAGGAAAGGTCCAATATTGTCCTGTAAATGTGATTTATTTTTATTTTTTCCCTGTCTCAGTACTTGAGGAAATGAGTATCTAGTTTTGACACTGGTTTTAGTATCGTTTTGTGTCTGATTTTTGATGCTTTTTGTTCCTCCTCTCTTCTTCTCTGTCTCTTTTCCGCTCTCTCTTTTCATCCATCTCCCACTCTGCCTCTCCTCTCTCTGCTATCTCTCTCTGCTCTCTCTCTTCTCTTTCCCGCTCTCCCTCTCTCCTATCTCTGTCTTCTACCTCTGCTCTCTCTCACTCTCTTATCCTCTCTTCTCTCCCTCGTTACCCCTTCTTCCCCCTCTTTTTTTCAATCACTCCTCTATTTCTCTCTGCCTCTCCTCCCTCTGCTCTCTCATCTTCCTCTTCCCTCACTTCCTCTCCCTCCTCCTGTCCTCTCCCGCGGCAGTGTCCTCTGCGCTCTCTCTCTCCTCTCTGTCCTTTCCTCTCTCTCCTCTCCACTCCTCTCTCTCCTCTCCACTCCTCTCTCTCCTCTCCACTCCTCTCTCCTGTCTTTCCTGTTGCTCCCTTCCTCTCTCCTCTCCTCTCTCTCCGGTTTTTCTCCTCCCTCTGTCCTCTCTCTCGCTCGCTCTCTTCTCTCTCTCATTCTCTCCTCTCTCCCTTGCTCTCTCTCTCTCTTTCTCTCTCTGTGGGACTGGGATTGTCTTACTTTATGAGCGGCTCATGCATCAGTGCTTGATGCTGGCCCCTCCCCCTCACATTGATCCGAGCTGTTCCTCTCTGCGGCGTTCCTCCCTGGGCCTTGTTAACGTCTCGGCCCTGCACTCCACATCTTACTTTATAAACGTAATGCTGCTGCTCTATCTCACACCACAGCTACAAGCCCCGACCAATGGCCTCAATAAAGACTTTAACAAATACTTCATTATTTAGTTTATTAATGTGCTATTTGATCTATTCCTCATAAATTGTGATAAATAAGTCATTCAAATATGGGTCGCTCGTGCCACCATAGTCTCAGTATGAACCTGTGGGAAACACTGAATAATTGTGAATATTCTCACTGTAGAAGCCTCCAGTCACCACATCTCAACCTTTATTTGGATGTCGACTACTAAAATATTTGTTAGTTGCAGCCCTACTATGTATAGATCCATGTTATTATATTCTGATTTTAAAAAGTATCCCTTTTATCCATATTGCACTTGATGTTTGGACACTTTGGTCGACTTTTTAGCTCAAATGTTTTTGGTTCGAAACATTACAAATGTGCATGACCTTTCGCTGCTGTTTTGTTTTTGTGGCGTGGTCAGGAAGCATGTGCTCATGTTGCTTCAGCATGGCACCAGGGAATCACACTCGCAACCTTTCACCCTGACTGGCCTCCTCTAGACACAACACACCAGGGGAAAGCTACATGTTGTTTTTGAGAGTGAAAGTTGACTCGGGTGAAAATGATGGCCCAAATTGCAGCCACTTATCTACAATAATAAGCATAAATAACCATATATGAGTTATTGCATGTATTTGAAGGCATAAAAGTACATATATACACACACTGATGTAGGTTGCCAAGCTAGTATGGAGAGCATTTACTAAAAAATAACTCAAAACTCCCTCTTTACAATCTGATGTTTTTTGGGTTTTTTTGTGGGTTTTTTTGGTTCATCTGACCTGGCCTTCAGTATTCAGCACTGGCAGTTTTTATTAAAAGTCTTCCCTTAGATCTGAGAGAGCGAAATGATGAAATACATAGTTCAGGAGAGGTGTGGGAGGGTCATGTCTGAACCAATCAGACGCTGCGTCTTCACATTTAAATCCTAACGGTCCGAGAGGAGCGGGGAGGACCAACCTGTCCGCTGTAATCAACACAACACTTACAGCGATGAGAAAGCCACTGCGGGATACCTTTAGGAGTACATCTGTAGGCATGGGAAAGTCTTGTATTGCAGTATCCATGGACTTCAGAAGCATGAAACTCCAGCACCGCCATAGCAATGAAGAATTCAAAACAACTATGTTTTTAATGGGGAAAAAGTCCTCCAAATATAAACAGGAATGTGAAACACTAGCGAAGTTGTTGAGTCATTCTGAACCCATGTGATTGTTAAATTCTTTTCCAAGCTGACTTAAATGTAATCGTTGTAACATGTGCTTTAATTGGTTTAATGTAGGCGCCGTCATTTGGCACTGACAATAGCAATAAATATATCTTGATTAAAATGAGCAGTACAACAAAGTATTGCGATTAACATTCACTCAAATGTTCTCCCAAACTATCCATGACACTACCTCATTCTAAAGCCATGAGTCGCAAGAGTTTGTTTGAACAATCCACACATTTATTTTTATCACCATGCTAAATACAGCATTAGCATAGTTAGCATCTTTAGCAAAATCTCAACGGAGGCAGACTGGGCCAAAGTTCAGGGGTCACAAGTGCACAGCAGTAGAATCACACTCATTTCTGTTTGGAGACGTAGCTGTTGTAAATGATATGTGTATATAATGTGGTTGTTAATACAAAATAAATAAATTAGGTAAACTTCAACAGATTTATCATAATCCGAGTTTCCTAGTCCCCCCTACGTTGGCATTGGTTCCAAAAAAAATCCATATTGGTCAGACACTACTATTGATTGCGAATCCATAACGGACATTAAAGACACATAGGCCGACAGATAGTTCCAAACATTACTGAAATGAATTAGAGTTGGGTTGTTAAAAGTATTAAAATCAGTATTGAAACGAGACCCTCATTTGAACAAGTGTCGATACAAAAAGAATCCCATAAACCGAACAAAATTTCAAAATGTTAGCTTCCATGACCAATTTAAGAATGATGCTGAGTTTTGTCAGAACTACTAGTACAAGACCACATAAAGTAACATGAAGAAATTGGAATTATCAACACCAAATAAAAGTATAATCTATTATTATTCTCATTTCGAGTCCATACAACACTAGTTTAGAGTGATCCATAGACCTGGTCCAGGCCTCCACAGACCTCCGTATGGAGCCTTGGGAGTTAAACCAGGTCCCAAATCCGGATGTGGACCGAGGCTAAGTTAAGACTTGTTTCCATGGAGACGTATACACATTGCACTGTTTATCATGCTTCCAGCCGCGCAAGTAATTACACGGTGCATTTATACTTACGTGAATGGTGTCTGCATTGGAAAATATAGATAATGGCTCCATCTGTCTGATGTTTTGTCCTACAGTCGTATATACTTAGAAATGAATCTGTAAATCTGACTGGAAAATGATTCAGGTGGTTTGACGAGCAGTGTCCAAGTACATCTTAAACATACAACAGTAGTGCACAAAAACAAAATAAATGTTGTCTTAAAATAAATGTATTATGTCATATTGTTTCATTCTAATATTTAAAATCTTTTAAATCTAAATATTAGCTTGGGTTCAATATAAAATAATGAATAAAATGGTCATGTAGTGAATGCATTTCTACTTTATTATAACTACACCTTCATTTGCCTTATTAATGAAATCTTTGCTAAGCCTGAATCATTCTTGATAAACTATTTATTCATTATGAATTAAAAGTGTAGTTAACATTTAGTTCACTGTTTGAGTCTATGAATTTTGAACAAACACAAAAATAGAATTTAAAACAAATATGATGTTGTTGTTCTCATTTCATTTGTCTTTATATTATCTAATTTTCTAATTGGGTAAACTTAAACCCCAGAGCAAACACTGAAATGGAAGCCTGCGCTGTGTGGGAGTTGGTTGTTACATTAGCAAGTATAATATTTTGCGTCTGTAGCTCACGTCTTACACTAATTGCATATATGCTTATGTAACGTGAGCCTTAAATTAATTTCCATAAGTTCTGCAGTGTAATGAATGGCCTGGGAGCGGACCACGGAGTTACACAGAGTAAACACTCGACCACAGAAAGCAGGGCGTGTTAGTGAACTCTGCTTTGAGCTGTCATGATTTACTGCATTTGTACCGCAATTATTTGTTGATTCAAACGTTTAGTGCAGTCCAAGTTGCGGAAGCACTGTCTGTTTAAATCTTCTGTGTGCTGCTGTTATTTTCTCTGCCAGTTCACTGCTTTGTGTCATTTATGTTAAAGGGTTGGGATGGTTATTTTGAGCCGATGTCTTACTGCTGTGGCCGATAACCAATATTTGCTGATCACATATATTTGCTCTGATCTATTTATTCTTAAGTTTTGATAAAGTTCACAAATTAACTCTTCACTTCTGTTAAATTAATTACAAAATGTATTTGGGTATCTGGGATATAAAACAATTTCTGGTATGAGTGTGTATTTTTTGTCTAATTAGCTTCCTATTTCAATGCCAAATATCAAAATTTTCAATATTGGACCGATATCCGGGGAATTCCACTGATATTCGATGACTGATTACCGATACACCATCCCAATTAAAGAGCACACATTATGCATTATTTTTATGGTTCATAGCTTTTAAACATGCTCTTGAATACCATTTCATCTCATGTTTTAGAAATGTATGTCTTAAAAAAATGCATGTATTGAAAACCACGCATGACTTACACGCAGTAGACTTTCTAAGACGTCTACTGGCAGCAGAGGGAAATAAAGAAATGCTAGTTCGCCCTTGATAGTTGTAATGTACGTAATGTGAGGCAGAATGTTCAGAACAAGTCTGGCAGTGACTTACGGACTTAAAAACGGCACAGAACACCTTTGACGTCACAAATCTGGGAAATTTGAAACTGAGTGTTTTGTGAGGTTTAGAGAAGGAAAAGTAAACATCCTCGTAACAGGATCTCTACAAGTGTGAATGAAGCTAAATACAACTCCAGATATGTTTTTAATGAGGGAACACCGCTACAACATATCTTAAAACTCAACTCATTTGTGCCCTTAAATGTTTCAAATTCACTTAAATTCTCTACACAATGTTGAACCAAATTCTTCTGTCTATTTGATGTATTTCCAGCCCCTTGAGATGATCCATTTGTCTCTTCTCTCACTCCACATTGCTGTGTGATAGAAAAGCAACTGCCTATAATTGTTTCCACATGTTTCTTACTCATATGTACAAAATCCATGGGCGATATCAGTTTGTCTCTGCTGCCGAATAGCTGCTACGATACGCCGCGTGGTGCAAAAAGCGATAGCCTGGACCAGAAGACATAAACGTCAGGTGCATGGCCTCTAATATTAAAGACATACTTGATATTATCATTTTATATCTTTAAAATAACAGTTTCAATGTCATCCTGTGACATATTACCCACCTCTACTTGACATTTTGCCCTCCGTCTTCATGCGTCTCATCCCATAGTGACTCCACTTCACCAATAACTGCTGGGTCAACCACACTGGTTAGATTTCCTCTCCGTCCATTTATCACTGCGCTCATCACCAATCATATGAAAACAGCCTAAAGCCGCCTGGAGACATTTGCCAGTCTAACCCCAACTCCTTTCTAACTCGCTCCATCTGTGTTTACGTGTCAAATGTAAGCGCATGCTCCAGTCTGCTTATCATTACATGCTCTGTAGACTGATATGAACCAGGCCCCGCCGTTCCCTTGTGCGCTGGGTTGTTGTAGGGCTGGTCGATTTTTCCTGAAATTTAAATAGTTGATTTTTCCATTTATTGTGTCCATGGCAGGAGTTTTAAGGCCCAAATATTCTGAAGCCAAGTGGGATGCCAGCAATCTGCAGGGCTTTGGCTCCAATGCATTATCAATGGGAGGTTGGCTTTAGCATTCAAACATCACAGACTATAAAAAAAACATGGACAGACATCAAAAATTAGCATACATGCTAAAACCATGTAATAAACATTTCTTTTGCCGGACAATAATGCATCAAAAATCAGCAGTCCACAACAGTTTAACAATTACAATTTTTGTTTTTTATTACATCAAGCCCACAAATCCTGCCACTTAAGTAGACGGAAGTTAGATATTGACTATTAATACTTGGCAAATGTTGTCTTGTTCAAAGATCGACTCAGGTTGGCGTCTGTTTCATATGAAGTGGTTTCTTGTTTCGTTAAATAGTGATCTCCATTGGGAGTTTGCCGTTTATTCCACAAAAAAGAAGGTTTACTTGAAATTGAATTCAAAATGTGCTTTTTCATGAATCAATTGTTTACTTGTTGGCTTGAATAATTTATTTCGGGGTCATTTTGAACTCAGTTTGATATTTGTCGATACCTTATTGGAAGTACATTTAGTTGCGATCCTTTGTCTTTAACCTTCTAAATACATTTTCAAACATCAGGATTTAAAGTCCACTTATTAACCATTTTTATGCGACCCTTTTGAGATACTAGGTTGTTTTGTTGTAACCTAAATAATTGCTTGCTTAGCTATTTGCTCACTGTGACCGGTGCTTTCAATGTTATGTCGATGAATCTCCCTACCCTACTCTACTCACCGCTGCATATAAAGTATGTAAGTCCTTTCTCAGACTTTTCAGGGGCTCGTCTGCTCTCCGCCGTTCCCTAAATCCCTTCAGTCTAATTTGTTTGTGGTGGATGGCAGCGTGCCTGACCCCACATGGCACCGCTGAATGCCTGTGTTGTGCATTAGTGCTGTGCGAAAAGCATTGCGGGTAAGAAGGAGGAAGTGAAGTGGTGTGGTGATAGATTTGAAAGATATTTAAAACGACAGGTTTAAGACGTTATAATGGAAGAACTCGGACAGTTTCTAATGAGCTCCCAAATGATGATGATAATAAGACAAAGTCAGTCCGTGTTGGGTGAATGGGCGTCACTTGTGCCAATATGCAGATTTTGGATATGAAGAACGTGAACGGAATATTTAATTCAAGCATATGATTTCATGGTTTAAGATGAGGTTTTATGTTTGTACAGATGCTATAAATGCAGCAATTTACAGTATCTAGTGCAGTGGTTCACAACCTGTTTTCCTTGCACCAGAGACTTGCCGAGCCCCCGCCCCCCCCCGAGTCTAAAACTTTGGCCCCAACAAATGCTTTTCATGATAAAAAAAGATTACTAAGAAGCATATATTTTCAAATAAAAAACTGCAGTATTTTGTGTTTTTTGTGTTTGTTTGTTTTTAGTTTTTACAAACTAATAGATAAAAATGGCAATATAAGGGCAATTAGAATAGAAATATGGCCATATGTTTACACAATCATTCATGCATAATTTTATATCACAGATGTCTCATTATTTATTTAAGTAAAAAGTTAATTTGTGAACTTTACCTCAACTTCAAATATATTTGTTGGCCTCGCTTTGAATTTTAAAATCTAAACATCGATATCGGCAAATATTGATTATCGGCAACAGCAGCAAGCCAAATATCGGATATCGGTATTGGCTCAAAAAACTCCATGTCAGCCCATTCCTAGACTGCAACATGTAGACAATTAAGTAATAATAATTTAATATAAGGTATTGTTACTACTTTGAATATTACCTTTTTGTCTAACTAAAGAGGAAAAGTTACTTGGAAAGGACAAAACACTTATAGATTTGATGTATATTACAGTAAGCCAGCCACAACATTTATTCTCAATCTTTGAACCTAATTACATGTACTGTCCAAATGAATCACTATTACATGCAGAGAATGTATTGAGTCTCCGGACCGGTCACAGGGGTCAAGGTTGAGAAACATTCGCGGGACTCAGCCTAGCCATCCGTTAATGTGTTCAGACAGGATTTGTGGTGGCTGATGGGTGTTGGAAGGGGTCCGTTTGTGACTCCCTCCCCAGGACAGGCCTCGGGGATCTGGGGGTGAGCGTGGTCCGTCGCGTGGGTGGCCGTCTCTCTCGACTGGAGCGTGTAATCATGTGGTTTTGCGCTCATTAAGCTGTGATTTAGCGTCCTCACCTCGCTGTAGACCAGGCTGAACTGTACTCAAGTTTATGGAGAGTGAGCACCAACAAATGAGGGATTGTTTTCTCAAATTTAGGAAAGGTCCAAATATAGTACTATTTTTTTCAACGTTAAAACCTACTCAATTGAATATTCATAGTTTTAATATTAGTTTCAGGGTATCAATTTAAAAGTTGAATTGCTAAAATGGTCATCCTTCAGCTCTCTTAGCCAACCTCAGAACCTTAGCAAGTAGGGTGAAAACGATAGCATTTTATTTCCTCAGTTTCATCCCAAAATACAGATAACAGTCCGTTGTAACATAATTGAATGTCATACATTACTTAAAATTATTGTCCACGGTAAATTACCCTAAAGTGGCTCAGTTTACTTGACTTCACCCTCAATTTTGTCAATTTAAGACAAAGTAACGATTGGTATGCCAATCAAAAAGCTGAGAGTGGGAATCAATTTGCAAAATGTGGTATCATTGTAAATAATTCAATATACATACAACTTATTTTGAGTATCTTAAGCCAGATCAAGGAAGCAAGATGGGGCCTGGTTAGTACATGGATGGGAGACTTAAGTGAATGAATAATGCAATGTAAAGTGCTTTGGGTGTCATGAAAGGCGCTGTAGAAATCCAATGCTTTATTATTAAGTGTTTTATTTCTAGTCTTAAGATCCACTCTTATTCTCTGGCTTTAACGTTGCATGAGATTGCTATTATACGCATGAATTCTGAATCCCCTCGATAACTGATGTTTTCTCGATCTGTGACGTGGCTCTGAGAATCTTCTCTGCTGTTTTTTAAGTTCATAAATCATTTCTAGAAAACGATGTGCTGCGACCCGGTAGTGAGAGGCCAGCTTGAAATGCTTTGACATTTTTGTCTTAAACTGTAATCTTTTTGCAGCCAGTTGATGGCGCCAAAACTCAGTTAGCCCAGTGGCAAACGGCAGAGATCCAAATGTAATTTTGTTTGCTGTAAACAATATTTTCTTAGTTCTAAATCATGAGATGCAAAATATCTGTACTTAACCTCAACATTGTCAAGTTCTGATACTAAAAACCCCATTTGCCTATGTTTATTTACTGTATATTTTTGCTTATAGCAACTGAAATCTGGTTCAAAACAGTCCTTACAGGTTTCCTGTTTAGTCACCCTCATTCCATGTCTCTTATTCCAGGCTGGTGAACACTTTAATTGCCAATTCCTCTTTTGTTTTTTGTGCTCAAGCATCAAACTTTTGCCAAAACAACAACAACGACAACCACCACCACTACCTCACTATGAGCTAACCCTGTGTTTACTCGCAGACCAGAACAGTGGGGGGTCCTCATTGGGGGAGGGTGCTGTTGATTTTAAAGATGATGCAACTGCAAAGCCAGCATTTATTCCCTGGCTAATCCACCGCTGCAGTCTATCGAGATGTTTATACACAGATCAATGCGTCCAGGGCGACAGCTTGTCCTCCGGGGATTATTTGTGGGGCTGTTTTGGGCTATAGTCTCTGCCTCTCGTCCAGTTGAAGTCTGTAATCTGAAGGATAGATTCCGTAAAGACTCGCTGCATGCCTAACGGATTGTTTACAATACCATGCTATTGCTGCCTAGTGCGACTTCTAACCCATCATTATGACAAACATAGGTCTGCAAACTATAAGTACCGAGGAATGACTGTGGTTGGTACTTTTGTCGATTTTGCTTTGTTTCTTTGTGCTCAGTGCCGTTTGCTCAAGATTGTAAAGGTGGGGTCAGTAGCCTGCAATCGTACTGGTTTAAAAAGGGAACTGTCTTCACAACTGAACCTTGATCTCCAATCTGCCTTTGGTGGACATGTTTTTCTCATTCTCAGTTTGGCAATGAATGGCACTTGCACTGATTCACGGTTGGCTGGTTGGTTTCGGACTCAGGGGTGTCAAACTCATTTTGGGCCACGGGCCGAATTTTCAATGCTCAGGCAACATAATGTAAAAAATAAAACAATAAAAACTATAAGAACTAAATAGCTTTATATAGCCTAGTAATAATTCTTTGTGGACACGTGCACAAATCTGCAGCAGATGAAAGACTGAGTCCATATTCATGCATCAGCAGCAGGAACAGGAACATAGATTTATGACTTGGGGTTTGACAATTCTCTTTTAAAGCTGAAGGTAAATTCACTAAAAATGAGTTTTAGGGACTTGTAATAAAGCAAAAATGTCCAGGCGGAATCTATATAAAAATCCTATTCATTTTATTTAAGGTCATTTTTTACTTGTGGGTTTGGAGTACAAACTGACCAACTTGAGTTTGACACATGTGGTTCAGGTAGTGAGGATTCCGGTCAGAGAGAGGCCTTTTGGGTTCATACTAAAGGCATGTTTCCACTGGTTTGCTTTGGAGTGGATTGGTACCGTATCCCGTTTAAGTGGTCCACAGCGGCCCCTGAGATGTACTAGCTTCCAAAGTGGTCTGGCTCTCTTTTGAACGAGATGATTTGATAAGAGAGAACACAGACTCGGGAGAAAACAAGACGGCAAAAAGCATATATAAACAGAAAATAATAATTACTCACCAAACTCTGATTTGATTTTGTGACAGACCGCCGTACATCCAGTGATGGTAATTTATATGCTGAGACTTAGCAAAACATCGCCAGTGCACATTGGCATAATCCGTTTCCTGTTTCGAAGCAGGGCACTCGCGTAAAGATTGAAAATGTTATATCTCCAGTAGGGCTGCCAACGATTACTCGAGTAAATCGAATAATTCGATTACAAAAAAGCTTCGATTATTATTTTACTGCTTCGATGATTCGTTTAATTTACATATTTAATCAAAACACGTGAATCTGTGCGCGCGGAGCGCACGGAACGACTTGTGGCGCTTTTGTTTCACACGGAGCTTGTTCCGCTCTGACGAAGGCGCGACAAGAAGAGAGCGGGGCGTTTTAAAAGAGTTTTAAAAGAGTTTTGAGAGAGAAAAGAGCCATGGATCTATTATAATAGAAATCCCGAGCTGCATCTCTAAACCACCGCATCTAGCTCCGCCCACCCCAGCCCCCGCGCTTCGACACGCCACCGCGGACCCCCGCGCTCCCCCACTCAACAACTCTGCTTCCCAGTCACAGTCGTACTTTTAAACAGCCAATGCACATGGAAACAGCACGGAGGACCGGTTTATGTTAGAATAATCTGTTGTGAAACAGAAAGTCCGAGACGCGGAGGCCAAAGTGACCGGCACACGAGCCAAACGCAAAATGCTCAAAATGCTCAAAACGCCAGGACCACTGGTCCCACCCAACATAACGTTTAACAAATATTTTATTTTAAGTGATGTGACAGAGCGACTGTAACTGTTTTACAATCTATGACAAGTTAATTAGTCCTTTATATATATCCTTTCTATACAAACAGAACAGTTTGGACTGAAGTGAAATGTTGCTGTTTTGGGACAAATTTATATGAAATTAAAGAATAAAATGTGTTATTTTTAAGCAGAAATTCCTTATTTTGTATTTGTTTGTTACTATGAACTATAACGTTTATTCTAAAAAATGATTTAAAATGCGTTTAAATGGTTTACTGAATGTACAAAAAAATTAACCGATTACTCGATTAATCGAAGGAAAGAATCATAGATTACTCGATTACTAAATAATCGATAGCTGCAGCGCCTAATCTCCAGTGTATCTAACATTATCCAAACACAATGCATTACGTAATGAGATGTTAAAACGTGTTGTAGGGGCGCAGAGAAGTGACATAAATGCAGAAAAATCTCATAATAAATCAGAAGTTATTTGGCTTTAGGCACGTCTCACAGCGACATAAACGTATAAATAATTGAATTGTGAATTGCTGAAATCGGCCTTGTGATTAAAAAGTATAATTCAGGTATGAAGAAAACATTTATTACATATGTTTGCGTGACATTAGCTGCTCATGTAGCAGAGCTCTGTCTCTGGACCCAGAGCCATGGAAATACATCAAAGCCATTAAAAGAACCATACCAAAGTGTTTCTAGGAGAACCAAATAATTGCCTTAAAAACACAAAATGACAACATCCATAACTTGGCCACCATGTCAAATGTGTTTGTAATTAAGAATAAATTCAACAATACAATTGTTGCTAGTAATGTTTGTCAGCCTAATATGTTATTATAGGTTGCAATAATCATCTATATTATTACGGTATTAGTTTTGTTTTTTTGTTTTGTTTTTCCTTCTTTTCTTTTTTTGTATATACATGAGGTTCTAAGAGTGGTTCTAAAAATTACCCTCATTTGTAACCAAATAAACATATAATATAATATAATATAACTCTCCCAATTTCTCTATTTTATTAATGTGTCAAAATATCTTACCAATCTTTATTATTATTACACATTTATTTCATGGCATTATTTTACTATTATGATGACAGCTGGTACTCTTGGTTGTTACAGTTTGTAAGTCTTTGTCCTTTTACAATAACACACCAACTCTCAGGCTTTTCTGTACTAAACGATTGTTAAGAAACAGCTCTTTGTTTATATGATTTTGTGTATTAGCATCAAGATGAAAAGTAATTTAGAGTTCTGAACCACACAAAAAAGAAAGTTCTAATACAATGACCTGAATGATCCTCTGATTGTTGTGACAAAAACTTAAAGCCAAAACAATCTCTGATATGATTAAGTTTGAGTTTCAAAACGGCAGCCTTGCTTAGTGCGGATTACGAATTTGATCTCTGAAGGTTGAAAAAGTTGAGCGCTGGATTCAGTATTGTGAGAATCTGTGTTTTTGATGGATTATAGAGATGAGAAAACAAGAAAACAGTGCTGCAGACACAACTGGACTTAGAGAGGATTACCGGAATGAAGGTTAATTAAAGATTCACTCTGTAGAATGCTGGATATTATCAGTGTGTGGTGTAATTGTGAACCGCTCTCTGTTGAACGTAACAATGGAATCAAATTGCACACAAGAATAGGCCAAAGCTGCACAGAACTTGTAATATTTTGTTGTTGGCCAATTTATTCTGGTTTTGTAGGTTGAACAATAATGTTTACCATCCACCGCACGATTAATCCTCGCAATATTTGTGAGTTCTAACCGTCTGCCCACGCACTTTTCCCATTCAATATTCTTTATATTCAAACTCCGAATGAGTGACATGTGGAATTAATCAGCAGATTCCTGTATTTACCACTTAAAGGAGACATATTTAGCAGGGTTTTTTCCTTCTGGTTTTCAGTATTCAACTACAATTTACGTAGATAATTATTTTACATTTTGTTCATAGTAAACCGCAATTTTGATCCATAATGGTTTAATAATAGAAACCAGTCCACTGATTTCCTAGTCTTTCACTGTGGCAACTAGGATTAATATAAGGATTGTTATTTGCAAATTTTTATAGTGGTCTGAAGTCAAACGTTTATGAAAAAATGCCACTAAGTTCAGGGATGTGGGCGGGGATCGGAAGGTGAACACATTATGTAAACACTTAAGCCTTTATTGGACAAATGTTATGCATTATTTATATTGTTATGGGCCGTTAAACATGCACACATACTTTGCCAAAGTAACTGAGCTTTGGCTCCACCTACTGGCTGCAGAGGGAAGTACACAAAATCAACACTGCTCATCCAGCTGCTGGCTGACTTCCCGGTCTCAGCACGCAGTTGTACTGATAGTGATTTGTCACTAGAAATGCACAAAATGAGTCCGGGGATAATTTATGGACTTAAAAACCGCAGAGAAGATTCTCAGAGCACAGGAATTCTGAATGGGGTGTTTTTGACAGTCGGAAAGGAAGAGGGCTTTTATAACTAGTCAAACTCGTGTGAATGAAGCTAAATGCAACTCCAGGTATGTTTTTGATGAGGGAACAATGTTCAGAAAACAAATTTGATCATAATATGTGACCTTTAATGCAGGACAATACAGAATTACTCAAACATTTCGCTGCATTAAGAGATGCCAGGACAGTACCAAAATAAAGTTAAGGTAACTGATACTGCAAAGGGAAAAAAAGCAAATGGTACTGAAAACGAATTCTGAAAAATATTTTTCTTTTGATTGGTTTGAGAACACTAATTGCATTTAACTGGAATTATAAACAACATTGTACTTTTATTTTTTCATTCAGTATAATGATTAATAAAGTAATAGGTACTGAAAGAAGTTGCAGGAACATAATTTGAAAAGTACCCAGCCTTACATCAATCATACATTCAAATGAATGTCGAAGGAACAATGTAACACATATAACTAGACACAATAATGTAGTGTCACTTGTTTTATTGTCTGCACTGTTAATTGTAATATGCTTTTATACTTTGTATTGCCTTGATTTTATTGGAAAACACTGTGGTCGCCTTGAGTATTGTAAAGGGCTCGATGAATAAAGATTGATTTATTGATATTGCTTAAGAAAATATAGACAATTAACAATAATATAGAAACAATTGTAGACACAATAACCCCAAAGGATTATTCTAAATGTACAATATAAAAAAAAAAACTTGATCTGAATAACAAATAGCAAAATGAAACACTTTAGTTGTTTGTTTGAATCTATAATGAGCCCAACTTGTTATTTATTCAACTATTTCCAGCTCAAATCTCATCGCAGGAAAGAAAAATAACAACAAATCCTAGACGACAAGCGCGGTGTTGTCATTCCCAACCACCCAGCACCTCTTCTTCCAGACACTTCCCTACCACCCGGCCGCTCTGCATGTGTGGGGCTCAGTGTTGTGGGACTGACTTGCATGTGCGAGTGCGAACAGCTCATTTACAGGCGGCGCACCACTTCATTTGCACAGGCCTGGACCAGCACAGCGCACTGGAGCAGCTGAGAGGAGCGGGCAGGTGCAGAGGAGGTGAAAATGACTGCTAGACTCGTGTTCGGAGCTAAAAACAGGAGAAGGATCTGCGCCATCTGCCCCGAGTACGCGCGAGATGTGCTTGTATTTGCTTTGTGTTCTTTGTTCTCGCACTGCCCGACTGTTCTTCGCCTCCAGGCTCGCACTTTCTTTGTGAGTTTACTTGAGGGGGAAAGCGAGACATTATAAAGATATCGCAGGTGGAACGGAGATTTCTAAGGAGGAAAGTGAACGTTTTTGCCGCTGCGTGTAATTTTTTTTTTTTTTTACTACATTTCTGGTTTCCGTTTTTGGCATTCATGTTATTGTTCAAGAATTGGTCCGTATGGATTTCCCCCCCGACTAATACAAATGTCAGATATTTTTCTTGTTGTTGTGGGTGTTGACAAAGATGTGCAATTTTAAAAGCATGGCCTATAAATTAAAATCGTGCAATCCCTCATTCACAAATTTAAATAAAATGACCTCAAAATTATTAATGGGAGACTGTATAAATAGGGCTGGGTACGTTGGAATTTTTTTCAGGTACCAGTACTAAACAAAGCCTGTTTTGAACGGACATTTTCTTTACTTTTCTGTATTATTCATTATCTGAAATCATTTGTACGTTCATAAATTCCACTGAAATCCATTTCTTTGTGGAAAAATTTTACTTTTATTCATTCGTGGTGACCCTGCATTGGAACGTTCGACCCATAGATCCACCAGGCATGATACTACGATACTAAATACATGATACCGATTTCGATACCAAAATGATGATGAAATAATGCTTCGAAAATGTTTGACTATAGCCTTTTTTTGTGATCGTACACTAGGTCTGATAAAGCTCAAGATCATTATAATCTTCTTTTTTTGTCATTTTCTGCAGTATCAATACTTGCTCAAAGGACTATCTAGTTGCGATGCTAGTTTTCGTATCGATTAGTATCTGATTTTCAAAACTTTTGACATTCCCTAATACCAGGTACCAGTTTTCCTACCTTGCTAGTGCCGTTACTAGTACCTGTAAACGGGACCCAGCCGGGGTATAAATGTATGTATTTTAATGATGATCGTGTAAACGTACTGTCACCTATTCAGCCATATTTCTAAAAACACAGTTGATGATGAAGATAAACTGGGAATGAAAAAAATATCACCGTTAACATGTGGGCCAATACTGATACACTGCATCCTCAGTCCGTCCCTAATGTTAACATGGATACATTTTACACCTGATTTCTCTCTGTATAGGAACATTTGTCCTTTGACCCATCCTTCAATGCTGTGAGGAGAAGGGATGTCGAGATTATTTGGTTAATCGATGATCGTGATTATTTAGGTTTTAAGACTAAAAATTATAATCGTGACATTTTTAAAAGAAAAATTAAGTTTTTTTTTCAATTCAATTCATAGGAACGTGAACATTTTTGAACTAAACTAGGTCCTCTTTAGTTCAATTAAAAGAAATGTGACTATTTTAAAAGCAAAATGAAGTCCTTGCTGCTCAGCCTTTCCTCAAAAGAGTCAACTCAAATGTAAAGTGCTTTTTTTATCTTGCCGTTTATGTGAAATTAATCATTCAGAACGTTTAATTTCATAAAGCAGGCCATATATTGAGGAGCGCTAATGTGGTTAGAAACAAGAAGGAAAGAAAATGCGTTAATAATCGCAAATAATCGTTAAATCTCTGTGTTTATTCTCACAATAATCGTGAGACTAAAATTTGAAGTCGTGACATCCCTATTCAGGAGCAGTGGGGTCCCATCTCCAGCTCTTAAGGCAAGGTCTTAGTCAGATGTAATTTCCTCGACGATAAGTCTATAATTGACAATATTCCCGTCTGTTTCTGGAAGATGAAGTCCCTTTGTCTGTTAAAACATATTACATCGTCTCGCAGTCCCGCCCGCATCACTGTGAAAATCACAGTGCTTTTCTAGTTCCCCTTCTTTATCTGGTTTAATCGCAGCATCCCTCTAGCTGTACAAATGGTCTCCGCACCTCCTCCTCCTCGTCCTCCGATGGTAAACTGTATATTCCATGTGGCTGCCTCCCGCCTGCACACTTCAGCATAAACGCACACAATCGCTCAGAAGCGCTGACTGGCTGAGGCAGATAAATCAGCTTTATGAACCCGATATAAATCTGCTTTCCTCTGGGTTTTACTCCGAGCGGCACCCACACATACATAACCTGCCCACCGGCCCGAGCGCTTTAAAGCCGAGCCCCTATCCCCAACTGCGCCGCCAACCATCCGTTATCCTCATAGCGCCGGACAGACAATCGATACATGCACTGCAGATATGTGACAAGTACTGGTGATTGTCCGGACGTACCACCCCTTCTCCCTAAATGAGATTTACTTCATTATATGGCTTTATTTAATTGTAACCGCGCTGGCATGCAACCGCAAAATGGCCTCCCGAGAGCTTGGAGTGTAGTGGTATAAGGTGTTTTTCCAATTTATTTTTGATAGAGCAATCTCGGAAAGCCTATATTTATGACAGCACAATAGAACTTGCAAAATTGTATTACGAGTGTGTGAAAAATAAATTAAACACTGACGTAAAGGTGCACCGTGTAACCTTTCTGCTCGTCTCCATGGAGATTCTTATCTTCCTATATGGCAATAAACTTTGCATTGATTTTTTTTTTTTTTTTTTTTTTTTTACAGGAATAATTTTTTTTTCTCAAAACACAAGTAAAACAGATTTCTTACGATGCGCTGTTGCCTCTGCGCAGACCACTTGTAACTTGGCCTGGTGGTGCCAACCTTGCGCTTAAGAATTCCTGGCAAAGCAATATTTCATGAAATGAGTGCCTTTTCAATTTTGAAAATAAAAATATGATGTTTTTCGAATTGGATTTTTCTTTTCAGATTTGAAATAAAAAGCAGGAATAAAAACATCTGCCTGAATCCTTTCAAAGCAGATATAGGAAGAGCACCCCCTCGTACCCCTCACACCAACTGTTTTAGATTTTTTTTTGACCTGACGGCTTTTTTTTTTTATAGGTCAGTCATAGCGTGAAGGGGGGGAGAGAGGGGGTGCAGACAGTTGAGGACTGGACTCGAGCCCACGATGCAGCGGTGGCAGAAACCACACTTGTGCAAAGCCCTTAACCACTGGAGCACCAGCGAAGCACGCTCTTATCCTCCTATAAAGCACCGGGCCTT
Source organism: Chaenogobius annularis (assembly GCA_015082035.1). NCBI lineage: Eukaryota > Metazoa > Chordata > Actinopteri > Gobiiformes > Gobiidae > Chaenogobius > Chaenogobius annularis. The sequence continues at coordinate 301,609 of BJKM01000578.1, read as the reverse complement.
GAGGAACAATTTTAGTTCTGTCATGTTGAACAGGGAGCAGTGAGTACTTCAGGGATGAATCGGCAGTGTAGTGTGACCAGGTCCTCATCCACGGGTGACAATTTCCTCTGTTTTTCGGTCTCATGTTGTTTGTAACCTGTAAACTTAAAAGCCAATGGATTGTCTGAATGTCAAAAAATGAAACAGAAAAATATGGCACAATACATTTATTTCAAGTCTATATTCCATGTATACGTGTGTTTTTGTATCTGCAGAGGACTCACCCGAGAGGAAAAGGGAATGAAAACCGGACAAAAAAGAGCTCCAAGAATCTTAGCGCCCAATCCGCCACAGTGGTTAATATCGTGTTTGCAAAGACATTGATCTGCGCACATTGTGGACTGTGATTAGTGAACCGGCTTATACAGAGCAGCGCGCGTCGGCCATCTTGATCCACTGCCGGGGAAAGCAGCGCGGCTGATAAGAACCCGGGCCGGAGATGAAAAGGCTGCGAGCAAACACAGGAGAGCTTAGGCACGGCACTGCGGAGGAAAGCGCCGGGGAGAGAGCTCATGCTAAAGCTAAAGCTACAGGGCTCAAGTCCAAGACCAGTGTGTGATGATGGCTGGAGGAGCCGTTAAATGAACCACACCGTCACTGTGCAGAGTAGAGTTTGAGCAATTCTTTTGGAAGCGGGAAGGTGATGGTATCAGAAATGTCCAACTCCATTTTCATATAGATTAAAATGCTTCATACTCAATAGTCGATACAAGTTTCTATACAACAATGAGAATTTAACGAAACACACTGTTTTTTGATGCAATGCAATATTATCTTGTTGTCTTTTTGTAGTCTTTATTCCAGCTCTAAAACCGTTCAGGAAGGGTGCAGTTTTGTCCTATTTATTTATTTATTTATTTAGTGTTTTATTGTTTTCAGTATCAGTCTCTTCAAATAAGTATCTCTTTTCTTTTTTTCCCCTATTACTGCATCCTTTTCTTAATGATTCTTAATTTTTTTTTCTTGACAACCGTTCTAGTATTGCACACGTTCAGGTATTGCACAAGAAATATATAAATTAACCTAAAGTGCCAAAATATCACCTTCTAGCCAACCCAAATCCTTATTTTTTATTTATTTTGTGTTAACTCTTTGGCATTGCATAACTTCAAAACTACAATTTCAATATGATGTTGTATTCACTCAACGCAATACTTATAATACTCCATTTTTAAAAGGTGCACTATGTAACTTTTCTGGACCGTCGCCATGCTTTGCTAAACAGCTAAAAACCTCGATAGTGCCCCTTTAGGAGCTGTCTTGTCTGGTGAATTTCTCCCCTGCTACATTAATCAAGTTTTATCCTTGCAGTAGCATATGGGCACATGTGAGAAACGGTTGATAAATATCTTCCAAAACAGCAAGCATAAAGGGTCTATAGTTTGCCCGTTAGTTCTGGAAAATGTGTTAAGTGCTTCTGAATGCTGTTTCACCTCTGCGCGCTAAACCAGCAGCTGTTGGGCTTCGGCGTGAACAAAACAGGGTGATCCATCAGTCCTAATGTCTGACACGGTGTGAAATCCAGGTACACAAAGCACACCAGCCACACTGCGTCACGCTCTGCCTGGAAGTCCTGCAATCCAGGTCAACATAGGGCAAGGTGAAAGGTCGCAAATGGCAACAGCGAAATATCGGGTGTTCTGTATATAACCTGCTAACCTGGTTGTTTAGATCTGTGGCTCTCGAAATGTTCCTACTAAGCACCAGTTAAGAAAATATACCACCAGATCAGATGAACCCCAATGATATAGTTCAGGATTAAGGAAAGCATTGTTTTGAACAAATTTAGACTAAACCAAGTCTAAAATGAGAAAAAAACAGTTAAGTTTAGAAACAATTGTTCAATTATGATTTTAAAAAAAAAGAAAGAAAAAAAAAAAAGGGATATTTTTATTTTCCAACCCTAATGCAACAGGTCAACAGCCTCATGACACCATTAGTAAAGTTAAACGTTGCTTCCTCTTTTTTGTGCGGAAGGTTTTCAGATGTAAATAATGTGTTGAATATAATAACGAGCGAATACATGTCAAATATGTCAAACACTCTTGGAGTGGAGTTATCTGGTTTGTGAAAATGTTAGTTCCAGTATTTGTAAATAATATACATTCTTCATTTTCATATGTTAGCTCCAATGCATTTTCAATGGGAGAGTTAGCGTTAGCCTCCAAACGTTATAAACTATGAAAAACCAGGGCTGTTTGCGACTCCACCACAACCACACGAGAGTTACACTAGAAACTAAAAAAAAAAAACATAAAAAAAAACCGTTAAAAAACATGACCACATGCGGTGCCGTTCTCCTAGATTATTAATGTTAGCAACTGGCGCCAACATTAGCATGCATGCTGATAGTTCTTAAATGTAACACATGCAGCACAAAAATGCACCAAAAGTATAGCCGCAACAGTTTGTTTCATAAAGCACTCAAAATCATGCATACATGAGTTGTGTAGTGAACTTTTACTATTTGACATATAATCATATACCAGCCTTTATATAACCATTTGTGTGCACCGGCTACAAACTTCAAATAAATGCTGCCTCATTAAAATGAATGTGACAGAACATTTATATCAGTTCCAGACTGTGTGCGCAGCTGTTAAACATGTCCCTCCCGGAACGTTCTATAGGGCGAATTTTGATTTATCTTGATGTGCAATATTCAGACTTCTTGTTCATACAGTATGCCGATCAGGGCTACAACGATCAATCGAATAATTCTGACTATTCGACTATAAAAACGAATCATTGTTGTATTTTTATAATCTGGACTATACGGGCGCTAAAACACAAATTCTAAACTTGATCCGTAATATTCAACCTTCTTAAAATATGTCCATTTTCTAAAATCCTAAATTTGTATTTGATTTTTTTTCAATGTTTTAGTGATTTGTTAGTTAACTTTTCAGCATTATTAATCCTTGTTTGTTTGTTTGTTTACTTCTTTTTTCCCATGATCCTTCACTGTGCCGATTCTTTTCCCTTGTGCCCTGGCCCTGGCCCGTCTTTGCACATATTGACTTCCTAAAGCCGTGTCGATGGATTGGTCATGCTCCTTATGTCTCGTCCGTCCAGCCGGGGCCCCGCCTGCTTCCACTGTTTCCACGGCGACAAAGCCATCATTTGCATTCCAGCAGTGAGCCTCTCTGGCATGTGCAGGGGCTTTATTAGGAATATGATTTATTTATTTCTTTAATCACGATGTTTATTCGCCTGTTTCGTTTGGAATTTACTGGCAGAGTCTTGGTCCTAGTTTGGTCTGGGTTAGAGCTCGGATTTATTCATATTTTTAAATCCTAATTAGTCTGTTTTAACCTTGATTCAGATTTAGTTTCATTTACACTTTGTCTTGGTCAAGTTGTTTTTCGGATTAGTCTTATTTTAGTCCTGTTTAGTCCTTATATAGTTCCAGTCCTGGTTTAGTCCAGCCCTGAGCTTGGTCTGGTTTGGATCTGGCAGTCTTCATTTGTGTTTCTGTAGTGGCATACAAGATTTACTTTGGCTAGTGCTGCTTGCCTTGATTTAGTTCTCATTCAGTTCTGATCTAGTCCTGAGCTAGTCTAGGTACAAGTCCTCGTTCAGACCTGAAAGATATATGCTTTAATCCTTGGTAGAAATAAATGAGGGATTACACCGAGCTCTAGTCCTGGTTTAGACCCAGTTTAGTCCTGTTTAGATTTAATTAGCCCCTATATAGCCTATTTAGCTCTGGTTTAGTTTTTAGTCCTGGTTAGCCAGCCCTGATTTTGTCCTGGATTTGGTCCTTGTTTGGTCCTGATTTTGTCCTGGGTTAGTCCTGGTTCAGCGATGATTTTGTCCTGGTTTGGTCCTGATTTTGTTCTGGTTTAGTCTTAGTTTTGTCAGAGTGTGGTCTTGGATCAGCTCTGATTTTGTCCTGGTTTGGTCCTGGTTTAGTGCTGATTTTTTTTACTGGTTCAGCCCTGATTTTGCGCAGGTTTAGTCCCTATTGAGTTGGTGAGTCCTGGCTGAGTCCTGGCTGAGTCCTGGCTGAGTCCTGGCTGAGTCCTGGCTGAGTCCTGGCTGAGTCCTGGCTGAGTCCTGGCTGAGTCCTGGCTGAGTCCTGGCTGAGTCCTGGCTGAGTCCTGGTTCAGTCCAGGTTTTTAGTCTAGATTCAGCCCTGATTCTGCCCTGGTTTAGTTCTGTCAGTCTCATTTACATTCCTGCAGTGAGTGACTTTGACAGAGGCTTCAGATTCATAGATTCAGGGCGGAGTGCTGCGCATAGTTCATCTTTTAGGTCAGAGAAGGAGAAGTACACAGATGAGGAAGAGGGAGAGGGAGAAAAAGAGGAAGAGAAGAGCGAGAAAAACATGTGAACGACAGAAAGAAGAACAGATGGTGGCTGCTTTAATTGAAACGTTGATTGGTGAACTTTCTTGCATTGTGTCACTAATAAGTAAACCCAGGTGCAGCAGCATGGCACGCATTTTATATATACACCTTTATATGTATATATACACACACACACACACACACACGTAATAATGCAGTATTCTCTGTGCTGGAGCCAGGTCTGGATCATTTGTTTAGTATACTCGAAAAGCATACATTATACACATTCAAATTTGACTTAAAGGAGACATACTGTGCTTAACATTGAACTTTTACAGAAGTAGATAATTATTTTACATTTCGTTCATTGTCAACCAGTTTAATCGAAATTGGCTCATAAATAGAAACAGATCCACTGACTTCCTTTTCAAAACTGCTACTGATGAGCCCTGCCTCTCTTCATAGTGGCATTTCACCGTAACAAGCAGCAGATTGTCATTTACATGTTTGTATTTTTTTAAAGGGGATAAGTTACATTTTAGAACGCTACCATGTATTATATGGAGACTTTAAATGTTCAAATGATTATAACAAAGTGCAGAGATGTGGGTGGGAATAGGGGGTAGGTGAAAACAGGAATTTTCTGAACACATAAGCCTCAGTTGCAGGACAATACAGGATCACTCAAACATGCAGAAAGCAATCAAAATCCCACTTTGACTAAACTAATTAAAAGCTCATTAAAGTAGATTTTTCAGAGATGTATCCTTTAAAACTGACTTCAATCTCCAGTTTAGGCTTATTTTAGTGCGAAGAGGAAACTGTACAAACTGCGATCACACTGCAGACGTACAGGTTTGCAGTGAAACAGGCCTTGGGATGATTATTTGGTCCTAAATTGAGGCCATTTCAGTCATGATGCGGACTTGGTTTTGTCCTGTTCTAGTCCTTGTTTAGTCCCGATACAGTCCAGGTTTAGTTTTGGGTTTAGTCCTGGTTTAGTCCCAATTTCAATGTGGTAAATGTGAATAAGAGTGTGTCTGCTCCCTTAAAATCATTGCCATATTTAGGGCTTCAACGATGAATCAACCAATCGTGACTAGTTGACTATAAAGATAACTAATAATCATAGTCGTATTTGGACACTCGTAATTGTTATCTGGACGACTAACGCTGACTACAGACTCCAAAACACATAAGAAAAAATACATTTTTAATGACAGACAGTGGCACTATTAAATCAAATTTTTCAAAAAAGATGAAACAATTTTGATTTTCCTCAATAATTCACTTTTTTTGTATATATTAAAAGCGCTTTGGTTGCCTTGACGGTAGAAAAGTGCTATATAAATGTGACTATTTGACCATTTATTATCTCTCTAGAAGCCTTCAGTGACCATATTTCAATCTTATTTTGTTTAATTCATAGTATAAAGTCTCATTGTACAATAGAAATAATTGTTTGACTGTTTGATTACTAAAATAATCATTATTCTTATGTAGAGCAGTGCACCGCATAGTTGGTTAATGAGTTTGTAGTCATTGTAAATCATTTATTTTTTGGAAAACTGGAGTGTAAAATGACCCTGCATCAACCATACAAACAAACAAACAAGCAAACAAACAAACAAACGTCAGTCTTTGCTTCAATGCACTTGTTCTGTCTGGCAATAAAATACACTTTGAATCTTGGTCACACACACACAAGCCACTGACCTTTATATTAAATTGTCAATATTATATGTTTGTTGTACTTACACAATGACTCAGTCTTCGCTCTTATTTTAATGTCAGCATGTTGAATGTTTATTGAACAGAACTACAGTCAGATGTTGATAATCCTGCGTCACTGCTCTGTACGTCGTCCTGATTCACCTCCTCTGGGCTTTCAGACAGGACTGTGAATATTACATTAAACACCACTCGCCCTCAGCCAATGCATGACTCACTCAGCTCTTGTTTTGCATACGCCCTCAACAAAACATGATATCCCACATCACTGTCTCCCCCTCTCACTCTGACCTGCTCTGCTCCCGGTGTTTGCCCTGGTTTAGGCCTGGTCAGGATCATGGCCTTCTTAAAGCTTCATTCACTTTTCTCTTATACCAGTACATTGTAGTTGTTCTACCCAGAAACATTCATAAAAACAAAATTCTACCTCAGCCCGTTGCTCACACTCGATCACTTGGCGCATGCTAACCGGAGTTATGTTGAATTGAATGTTCCTTTACATTTAAATGAATGAAGATAATTCCCATATTAAAGTAGGCCTAGATAAATGTTTATTTCATGATATGCATGTCATTTATCTGCTCTCCTCACCAGTAAGATGTAAAAGAGGATGTTTAGTTTCTTATCAGAAGAAGAAATCTCATCATAAAGTTAGTTAGCTTTGGCCTCAGATGCCAGTTTTACACACTAATTAATATCTAAAACAATCACCAAAAGGTTTACACACTCAACAATGACTTTTAACTAGGATGCGCTAATATAATGGCCCTGGTATCGGCCCAGTATCGGTATCGGCATCGGCAGATACCCATGTCATTGACTAATATTGGTATCAGCCAAAAGTAGCAATATCAATCTGCTGATATTGCGTTCTGGTAATGAAAGTTTTAACTCTCTGCAACAATAACAGCTGTGGATAGACAAATGCTATTCTAACAGGCTGTAAACTTGAATCCAGTCTTTATTCTGAGTCAAAAGATACAGAAATTACAAAGTTTAAGACTTTAAAATGTTCTATGCGCAATTTTACTCTAATGAAGAATAATCATGTTACAGCCTGTAGCCTACCGACATCTAAACATAGTGCCAAATAAATGCTAGCCCTATCAAACTATTTCCTTCCCCCCCTACCCCACTCGCGTTTTTTGCGGCTAATGCTAACGGCTATAATTTATATCTCTATGGCAGCACGACCAACAAAATGTGTTTTTACAAAATGTTGGTCTATAGAGCTATTTATTCACTAATTGTACCTTGAGACGTGAAAACGGGAAACTGAAAGTAGTTTCTCAGTTGTTGTGACTGTGCAGAGCTTAGCTAGCTTGTATGCTAACAGTAGGGGGAAATAAAGGATACTTCAACTCGCCCCACAACAATGCATTTCCACAACAGGCAGACTCAACTTTGTGCGATCACAAAGTCTGTATCAGCGATAAATGTGAGCGTATAGCTGTAGTGTTCCTGTTGTTTATCTGTTTTTATACTACTGTTTACTGCTTTACTTTTGTCGATGTCAAATACAAACTAAACATTTAGCTGAGTTGTAGACTTAAATTGCGTTTGGAGCTCCATTGACGCTGCTACTCACTGCTAATATTCAGAATATTGTGATCTCATCTGCATAACAGGAAGCTGAAACCCATGAACATGACGCTTAGGGATGAGAGCTGATTGGCTGTGCAGGTGTGGTCCACCTTGCTTCACCTTTATGTCTGAAAATGCTGTTCTAAAGCTGTCATGTATGTGAATACTAGCTATACTTTGGTTCGTCTACTTAAACACCCGTTTTGCTCATTTTGAAAGCCTCATTGTCTCGCGATTTATCCCCCCAAGTTACTTCTTGGCGCGAAAACTTCAGAAATCGCCTTTGCCGCATCGGACATATTGCATCTAATCTGTCAGCTAAGTGCGTGTGATGAACTATGCATCGGTCTTATTGAATTCGTATGCATTCTGTATTCTGTGTGAAGCGGGGAATGGTTGGAAGAAGCAGCAGCAGATGAAGGAGCTGGCCCGTGGCTTGGCTGGGAGACACAGTTTATCTAGAAGCGCCCAGATGCCACACTCACATATTAAGAATGCAGCGGGCTTCCAGCTCTGCTCTGGTATTTAGCACAGAAAGGCTTTTGGAAGATGCACTCGCCGTCTTTGTAATCCTGTTTACTTTGTTGTTGTTTAATCTTTGCCTCACAATTTGTGGCTAGTGCAGTAAATAATTGGAAAAAAAAATTATGTTGAGATAGTAAAACTGTAATCTTGCAATGTGTGGAAAAGCTTAAAGATGTTACCTGATGTGTATTTAAAGAAAACTGTAACATTTAGTTTAGGGACACATTGTCACTTTTCAAAGGACACAAAGACGCTTTACATTATGGAGGAAGCCACAAGGACAAGCACAGGACAAACAAAACAAGTTGAGAGGGAGAGCAGACATTAGTGGGGATTAAAAGCTTTTAGAAAAGTTTTGAGCTGGTTTTTGAAGGTGTTCAGCGAGTTTCCTGATTTGGAGGGGAAGGTCCAGTGCTCAGATTTGACAGTGGGAGTGAGGAGGTTTGAGTCTGCCGATCGGAGGAGGCGGGAGAGACGGTGGGGCTGGAAGAGGTCGGTGAGGTCGGGGAGGGGGCCCTGGTTGAGAACTTTGTAGGTGATGAGGAGGACTTTGAAGTCTATACGTTGTTGAATGGGGAGCCAGTGAAGTTGTTGTAGGACAGGGGTGATATGGTCACGTGAGCGGGTGTGGGTGAGGAGTCGGGCGGCTGAGTTCTGGACATATTGGAGTTTTTGAAGGTCGGTGGTAGAAAGTCCATAAAGAAGGTTATCGCAATAGTCGCGTCCAGAAGTGATGTCTTATTTATGTAACGGATGTGGGGTTTGAAGGAGAGGGAGGGGTAGAAGATAAATCCAAGGTTCCTGATCTGAGCTGAGGACGAGAATGTGGTGCCGTGTTGGATAATATATCATTTTTGTTTTAGCTCGCTAACTATTTAATTAAACAATTGTGTCCGGGCTTTCTTCGGCAAATCTGTTGCTCTTGTGATTTGGATGACTGACAGTAAACTAAGTGTAGTAATGTTTAGTCAAAGAGCGCAAATGTTTAAGATAGGGGTGTTCATGATTAACCCCGGGTGCACACTGACTCGGGTTCAGGTGCGGGTCACGCAAAACTTAGAAAGTGCTTAAAATCAATGCACCCGTAACACTGAGCGCCGAGCACTGCGGCCACGGGTTTGTTCAACACTAAACGTTTAACAGAGTGAAGACATCTTGCCCGATTGGCTGGCGCATAATGTAATACACAATTGCACCCACATGTGCCCCCTGTGACATCTCTTGAGTGAAAATAAGTTTGCTGAAACACTAAAATAGTGCATTTATCCCATAAAGACTGAGCACACCTGAGTGACACTGCTGTATTCATGAACTGATATTAATCTTCAGCTTTTTGGATGGAAAATTATCAATCTTTAACCTGTTAAGCCAAGGTAAGTGCGACTCGAAATGTGACTCTTAAATTAAGAGTGCTTTATTCATAATCACTACAACAATGCGTCAAAACAGCGTTTACAGGAGCTTTTATGCTGCCATGTTGTGCACAGTTCAAAGACCTGTCGCTGCTCTGCGTTTACTCTCGTAATGCACTCAAAAACAGCAACAAAAAAGCCCTGTGTTAACACAACCAGTTAACTGCCTATTGACCACGAAGGGCTCCAACTATCAGTTCAAGAAAAAAGTGAAAACGTGCAGTTTAAGATGAATGAATCCTTCTCCACACAGCAGGTGATGTCAGGTGTGGAAGTCGGACAGCAACAGTTCTTTTCCCGTCTTGAACAAGCGGCAGCATATTACTCATTTACATACTACAGTCATACGTGTGTTTTCTCTTATCAGTAGTTTTTATTTGACCTGAGCTGAAGTTTGACCACCCATACACATTTAAGACACATAATCCTGAAGCATGGGATGGGTCATGCTTTTCTTGATCAGAACTCATCAGATTAGCACAAGACCAAATCCTCACAAATCAAAGTCCACGTTTGGTCTATTTTAATCGGGCTGACCCTCAGAGCTGCAGAGGTCACTCCACCCACAGATCTGAGGCTAGCTAGCACTCTGCTCAACAGTTCAGAGTTATTCCTCACTTTCCTTTCTGCACGTGATCCACTAGTATGTCTATTAGGGTTGTAAAACACCGGGAATTTTCTAATTGGGAAAATTTCCATGGAAATTGATGGGCAATGAATAGGGAATTAACACTTCTCTATATTAACTCTGAACAAGGAGAGATGTACAGACTCACAACAACCTGAATTTTTGGAAACACACTTAAATATCTGTGCTTTCACAATCACAGCCTGGAGTAACACAATTAAAGCAAATTCATTATTGACAGTAGTTATTTTTTTACATTTTGACAACTTTTTGTTTTTGAAAATTCCCATGGGAAATATCTGGACATTTTCCGGGATATTTCCACCCTTTTGCAACATCTTTAAAGCTACAATGTACTTACTTGGATACAAGGGTATTTTAAAAAGTATTTACTGTACATGCAAATGCTTATTCCTCTCCTCTTTCTATACAGAAGAGTAGGGTGAGGTGTACCTAATTGATTCTTCCAAATGCTGCCTTGTAATTTTTAGCTTACTACGAATCAAAATTCATATTGTCATTGTTTTAGGAGTTCCACTAGTCTGTGTGGGTATAGACAGAATATTGTCTTTCAGTCAGATGTCCACCAATGTATCAACATTTTTTTATTATTTTTTTAAGACAGATCCCCTTTCAGGTTCAACACTTTGATTTACTATATTTACTTACATAAAAAACTTTTTTTTAAAACTGCTCTGATATAATAAAAAAAAAAGAAAAAATATTCCAAATCAACATTTTTAAAAATATGAAGAAATGTATCCAATTTTAGATAAGAAGCAACCCATTTCGTGGAGGCAAAGCTAGAGCATATTTCACATCCTCCTACAGGGCTCTCCTGCTCTTCCCCCTGTCTCTTTGCAGTCTGCGACAGTGCACCAGCTCAGTGAAAATGCTCATTCATTATCCATAACCATGTGCACTCCACGCGCCCCTGTGCTGCGTGTTAGCGGAGTTAGCTTTAGCTTTAGCACCCCAACCACACACACACACACACACACACACGCTGGAACGGGGGCAAAACTACGCATAGATTTCAATGGACACTTCATTATTCAACACATCTCCCAGAAACAAGCGGCAAAATAACATCATTGTAAAAACATGTCCCGTTTCTTTAAGAGTGCTCTTTGTTCTCATACAAATTGATAAGAGCATAAAAACCTATTTGGTATAAATAAAAGATTTTCTGAGTGGTCCGTGTAAAACGACATGTCAGAGTGATTCGAGAAAATATTTATAGCGATGGAGGAGAAAAAGCCATCGTATAGACATGTTCGGATCATGGTAGAGCCAGCAAATGACAAAGTATGATACACTGAACGAGATCAGTGCCAAGTGTCACTTATTAAATTATTTAGATATGTTATCCATTATTATTATTATTATTATTATTTCCACTTGATTTCGATGACACAGAAACCTTTGTTACTGATAAAGCTCGGTGATATGACAAAAAAAGATTTTTTTCCCCTCATATTGATCGATTACATTATTTTTTGTGTCATTAAAAACAAACACAATTTTAAAAAAAAATATTTCATGATCATGCACAAGACTTGTTTTTTACTGATCATAGAAAATTAAAAATGACGCTTAAATATCTTGCTTAAACCTTGAACTATTAGCACAAGTTTGATTCTCTATGCCAGGGTGCTTCACCATAAGGCCCGGGGGCCAAATCAGGGCCTCCAAGTGATTTAATCTGGCCCACGACCCAACTTTCAAATGTTATTAAAAATTAAATAAAATAAAATAAAGTAATAATGGGTTAACACTTAGATCTGGTTGGTATTCGTCTGGTCCTAGTTTAATTCTGGTTCAGTCCTGGATGGGCAATTTCGCAAAGCAATGTTGGTAAAGAATTTTGTTGTGTTATTTCTCACAATAAAAATGTATCAGTAGTGTAGTGGTTTTATTGTTTTAACTAGTGTTGGGGATATTTTGCACGTCCCAAAAATGTCCTAGAGTAGTGGCGTGTTGTGCACCTCCGGCAGAGAGGCCTTGGCCCACTGAAAAATGTGGCCCTCGGGGAACAAAGTTGAATAGCCCTGCTCTATGCCAAGTTAGATGTGACACTGATGGTTAGAAACACCTTTCTTTACACAACAGAAGGATTATAACAGGACCAAGCCAAGTCCACGTCAGGGTTAAAATGGGCTCACATTAGTACTGTTTATGTGATATTGTTCCGATACTAGTCTTTCAGTTCACATGGGTATCTAGTTCTTTAACCAAACAAAGATAATTTGTCCAAAACAATTCCCTACCCTTTTCACTCCCTCTCCTAGATAAATAATCCGATAATATTTTTGCAATCCATTTGGAATGTTAATTTCTTGTTTGAGGTCCAAGTTTCTAAATACTGTACTTTTGTGGCTGTACAGCGCTCCTGAATAAAAGCCGCGCACACGATATTTACAAAGAAAATAGAACTTGTGCATATACGGGCCTCACCTGACAATAAACCGCAAGTGCCCATGTTGTAACATGACATATTTACACATAATTTAACGTGGTAGTGGTGCGTCTTTTGAACCGGGGTCTTACGGCACACCCGAGGTCCGCTGCCCTGCGTTACTAATTAGACTAATTTCTAAGTGAACAGGAGGCGAATTGGATTGTATTAAAACACACAGCATTTTAAAGTTTAACAAACAGAAAGCACATCACAGCTGCCCCCTACTGTCCCCTGTCCTTGATTACTCTGTGTGGGGGGATTTACCTGTGTCTGTGTCTTCACAGCTGGTTCATCTGCTCCTGAGTTTGTGCTCAGCCAGTGAGTGTTACGTTGTAACAGGAGATATATACACAGAAATATGGGCCACGGTACTGATGCACATGTTGTCTTTTGACCTGTGAGTCAGGTCTTGCCAAGAAAGTCTCATTTCAATGCGGCAGACCACCGTGTGTCCGCATGTCCGCGCTCCGTGTGGCCTTGCGTTTCGACGCGTCTGGATTCTCTCCCTCATTAAACTAATTTCTCTGTGAATATGAGTCTGATTGTAATAAAACACACAGCGTTTTGAAGCATAAACTTTGGACCGTGCTTCCTCTGACGTCTTCTGCTACAGTGTGTAAACGCTTGCGCTTCCTGCTAGATTTCCCCCTGGTGGCCGTTAGCCAGCAAAAATCTATAAATAAGACGCACCGTTATAATGACCGCAGGGTTAAAAACGTGAGAAAAAAGTAGCGGCTTGTAGTCCGAAAAGTACGGTATTCTCATTTTTAACCTTCACAAGATGGCCACCCCAAGAAAACACTGACCATAAATAAATAGTTTGTTAAGAATGATTCAGGCTTCATAATTACTTATTTAAGGTTTAGGGTAGTTATTAAGTTCCCCTCCTCCTTTCATCCTTCCATTTCAGCACCACTCCTCTTCGATCTCCACCGCAGCAGCAGAACCATCAGCCCCCTCAGCCTCTTGTCGTGCTCATGGGCAAGACAGTTCATCCAAACAGCATGTGCAGATGTGAAGTAAAGATTGTAAAGTGGCTTGCTGTTTTGTTGTCGTTATTTGGAAAGATGGGAGAGATGGGAGCATTTAAAGAATTGCATCTCTCCATCTGTGGATTTATTTATTTTTTCCGCCGTGATTTCCTTTTGGCTTGGTCTCTGTTTTAATGCCCACACAGTGACAGGCTGTTCCTCCTCCTTAGCCGCTCTCGTCCAACACAGATTTGACGCAAAGAAGCTTTCAAGAAAATCGCTGGAATCTCTTTATCTCTGATCAGAATCAGAATCAGAATCAGAAAGAGTTTATTGCCATTGTCAATGAACAAAATTCAAAAACGTAGGAACTTGTCTCGGCCTTAAGGATGGCAAATAAAACACTGGATGTATAGTAATAATTAAACAACAAGTATATTAAATCAAAAAAGGGCATGCATTAGGAACAATTTAAAATTACTATACAATAAATAAATAAAAATAGGCATTTCTATGTACACAAGTTTACAGTTATGTTTAAAGTTATAGTGCAGAAAAGTGACAGTGCAGTGAGGTAGATGAATATTGCAGTTAAAGTGACAGGTGTTTTCAAGTGTTCATGTTGAGTCCAAAAGCAGAGGGAAAGAAACTATTCTTGTGGCGGAGGTTCTGGTCCGGATGGACCGTAGCCTCCTGCCTGAGGGGAGTGGTTCAAACAGACCATGTCCAGGGTGAGAAGGGTCAGCTGTGATCCGACCTGCTCGTCCCGAAGCGCCTGGAGACGTACAGGTCCTGCAGAGATGGAAGTCTGCAGCCGATCACCTTCTCAGCAGAACGCACAATGCGCTGTAGTCTCTGTTTGTCCTGCTGTGGCTCCAGCGTACCACACGGTGATGGGAGAGTGAGGATGGACTCAATGATGGCCGTGTAGAACTGCACCATCATCTGCGCTGGCAGCTTGGCTTTCCTCAGCTGCCGCAGAAAGTACATCCTCTGCTGGGCCTTCTTGATGAGGGAGCTGATGGAGGGCTCCACTTGAGGTCTCTGGGTGATGGTGGTGCCCAGGAAGCGGAAGGAGTCCACGGTGGTGATGGGGAGTCTGTCATGATGAGGGGGGGCTGGGGGGCTGTGGCTTTCCTGAAGTCCACGATCATCTCCACTGTCTTCTCGGGCGTTGAACTCCAGATTGTTACCGCTGCACCAGACACCAGCCGGTCCACCTCCCTCCTGTAGACGGACTCATCCCCGTCCGAGATGAGCCCGATGAGGGTGGTGTCGTCCGCAAACTTGATGAGTTTACGGAGTCGTGGCTGGAGTGCAGCAGTTTGTGTTACAGGGAGAAGAGCAGAGGAGAAAGTAACACAGCCCTGTGGAGCTTCTGTGCTGATAGTCCGAGTGTCCTGAGACATTCTTCCCCAGCCGCACGCACTGCCTCCGATCCGTCAGGAAGTCAGTGATCCACCTGCAGGTGGAGTCAGGCACGTTGAGCTGGGAGAGCTTGTCCTGGAGCAGAGCAGGGAGGATGGTGTTGAACGCAGAGCTGAAGTCCACAAACAGGATCCTGGCGTAGGTTCCCGGGGAGTCCAGATGCTGCAGGAATGAAGTGGAGTGCCAGGTTGATGTGTCGTCCACAGACCTGTTGGCTCTGTAGGCGAACTGCAGGGGGTCCAGCAGAGGAGGAAGGTGAAGGACTTGAGTGGGGCAGGACCAGGCGTTCAAATGACTTCATGACTACAGACGTCAGCGCCACAGGCCTGTAGTCATTAAGTCCAGTGATCCGGGGCTTCTTGGGGACAGGGACAATGATGGCAGACTTGAAGCAGGCTGGGACATGGCATGACCCCAGGAGGTGTTAAAAATGTCTGTGAAGACGGGGGTTAACTCTCGTGCGCAATGTCTTAATGTAGCGGCAGAGACGCCGTCTGGTCCAGCAGCTTTCCGGGGGTTGGATTTCCGAAATAGCCTGTGGAACATCCTGTTCCTGAACTGAGAGGGTGGTGGGGGAGGTGGGGGTGACCAGGTTTGGGTTGGCGGAGGTGGCCACCGTGGGGGAGGGGGTGGTCACATCAAACCTGGAGTAGAAGGTGTCCATAATCAAAAAGTGTAAGCGTTTTCCTCAAAACATAATAATAATTTGGAGTTGTTGGAAAGCTGCTTAGTTGATAGGTGAATCGGTTGATCCCCATTTAGTCCTGATGTACACTTGGTTTGGTCCTCTTCTAGTCAAGGTCCCGGTCTAGTCCTGTATTGTATTGTGAAAGTATTGTCTTGCCTTGTTTTAAGTTATCTTATATGTGGCGTCACTACACACTTTATTTTTGGTAAATTTTTCTTCCGAGTAAGAAAAATGGAAATCTGGAACGATAAGTGTGACTTGTTTGCGGCGCAGACATTTGCATTTTAAGAGCTCATTTCATACAGTTGTTTTTTAAAATAATTTGGTTCCATTTTCTCCCAATGTATCCTGATATGAAAATAGGAGCTCCAGATTCCTTTCTATGACTGCTATTTACAACAGTGTCAAAATAAAATAATTTTGAGTTTTTTTCAGCCTTCATGTAATGAAGCTTTGTGAGTTGTAATCTTCAAAATGTCGATCAAAATAAACCTTGTGGTCCTGGTTTAGTCTTTGTCCTGTCTGAATTTGACACAGTTTGACCAGTAAATAATGGGATCTAAAAACTGGGGATGCGCCAATCCAGCTTTCACAGTGCCGATACCAATATACGTTGGCGTTAAGTGACTCAATAACCGATACTTTGAAGATACTTCGTAGATACATCGACATTCTGGGCCAGTATCCACCAGCAAATGGTTGTCAATAGCCCAATATGAATTGATTGGTCAACTCCTCAACCAATATCTTGGAATAAATCCTGTACATTTCCCTGATCAGTATCAATATTTATGCTTCCCTATAAAAGTACTACAATGTCAACTTTGGTTTGTGTTTTCTGTCTGCCCACAGTGAGCTTCTGGGACTGTGGAGCCAGGCGGGTGTGGCTGGAGGCCGGAGACAGCACAGACTTCAGGGTGAGCCAGGACGGAGCTGTGCATGCTCTACGGCGCCTGCCCATGGAGGGTCTGAGTAAACACACGCTGGTGGTCTATGCCCGAGACCTGCAGTCAAAACAGGTGTGGAAGACCAGGGTGCACCTCAAGACTAGGAGCCATGGAGATAAACTACAACACGGAAAGGTACGTTTTTTTAATCTTTTTTATTAAAACTGAACGATTAGAACAGATATCTTCTGCAAAACTAATCCAAGAATGGCATGCATTTCAAAACAGAGGTCTTTACTACAGGGTTTGCAATAGGGCTGTAACGATTTTGGAAAAATATAACTGCGATTTAATATCGTGATTACTGTAGGATTCTGTTCAAGATGCACATTTTTAACACATCCAGAGCATTAACATTTGATAGAACTGCTAATCTAAGGCCTTCATGCATTTACAAACATGTTTGTGGAGGTAAAAACTACAGGGTTAACAGGTTTTGTACGTAATAAAAACAGGATAATGTTTGCAAAGGGAATTATGGTAGCTAGACATTTGCAGTCCTTGCGATTTGCTAATTGAAATAGGGCTGCAAGGATTAATGAATTTTTTATTTTCATAATCGTCAGTAGTTATTTGGGCCATAAACCGCCTATAACACACACTCTGAAAATGGGTTTTATTACAAAGGGACTAGAACAAGGTATCTTTTGTGACTTTGAATGAAAAAAATATATATATATACTGATTTAAGTTAAATATGATCCATCAACAAGCCTCCATTTATCACAAGCTTAAATTGGTTGAATCGTATAATCCCTAAAGCTTTTATACATTAGTGAAACGTTGTGACAAGTAATTGTGTCCACTAAAATTGTTATTTGATTACGATGTTTTGCAGCTGTTTCTTAAATGTATCTGGGTCAAAAGTGTCACATAAAGGTCCAAATTTAAAACAAGGATTTTTGAAAATTCCAACTCACATCAGAATGTACCACCTCTAGGCATCATAAAAATACCATAAAGTAGATAAACGGATACATTATACATTTTTACCATTGACACACACAGCAAACTTATCTTGGATGTAACATACGTAAACTTCGCCGGACACAAAACTTTCAAAACAGATTTCTGTCAGACTGCTGAGCGCTCCGTGCAGTTGCAGATTTGCTTCGGGCAGCGCTGCAAAACACGGAAGTAAGATGTTAGTTTTCCCCACGCGGTAAACAATGTTGTTTTGTCGTAACAACTCGTAAAAAGATTCGAAAAGAGACCGAAATGATGATGGAACGCTACAAGCTCCCGTGAGTGGACACAACCAAAACAGTTCCACCGTCGAGTACAGTAATAAAGCGCCGCACTTTTATGACATAGCGTGGCACTTTGAATGACGTCATCAAACGTAAACTGGTACTGATTGGTCGTAACCAAGCCCCCGGAAGCCAAAATGGCGCCCAATTCAAGCCTACGGCGTGTGCTCATTGGCGCATGTCTCCAAAAAAGTTCCCTACTTCCGCGTTACTTCCTGAATAGGGAGTCTAGTGCCTCCCCTTTTATGACGACACGACATTGCCGTGTCGCTTTGGCGTCGGGAACGAGCACGGCGACAGCAAGAGCAGAAGAAAGACTGAGGACAGTTAGAGCGGATTTTTTGGAGTCTTAGGTCTTGAAATGGTTACGAAATGTAGAATGATGAATTGTTATCTATCTATAAATATAAAGGTATCATGTTGTAAAGCGAAAATGGTTTTTTTTGCAGAAAGCATGAGCTGTGAACTCATGAATGCTTCTTTTTGTGTAGCTAAACGTTAGCTTGTGTTAGCTTGTGTGAACTGTGTAATCGTTCATTTACACTTCATATTGAATGATGTGTGAAAACGTGTGAAATGACATAAAACACAATGTTCGTGTCTCGTTTGTCTCGTCTTCTTCTGTTTGGTTTCCGTCCGACACGCGCTCTTCTGATGATCGTTCACGAGGAGTGTCGTGCGCGGTCAGAGCGCGTACATGTTCGCTGTGACGTTAAAAATTGGATTTTTAAGGATTTTAAGAACGGTAAAAGAGTGAAATTCCTTCTATTTTATTTTTAGACTAAAAAGAATTTCGCACTTTGGTAATTTTACAGGCCGAACTGTTGAAATGGTTGTGCCTGAGTTTGCAGTCCCGCGGAGCGGCCAACTACTCAATTTGGACCGGCGGACAGAGGGGGCGTGCCTTATCCAGTTATTATAATAGATCCTATGGTCGTAACTAATACCGGGACACTTCCTGGTTACGCCCACAACACTTCTTTTGAGGGCAATTTTAAAAAAATACGAGTGGAAACATTTTGAAAAACATTTGGGGCATGAATCTAGAAGTTTTTCCGCTTCTTTTCATCACTAGTAGGTTCAGAATCAGAATCAGAATCAGAATCAGAAAGAGTTTATTGCCATTGTCAATGAACAAAATTCAAAAACATAGGAACTTGTCTCGGCCTTAAGGTGCAACATAAAACACTGAGTAATAATAAACAACATATATTCAATCAAAAAAGGGCATGCATTAGGAAACAATTTAAAATTACTGTACAATAAAAATAAAAATAGGCATTTCTATGTACACAAGTTTACAGTTATGTTTAAAGTTGTAGTGCAGAAAGTGACAGTGCAGTGAGTGGTTGAATACTGCAGTTAAAGTGACAGGTGTTTTGAAGTGTTCATGAGTCCGACAGCAGAGGGGAAGAAACTATTCTTGTGGCGGGAGGTTCTGGTCCGGATGGACCGTAGCCTCCTGCCTGAGGGGAGTGGTTCAAACAGACCATGTCCAGGGTGAGAACATGGGTTCTTCGTTTGGATACAATTTTTCTTTTA
Source organism: Chaenogobius annularis (assembly GCA_015082035.1). Classification (NCBI taxonomy): domain Eukaryota; kingdom Metazoa; phylum Chordata; class Actinopteri; order Gobiiformes; family Gobiidae; genus Chaenogobius; species Chaenogobius annularis. Next base: position 282,111 of record BJKM01000578.1, on the reverse strand, counting down.
CAAGTCTTTGAAGTTGAGAGTAACAAAACTCAAGTCCTATCCAGGGTGGACATCATTTTGGGGGGGGGAGTTTGTTTAATCTGCTGTTCTCATTTTATCTTATATATATATGTATAATATGCAAGGTTTAAAAAATAACAAAGATTTTTTTAATGATACCCTAGTTAATGTGGAGTGGCAACCTATATATTTATATTTTTGTAGTAAGGTAACATTAAATCAAGTGTAGATTATCAAAAACATGGCGCTTTGTATCAGTTTAATACAATTTTTTCCATTTTCCACGTAAATTTAGTTCATTTTGTTAATGTCCGTTGTGAGTTGAGTCCAGTTCTTGAGAGTCGGTTCAGTCTACATCATTCATCTCTTAGTAATTTTCTTTTTTCCGGCTGCCTTGAGTATATTCTAAAGGTATCCATCAGTGCTTTCCAGTGTAGAGGTTTTATTTAAGTGGGATGTCAGTGTTGAAGTTAATGTGCAGCACTTTATTAATCTCAAACAAATATCTGAACAGTCGGACCGTCCCAAAGCACATGATAATGATGTGCCATTTCGCAGCCACAGTTTCTCCAGCAGCTCATTTCACAGCTTTCCCTGTGAATAGTGTGCAATTTGACATGGTGTTATAAGGTTGCAGCTCTTTTTAGGGCACATAAAAGGTTTCCAGTGTTTAGATTTGGCTGAGGTGCTGATGCGTGGATGGTTGCTCCCCTCCTGTCGCCTCCTGTCGCCTCTTGTCAGCTGCCTGTGGAGCCTCATTCAGACTCATCATCTGAGAGCGTCGCGTCAATGGTCTATCAGACACAAAGCCTCACTAATACCTGCCTCTATCTCCTCTCCATTCCTCTTCTCTACCGTCTACTCTCTCCCTCTCTCTCTCTCTCTCTCTCACTCCCCTGTTTTCTCTCTCCTTTATCTCTCACTCTAAGGGATTATTATGTGTGACGTCACTTCCGGGTCCAAGCAGCACAACAAAACAGCTTTGCGTTTAGTTTTCTTTCTGACACTATGCTACAGTGCTGTTCTCCGTTTTGTTCAAGTAGGTCAGCCTCAATGTAAACAGGACAGAGTAGCTTTCCTTTCAGACATATCCATGGGATAAGAATGAATAAAGATGCGGCTTAAATGTATAGGCCAACAGCTCTTTTGGTAGCATTAAAATAAACTTTTATTCTACTCTTGAAACAAAGGCCTGGTTCGAGAAGTGTTGTAGATATGGGCGCTGTTATACAAAAGAAAGAAAGTGAACGCGCAGCAAAATAGGTGTCTCCATTATTTTTGAGTGTGCACACACCGGACGTGCCTGCACCGCCACGATTGGACCTTCTTGAATTGGGAAAATACATGCTCTCATCACATCTGTGGTGAGTACAGACAGATCTCTGCCCTGTGACTGGCAGAAGGAGCGCTGCAAACCTGGAGGAGCGGCACGAGAACTGCAGCTGAGGGAAAGCACCTGCTCCTTTCCGGGATGGAAAACTCTTGTTTCTCGCTAAACTCAGTACAACCTACTCAAACCTCTGTCTTTCCTCTCCTCACACAGCACCACACCATATCTCTTTTTGTCAGTAATCCGCAGACAAAAAAACCCAGTTTGAAGCACTCGAGACTTTTTATGAGCCTTGACACTGAGTTTAGTGTATGCTTGACGCACGTCAAATGATGCTGTGCATTGGCATTTAGGCAGACAAGCTGTCCTCAAATGAGCTGTAGCTGATGTTTGCTGTCTTAAAAACATGAACATTATAAACTGTGCTCCAAAGTTATTGCTCACTTACCTACTTTATTACGAGTATGCTAATTATGAGAAGAGTTTTTAAGAAGAGCAGAATTTACAGTGAATGTGAGAGTGAATGTGAGAGTGAATGTGAGAGTGAATGGTTGTGTGTGTGTCTGTCTCTGTGTTAACCCTGTGACGAGCTCGCCTCTGTCCATGGTGTGCCCCGCCTAAGGCCCAAAGTCATTGGTATAGGCTCCAGTCACCCGCAACCCCTAACGGGAACAAGTGAATGATTGAATGAAAAAATAATTTCCTGTGACAGTAAAGCGAACAATAACTAGCATGCTAACAGTGCATAGAATAAAACGCTCTTTAATTAGATGCAGACAGCACACAGCGGTCTCACTGAGCTTGACTTGAACTTGACTGATGCGCCTAGGACCCTGAAGTGGTTGGTTCATCATCACTTAACAATCCCATTGCCCCTTACCTTCTTCGTCCCCCCCATCTTCCTGTCTTTATTTTCTATCTCCTCACACCCTTCTTTCCTCTTTCTTCCCCCCTCCACATTTCTTAGCTCCACTGTCTATCCCCCTTCCTTTCTCCCTCTTGTCTCATCACCTTCCCTATCTTTCCCTTCTATCCACCTTCTCTATAATACCTCTTGCTTCTCCCCCCTTTCATTCCTCTGTATCGCTCTCTCCACAATACGTCGCTATGCTCAATTGCAACAGTCTTCATCGTGCTCATGTCCCTATGGGAAATTCAGAGCCACACACTGAAAAACAATATTAAAACGGCACCGCAGCCACGGGCAAATGCGAGCATCAAATGACTCATCTCATCTCATACACGCTTACAAGCTCTGACACAAAGCGCGGTGTCAGAAACGATTTCGCCGCGCTCTGAACTTCCTTTTCCGTCTGTGAGAGGCGGAGCGGAGTTACCAGGCACACACACACCCAGGCACACACACACACACAGGCACACACACACCCAGGCACACACACACCCAGGCACACACACGACACCCAGAAGACACAAAATATACTAACTAGTCAACACACACAACAGAGGCACACACAAGAAACAAAACACAGGCACACACACACACCCAGGCAGCACACACACACACAAACAAAGAACACAGGCCCACACCACAACCCAGGCTAACCACACACCCAGGCACACACACAACACACAGGCACTCACACACACAAGGCACAAACACACACACACAGGCACAAAATAAATCAATACCAAATATGAGCACCAACAGGGCACCATAAACAACAACAGCACCACACCACCCAGGCACAACACACACCCAGAGCACACACAAATGCAAAAAGAAACAACACACACACCAGCAGGCACACACACACCCAGGCACACACCACAACACACAGGCATACACAACCAGACATCCAGACAACACACCAACACAGGCACACCACCACACACCACAGTCACTGACAACAACAAGCCCACAACAACCAGGCACACACCTACATACCAACACGGACACACAACCAGCAACACAAACACACAACACCACACCACCGGCACACAGACCAAACGGCACACAATCAACCCAAGGCACCACACACACAACAACACAGCACACACACCAAAGCTAACCACACGCACACAACAACACACACTCCCGGGTCCACACACAACACATACGGCACAACACACACACACAGGCAACAACACACATCAGGCACCACACACAAAGGCACTACACCACACCCAGGCACACAACACCAGGCAACACAACCACAACAGCAGGCACACACACACACCACACGCATTACAACCAGTACACACACACACCAGGCACCACCACACACCCACACACACACAGAAAGCAACACACACAACAAAAACAGGCCACAGGCACACATAGCACACAGCACACATCCACCACACATTACAAGAGCACACACACAACACCCGGTGCCACACAGACAACCATCCCAGAGCACCTACACACACAACCGCCACAACAGGCAAACAACACCCAGGCACACAACACATACAACCCACACGGCACACACCAACACACACCACAGGCAACACACACCCTAGTGCCACACCCCAGGCACACCACACAACAGCACAATCACACAGCAACCACACACACAAGCCAGGACACACACACCCACTACACACACCCAGGCACACACACACACACACCCAGGCACACACACACCACCAGCACCCACATACACCAACAGGCCAACACACTGCACACAACACTACAAAACACACAACACACACACCACCACAGGGCACAAAGCAACACACACACACACCAGGCACAACACACACCACATGGCACACACACAAGGCACACCAGGAACAATCACACCCATGGCACACAACTCAAAAAGACACCACACACACACGCAAACCACACAACACCGGCCATCACAACATACCGCCAGAACACCACACCAGCACACACACCATAGTCAGCACACAACAACAGACACACACCACAGGCACAAACACACTTACCACCTATCAACACAACCCAGCACACACGCACACACAACACACCACTACCAGGCACCACTACACACCCTAGGCACACACACCCAGGAAATACGCACACGCACCACACAGGCACACCCACACTCCATAGGCACACACCCGAGAGCACTACACACATCAGAACCAGGCCAATTGAGACACACACACCCAGGAAACCACACACTACCACGCACAATTGGCACACACGAAAAGCAACACCCAGGCACCACCACACACACCAGGCACACACACAATCAACACACACCCATGTGCACCCACACACAAGACACCACAGGCACACACACACACACACACACACCCAGGCACCCACACACACCCAGGCACGATTTTCAGAGCAATATTGTATTGAGTCTATATAAATTGTTGATATGCTACTTTTTCCTTTTGAAATGCCTTGACAAGCCTTCGGTGTGAATCATTTCTCTCTTATTGCAAAGAGTTAAGATGGAAAAGTGCTTAATAACAGTTACTTCATGTTTTCTGCACTGACATGGGGCAAAGGATCATGGTCTATGTAGTTCAATGCATTAAAGGAGCTGTACCTGATTTTGACATGTAAATAACATGAAAAACAGACGTGTGTCATTCACTTACCAAATGCATTCCCAGCAATCGAAATATTCAGCGCAATGAGTTTGTAAGTGCTTTTCAAACTCTCTTAGCTGTTACGGTAAAGCTAGCAAGCATTAGCATGCTAATGGCGTGCTTCCTGCTTCTCGGAGGATGAACGGTTATTGTTGCATCCCTAGCCAACATCAGTAGCCTGAATCTGGCAAAACATTTCACCAAACTACTGTAAAGAACGCAGAAAACTCATATGTAGAATGTCATAAGCACAAGTTAAATGCAGCAGTTAACCAATGATGAAGACCATTTAGACTACATTTAACTCACATATACACCTTAAAAATATTAATAATTAAAAGACAGATGTCAGTTTTTTGTTACCAAAGTGGGAATAATGACAAGAAAATGTTCATTATTTTACCAATTGTTGTAGAGGTCTTGAATCGCGCATCGAACCGACTCATGAGCTTTCTGAACCGTTCAACCTCAACCTCATACATCTCTCCTTCGCTCGTTTCTCTCGCTTCTCTCGTCGTCTCACCTCCTCTCTCGCTTCTTGCTTCTCTCTCTTTGTATTTCGTCTCTCTCCCTCTTTTTTCCTCTCCGCTCTCTCTTTTTCTCTCCTCTCTCTTCTACTTTCACAACATTTCATTTGGCGTTGCTGATTTCAAAGCAGACAGCGCTGCTCCTGTTTTCAGCGAGTTCTCCTGTAATCTTGTCCCAGTCCGAGCTCGATCTTCTCTTTTAGCTCCTCACCTCTCTCTCGCGTATAGGTTCCCTCTCTTTATTGTTCCTTTCTCTCTTCTCTTTTCTTCTCCTCTCTCTTCTCTTCACCTCCTCTCTCATCCCTTTGCTCTCTTCTGTCTCTGGCCTCTAGTCTACATCACATCTCCCCCTCTCTCCTCCCCTGCAGTTTATGAACACGTATATAAACTCGCATCTTTCTGGTCGCAGCGGGCGGCGCTGCTCTTCCGTGTGCTGATTGCGCAGACAAAGCCAGCAGAAGTGCCATCTGTCCGAGTTTGTTTCCCGCTCGACGGCGATAATAAGGCCGCTGCATGTTCACACCAGACACAGGCCTTTATAAGCGGTTTCTGAGCTCCCAAAATAACCCAGTACCATATGTTTTACTACAGATCACAGTACATTCAAGAGGAGGGGGAGATTGACAAAAAATTATAATGATGAATTATATGATATGATAATAGCAATAATCAGACCATATTTTTTGAATGAATCAGAAATGTGTTAAAAACTTGTGCCAATTTACTTCACAGAACATAACTGATTGCTGATTAAACAAAACAAAGCAAAATATTAACAAAAACATTCTTATCTTGCTCATAGCTCATATCAGATTATATTTTTCTTTTACTTTTTAATATGTCTAGTTTAATATTTAGCAGCGAAGGAAAATTTGTATGCTGAATCCTGTTTAGGAAGTCATTTTTAAGTCCATAAATCATCATCAGGTGTTCCCTCATCAGGGAACTAATCATTCACTCATCATTGAGTACCTCTGCACAAGCATACTCCAGTGCATGTTTAAAGACCCCCACTATTGATGCTGAATATGTGTCATTTAAAATGTGAATGTGATTTTTATTTTTTCAGTTAATATTTATATAAAGAATAACACAATAAGAACACATAACGAGACGCGTAGAGATGGCATACAGACGATATAAATAGTCCTAGATATGTAGTACTGAATAACTGTCCCATTTGGTCCTAAGTCTAACAAATGTGTCCATGTGCAAATGTCTGAATGTAATCTTCTCCACTTTTTTATAATGTCGGTCTAGTCCTTAAATGTTGGTTGAGTTTGTGACTTTACATAATAAAATGAAAACAAAAAACAAAAAAAACCATTGCATGCCTCTTTAGCAGCTAACAATTTTTATATGATCTTGTGGACTATCCAGAATATTGTTGTCCAGTTCTAGCAGTGCCACGCTCAGTGAAACAGACCTGTCAACATGGGTCCATAAGGAGCACCCAAAGGACCCGGAGGAGCTGTTAGCAGACGCTGGTTTGGCAGAGCCGCGGTGTCAGCACAGAGTCAGGCCTGGGAGTAATCAGGTCAGAATGAAGACTGACAAACAGGCCACTAGGTGAAGAGAGAGAGAGAGAGAGAGAGAGAGAGAGCGAGCGAGAGAGAGATAAGAGCGATAGAGGAAAAGAGAGGTCACTGAACATGGCAGAGGAAATACTGGAGAGACTCCTGAGAGAAGTGCTACTGCAGTTTTACAAACAAACTGAAATGTACTGGCTCAGAAATGTGCCTCCAGCTGTAACAATAATAATAATAAAGAATATTGTTTGGCTTTTGATGTTATTTCCCATTTTGCGTGTTTTAGTTAAAATATGGGTTGGATCAATCGATTTGCATTCAACTTTGGCACATTTCATTGTACGCATTGTTATATACTGTATATACACATGTAACATAAAAATAAACTGGATATATGCAGGACCTGGAACATGCTGTCGTATACGTCGATCCAGAGCATCCCAAACATGCTCAATGGGTGACATGTCTGGTGCCACTCATCCACAACCATCACCTCCCGTGGTTCTGCACGCTCTGTGCGCTCGTGGCTGCTGGCCGCCAGTGCCCGCTTTATGAAGTGCATTGTGGGAAATATATTGTGCAGTGTACGGACAAGTCTCCTCGCAGCACAACACGCAGCACAACACGCAGCACAACACGCAGCACAACACGCTGCACAACACGCTGCACAACACGCAGCATAAAACAGCACAACACGCTGCACAACACGCAGCATAAAACAGCACAACACGCTGCACAACACGCAGCATAAAACAGCACAACACGCTGCACAACACGCTGCACAACGCGCTGCCACAACGCGCGCAACAACGCGCAAGCACAACGCGCAGCACAACGCGCAGCACAACGCGCAGCACAACGCGCAGCACAACACGCAGCACAACACGCAGCACAACACGCAGCACAACACGCAGCACAACACAACAGAAGTCAGGCTTTGCATCAGGGCGGACTGAACCATGCCCTCGCACGGGGCACTCAGAGCCGGCACTTTGGCTGCAGCTTCGGGCAGCTCTGTAAAAGTGAAGGCGACAGAGGCAGAGATCGCGTGGGACGACACCTAGACTAACGAGCAGTCAGAGATGTTTTGGGAGCAATTTGGAGTGGATGGAGGCGTGACTGAAAAGTTTAAAGGAGACGGTAGGCTACAAGGCGCGGGAGCAGCGGCAGAGACTAGGTGTTGGGACAGAACAGTCTGACATGTGCCATCTGGCAACAAAACACACGACTGGCAGCTTTACTCGCACTCTATAGCCCTGGACAGCCAATCAGACCGATCCTAAAGCAGCATACTGTATAGTTATAGATGAATATTTTCTCATAACTTTTTTCTTTTACAATATGATTTATGGAGGAGAAAAAATAATAATTTAGTTGTAAATGTTTCGGCCATGCTGTTTTAAAAAACGATAAACAGGCGTTAAAATAAATTAAGACTTTGTTTACCAGGTTGGTTACCATGTGACTTGCCCCTCCTGTGATAAAAGGGGAAGGGTGACTGAGCCATGCCACCGTTTTTGTGTCTGCAATTGTCTGACTAAATGTTCAAATGTGTGTGTGTGTGTGTGTGTGTGTGTGTGTGTGTGTTTTTTATTAATTTTGTTTTAGTTGTTTTTGATGGTTTTCATTTTGTTCTGTTTTCCTTTGAAATATAAAGATGTATAAACTTTGTACATTTCATCTACTTTCTCTACCATAACCTTTTGCAGCCTTTAACACTACAATGGGCTCAGTATTTTCTGTTATCATCACATGTTAACATAAGTGTCACAAAACAGTACGGTATCCTCTCCCCTCCTGCTCCGGTGCACCAGGCCTGAGCTCGGAGCTTGGAGCCCGGGGCGCGCTGAGCCGTCTGCAGATCAGTGATCGGTGACAGGTGGTGGCATTTACCAGACGTCTGTAACGAGCGGCATTAATCCCCCCGGAATGAGGTCACACACAGGCCTCTGATGGACAAGCGTGTGTGCGTGTGAATGTGAATGTGCAGGATGTGTAGTAGTCGTTAGGCTGCAAAAGGAACCGCGCTGGAAATGTGAATGGATGCAAATGGCAAAGGAAATGCAGTTATTTAAGCAGTTTAATGTTATCTGAATACAACAAAATATCCGCCAACAGGAGGTCCTGTTCTGCATAAAAGCTGTTCCCCTGTAGATTTCACTTCTACAAACACACATGCGGGTATTAGTTTAGCAATTTATGTTTCAATCCTCTCAAAATTGTTTTCTTAGTTTGCACCCAAATTGACATCGACTAGGAACGGTAGACATGCATACAGTTTAGTAGTGGAAAGTGTATTTATGATTTAATTCCACTTTAACTTTAGAGAAATATGTTTAATGTTTACGTTCATTCAGGCTATAATTGGGCATTAGCCATATTGTTTAAATGAGTTCATTCAGGTTGGAACATCTCTGAGGTGGGCACTTGTGTCTATAGTCCCTGTTTATAGTCAACATACAGTTAATGCACAATATATATAATATAATATGCACTTCACCTCAATCAATCTATCTGTATATTTGTACTATATACTACAGCTCCTTATTTTAGCTATCACCTATTTATTATTATCTGTATATTGTCTATCTGTATATTGTACTTACTTTTATTGCACTCTGGTTGGATGCTAAACTGCATTTTGTTGCTTTGTACTTGTACATGTGTAATGACAATAAAGTTGAATCTAATCTAATCTAATCTAATCTTGTGACGGTCAAGTTACCAGTTGCCTGTAATGCAGCATTCGTTTTTATATTGTTAATGTATATATAGGTACGGTAACCTGGCTCACTCCAGACTGATCTGTGTCTCACTCTGAATTGAGTTCTTCACATGAATCAATCTGGAAAGGCTCTTGCCGAAAAACACTTCACGCTGATTGGTCGAGGCCTCACAACAGGGGAAGAAGCAGAAAAATCTAAACAGTGTTGAATCCAGTGTTCAGAATAGTCAGTATTTCTCCTAAAATGGGCCATAAAGTACGGCCATGTTTGTTTTGGGTTGTTTTGACTTCCGCCCTAATCGCAAATGCTGCTTTGTGATTGGTTCCATTCCCGCCTTTGGGCCCTAAATGCGATGTAATTGGCCCACTGGTGCGGACTGCAAACGAATCAGTGGGAACAAGATGGTATTTTTATATGGCAATTTCTGCAGCAGGAGCAGCAGCAGCAGTTGTGGGGCAGAGGTCATAGTAGGAAATGTCTGTGGCTCACTGGCACTTTGTGGTTTTTACAGGTGAATGCAGTCCTGACTCAGCAGCGGTCTGTGCCAGAGGTGGTGTTTCCATGGCGAAGCGTGGTTGCCGGGGGCGACGGGGCACTCAGGCGGGTCAAGAGGGACTGGGTCATCCCCCCCATCAACGTGCCAGAGAACTCCAGAGGACAGTTCCCAGAGGACCTCGTCAGGGTGAGACAGGAGCACACATCAGGACTGTACAAAAGCACTGAAACGTGGACCTGTGGAGAAGAAGGCAGAACGAAAAGAAACGGATAAAGAGCAAAGGCATCAGTCCAAATGTAGTTGCCAGTTGCTGCTATCCAGATCTGTCAGCGCTCACGGTTCCCAGAGCTATGGAGCATTAAGGGTTTTATCCGCATGCAAATGAAACGGTAAAGAAAATCTCTTGGATTTTACGTAATATGCCCCCTTTAAAGGAGACATCTCATGCTTTTTCAGGTACTTAGTATTAAACTATAACATAAGTAGATCATCATTTTACATTTTGTTTGTTATAAACCGCAATATTGATCTAAAACGGCTTTAAAATAGAGAAAGATCCATTGACTTCCTGTTGAAAACTGCAGAACTGCTAAACTCCGTCTCTTCATAGTGACATTTCACGCTAACAAGCAGCAGATTTTAAGTGTTTTTATTTTTGGAAAGTGGCTACGTTACATTTTAAAACCCTTGAACCTTAAACTTAAGTCTTCATTTTTCAAATAGTCACAACTAAGTACAGGATGTGGGCAATTAAAAAGAAAACTTCAGAATGAAAACCTCCCTGAACTTCACCTTGTCACATAAAACTTTCCTATCTTTCTGTGTTACTTTTCTTGTTGAAAATGCCCCTCCGCGCTCATCTGCGTGTCTGCGCCGCTCCATGACATGTCCAGCGCTGTGTTATCAATGTTGTGACAGTTTATTGTGGCTCCGGCTCTGATCAGATGGCGCGTGGCGGTGGCAGCAGCCCCAAGCATTTGGTGCGAAGTTTCAGAAAAAGTCCCCCTGACAAAGCAGACACATTTAGGTCAGGCACAATCTCTAACTTTACATTTTAGACAACTACCTTCACACGGCTGCCACGCTGCATCTGGTATAGCAAAGGATTTCCAAAATATACAGGGAGTCAAGCGGAGATGTCGCTACTGTTTTGCTATTCTTGTGTCTGAAAGTTACACTTTAAGGGCCGTTTTTTGCCCTCGATCTTAGCGGTAACTTGGGCGTTGAGGAGTCTATTTCTTGACATATTGCGTCGGTGCAATTGCTGAGAGCGCAAGACGTAGGACTCTACACAAGAGGTGTGATCATGCATTGTGTCAATGGCCAGAATCATAACTAAACTTCAACCCTAGTGCACAGCAAACTGTCATGGGCATTATATAGCACACAGAGAGGAGACCATATACAGTACAACAAGCGTCTCTTCATGTGAACCCCTCACTTCTTTCGGTGCCTGTATATGAGGCCATGACTGCAAACGTGACACACAGCTTTTGAATGCCACAGTTATCAGTCACCATCCCACTCCAGTCTCCAGCGGCCCAGTCCGGCCTCTTTACACCAGCGTTAAGGCCGTGACGGTAGCAGAATCCCGACCTGGACCTGCCCCCTGGCCAAGGCTCACGTTAACGCTAAGATCGAGGCAAAATACGTCCCTAAGATTGCTGTTGTATTTCGATGTTTTTTGTCATCTTCACAAAAAAGTTAACAGAAAATGAGGACCGTTGCCATTGTAATTGACCTTTCTAAACAAAATATTTACCTTTTTTAAATGGTCAAATGTCTTCCAAAAGGCTTTCGTAACGTGAATATTAATTGAATAAACTCTATGTTAAGTAAGTAAGTAAATGTACTCTGGCAGAACGGAGATGGTTTGAAAGGAGCACGTGTTTCTTGTCTTTGTGTTAGGTATTGTAAACTGTGTACGTTTTATATATTGTATGTCGTGTTTTGTCATGTGTGTTATGTGTTTTGGACCCCTTGAAAATGATACGTCTCAAGGGGCTTTCCACAAATAAAATTCAAATTTAAAAAAACTAAAATTCAAATGCAAGATAGATAAGTTAAATTTCATTTTGAGTGAATAGGTTTTTCTACTCATCCAAGTCGCTTCTTCAGTTCCTCTTGTTGGTGCTGTTGAAACATAAATATTATTTTTATTGTATTTTTTGGGTCAAACAAGAATGCAGCAATTCCTGTGCCAAAGTTTACAAAAGTCAAACTTGATGCAACCTTTGAGAATGGCGTGAAGCCTATTAACTGTAAGCTCAAAAATATTAGTTTCTACTATTTTCGTATTTTTTTTTTTTCAATTGTTTTGGTTCTTCTGTTAAACCAAGCTCCTTATTGCCAAACAAATGAATTTGTTGTAGCTTCCTAAAAAATATTCATATCCAAGCATAAATCATTTCAGTGTAATAGTGTGTATATAATAGTGTACAATAGTGTAGTGTAATGTAATTTAAGAAAGCATTTTTTTTTCCACTTAATGCCTTTTTTCCAAACGCTATTATAAAAGTTTTCACATCATATCTTAATTATAAATAACTTCAATTGACCTTCTGTACTTTTATTTCTATCCCCGTGTAACTGTATGTCTGCTCTCCACAGATCCGCTCAGACCGGGACAAAAACCGGATGTTGCGCTACAGTGTGACGGGTCCAGGAGCAGACCAGCCGCCCACAGGGATCTTCATCATCAACCCCATCTCGGGTCAGCTGTCTGTGACCAAGCCCCTGGACCGAGAGCACATCTCCAACTTCCACGTGAGTACACTATGCCTTTTATTTTACTGTACCCCCGTCACAAACGTTTGCGGCTACTCATGGGGTTTAGGGAAATGATTCCGTCCTGGTTTGAAAGATTTGAAGGACATCTCCCCATTCAAAAGATACAATAGTTTGATTTGAATTGCGATATTTCTATAACAAAGCAGGACCAACGCCTTCAAATCAGGGAGGAATCCTTATGAAACACATTATTCGTTTTTAGCCTAATTTAAAGGACACATGATATGCAAAATTTACTTTTTGGAACTTTTAATCATGTTGTTCCTTCATCCAAAACATACCTGGAGTTGTGTTTTGCTTCATTCACGCGTGTTTGATGAATGCTGTTTAGGAAGTCCTCTCTGAGTCTCAGAAAACACTCCGTTCCAAATTTCCCATTTCGTGACAGCATAGGTAGAAATCCAGTCGTCTCCTGCACTGTTTTAGTCCATAAATCTTTCCAGACTCATTCTGAGCATTTCTGCCGCCAAATCACAGGCATTACATGTGCATGGCTACATTAGCATGACAGGGCAAGCTTGGTTTTGTTTAGCTCTCATGGTAATTCCCTCTGCTGCGTGTAGTGCTAACACACAAATCCTGATCTGGGAACACCGCACAGATATAAAGTAATATCGTTTTCAGTAGATATATTTCTTATTCATTATTTTAAGTTTTAAAACAGTAAAGGTCAAAGAAGAGGTATGAGAGCATGTTTGAAGGACATTAACAATAAAATTCAGGTGGAGGGTCTGCTACCTGCTTGTCTCCATAGAGATGTTACTCCTTTGCTTTGAAAGTTCCACAGCACGGCCTCTATTTAAGCCTGAATAATGTATAGTATCTTTAATATGGACAAATGAGTGAGGTGAAATGAATATTTTACTATGGTGCCTAGAGAAACAAGTCTTTATGTTAGCTTGTTAGCTTCCTGGCTTTTCTCCTCTTGCTCATGCACACATTTTCGTTTGATCAAATTGTTCCTTATTTTCACAATTAAAGCATAAATTCTCTTAATTAGCCAAAGCGAGTGAGTGTAAGTGATTCCAGACATAAGCTCTCGGCACACCTTTTGTTACAAGCAGTTCATTTCAGCTGAGTGTCAGTCGTTGAACCTATTTTTTAATTAGCAAATATCACAGCAGCTGTTATCTCCGAGCACAGTTCACTTCCCACTCATCCACAGTCTGCTTATTTCATTTATTATGCTGCTTCCACTTGCATTATAGTCTCTTACACACCTGATAAAGAAAGTTGGTAAATAATACTTTAGTCAAATAATATTCCTCAAGCAGTATTGCAAAGTAATGGTCCAAGAAATTAAGTAAAATTAAAAAGTAAAATGAATTGCAAGAGTAGCTGTCTGGACGCAACATATGATTCATATTTTAAACTGAAAGGCCAAAACATTAAATAATGCACAAAATCTGGTATTTATGGATTTATTGACCACAAAAGAAAGAGTGCTGTTATACTGTAAAATATATTACTCAAGTAGAAGTAACTCTGTCTAGATAATTACTATATGGTTTTGTTGTTTGATATATGAAAGAGGGAACTGTATTTTTTGGTGCTCAATATTTATCATGTCGCACTAGCAGGGAATGTTTTATTTTTTTTATACTACATGAGCATTTGAGATGTAGCGGATTGCATAATTAATTTATCCATAGCTCATTAATGATACTAACTACTTTATAATTTTGTATATATTGTTATTTTGTACTACTTATAAAAATATGATATGCTTCTCCACTGTACTACCTACAAGCATGCCATCAAGTAGTTTAAATTAAAGATAGACCAATATACATAAAATATATATAATTTTTGTGGAAAAATTAAATACAAAGTCAAACCCGAGACCAGGTAGGTAAGTAGGTAATTAATTGTCCTTTTAATAAAATTGGTTTGCAGTGAGTAAAACACTTCTAACAAAATGACAGGACTTTCCACATCAAGTGGATGACACACAACCAACATTTAAATGTCTCAGACACTCGGACTATCAGCAGAGGAGCTCCACAGGGCTGTGCACCTTCTCCTCCTTAAATTGTTTCTTAATGCATGCCCTTTGGATTGAATATATGCTGTTTTTATTATTGCTCTGTGTTTTATGTTGCACCTTAATGCCGAGACAAGTTCCTATGTCTGTGAATTTTGTTCATTGACAATGGCAATAAACCCATTCTGATCCAAAAACCTTAGCATTATCATCAGACCTGCTGAGCAGACCAAAACAGGTCTAAAGCAGAATTAAACCAGGACCAAACGAGTCTAAACTAGTACGAACCCAGAATTAAACCAGTAAACAAGAGAAAATATGTTGCTGATATTTGGAAGAAGGGTCGTGACCTGAATTTGATACTTATGATGGCCTGATCTGGCCCTTGGGCCTTAAGTTGAATAGGTCTGATCCAACACATATACAATAGGTTCATCCTCCTGTTCGGTACTCCTGACCACGCAGCTCAAGATCTGAAGATGGGTAACAAAGTAAATAAAATAAATCCCTTTACTAATGAAGTCACAACCTGCTTCTCATTTGCATAAGTTTGAATATTCATGATTTGGATGTAGTTATCAAGGCTCGTGGAGATGTTTATGCATAAGGATCTTAAAAGGCCTCTTGTACTGATGCACGGGCCGTAAAGCGATGACTTATAGAAGAGATCGATAGCTCCAGGCGGCTGCGCTGACCAGCACCAATTACATAAATCTCATATTCCAGCTGCATTCTGGGAGCTCAGTCTGGGGTCATAAGAAAAGAGATGGAGGAGAGGAGTGAGTCAGGCCTTACTCGCACGTTTTGGACTTAGTCTTTGCACAAATTGACCTTATATAAAGGGTTAGTTTATTTTTGAAGTTATACATATTCACGAATTGTTTAAATTTGGCACTGTCACGAAAAGCCTCAGTGACTTGTGTATCTTTAGAAGCCATAGTTGTTATAACGACAGCAAACATTTTAAATAATAAAAATACATTAAAACTGTAAAGCCTAAACTGAATGGAGTCACTTATGTTTCAAGGACTATATGTATTGTTATTGATCACTATCAAATGAAAAAGAATATATATATTTATCTGTCTAGCTCCAGCCAGCCGCCTGAGAGGTTAAAAAAACATTTATTTAAAAACACATTTATTTTGGTGACAGTGGGTGCTCCTGTTTGTGGTTGTATGGAAATGAGCAGTGGGCTGAATAATCCTGTTTCTGCTGAAGACAGGGTCAAACTGGGCCGTGGACCTCAGTGAACCTGTTTTTGTACCAAATGTCTGGCACTTTTCCTTTTCACAGCAATTTTACTGTCGTTTTGAGCGTTTGGTTGAAGTTTGCGCTAATTAAAAACTATTAGTCAGCAATTATCATTAGAGATAACACAGGAATGTGTATATTAGATTTTACAGTCTACCAAATCAAAAGACGTATTAATATTGTCAGCCTAAGAATTGCGGTTTATGATATTATGCAACATTTTGAGGAGTGCTCAAGGCCATTTAAGTAATTCAATGAGAAACAGTGGTTCATAAACTACAAATATACATAAACGTACTACACCCATCGACAAGAACAGCTTCTCTATCAAACACTGTTCAACAACAAAGAACAAACACAGACTTTATGTTTATAATGTAACAAAATCACACACACCACACAACACACTCACACACACACACAAACACACACGAAGAAGAATAATGAGGCCCAAAACGACCAACATTTTGAAAAATATCCAATAACGCTAACGTCAGCTGCGGGCTAAATGCTACCATGATTCCAGCACCACCTTTTGTATTTTAGCATCTTCAGATATTTTTTTTTTTTCTTCTTACTTTTCCATGTCAACAACCTCCAACCTGTCAAAAAATGTGATTTGAGTTAAATTAGTTGAGCTTAATATAGTTATACTTTACACATAATTCACCAAGAAACGTCTTAAAAGAGGGGAAAAGTTGTGTTTCCTATTGAATGAGTTTTCACCCACACCAGACCACCCACGAGGACTATCTATCCTCAATAAGTTGCATTCTATAGTTTAAAGCAGAACTAACCCTGGCCGTAGTGCTCCCTCTGTCAAAAAATATATGAAAAAGCGTATTTATACTTTTTTCTTTCTTTCTTTCTTTATCATAATAAGACAGTATAATCACATGCAAAAACATTTTACATTGCTATATATATATAAAAAAAAGAGCCAGGGTTTCTCAGAAGAGTTGTCTTCTGGTCGGTGTCTGCAAAAGTTGTTAGGCTGTTATTTCATTAATTACCACTTTGGTCACCCTGAGACTGAAATAGAAGTAAATAATCAGACAATCAGCCTGCCTCTCAAGCAATTAATTTAAATGCACTCTCTCTCCCTTCCTTTATCCTGTCAATACGCCACAACCCTTCACCGCAGCAGCAGAACCAGAATCAGCCTCTCCATCTGCTCCATCATACGTTTTTAGGGAGAGACCTTTTCCTGGACTTGTCATACTATCTCTAATTTGTGCCTCTGTTGGTTGAATTTGTATTCATGATGTACGATGTTTATAATTGTGATGAAATGTATTGTACTTTTTCGTTCACAGTTGCGAGCTCATGCCGTGGATCTAAACGGAAACCAAGTCGAAAACCCCATCGATATCGTCATCAACGTGATCGACCAAAACGACAACAGGCCAGAGTTCACCCATAACATTTTCAATGGATCTGTGCCTGAGGGATCCAAACCTGGTACGCAATGACTTGACATTACAGCCATACTGCTTTCTTTGCCCGGCTCTCGTCTCCTCCTGTTGTTTAGCACGTTTTTGTTTCATTCTTAATTATAGTGTTACTAGTCTACCTGGATATGTTATTGGTTTTTCATGGAATTAGTGCTGCAGCTAACAATTATTTTAGTAGTCATCTAGTCAAACAATATTTCTATTGTACATTTAGACGTTTTAACCAAATAAAAGTTGAATTATGGTGACTGAACTTCTGGATATAAAATACTTATGAAAAAATATATATATATTTCAATAAAAATAGTTCATTCTTTTTGGACATTTTGAACAAATAATGTCACTGTTTTTGTGGTATTTCGTAGGTGTTTTAGAATCGATTACGGTTATCAAAATACGACTTTGATAATTTTTTATAGTCGACTAGTCACAAATGATCGATTAATTGCTCCAGCCCTACCTGGAATGTTCCACAGTATGGCATTAAACTGTGGAGAGGCGAGGCTGCTAACAGTAAGAATGCACGTTTTTCAAGGTACTTTTAACTGTAATTTAATTTGTCTTGAACGAATGCAAGATAGACAAATTTAATCAAATGAAAAAGACAAATTTCCCTACAGGGTCAATAAAGTGTATCGTAACCTTAACCTTAATGCTCACCACTGTGAATTATTTTCTAAAGTAGAATGGCAATCATTGGAAGCACGAAGAGAACAGCACTGCCTTGTGTTTGTGTATAAAGCTCTAGTTGGCATTTTGCTTGATTATTTATCAAGTTTATTGCACATCAGATCAGGTATTCAGTTTGAGGTCTCAGGACATTTTTATCTTACAATCCCATCGTTTTAACACAGAGACAGAAAAAAAGGCTTTCAGCAACTTTGCTCCCTCCCTGTGGAACAAAACCCAGAGACTTTTTAAATTAAATCATTTTATTCCTTCTAATGATTTTAAAGCACTGGTCAAGGACGACCCGCAGTGCCGATGCACTTGTTTTATATAATTTTATCTCGTATTGTATGTATAAATGTGTTTTATATAATGTTATCGCTCATTGTATGTATAAATGTGTTTTTATGTATTGGTTCATTTTATTAGTTTATTGTTTTTTTTTGTCATTTAGTATCCTGTGTTTGTTGTCTATTTTGTGTTGTGTTTTAACAGGGGACCCATGAAAAAGAGATTTTTTCTCATTGGGTTTTCCCTCTATAAATAAACGAAGGGGAAAAAAAAGAAAGAAAGAAAGAAAAAAAATGCCATACTTTGCTGCATTCCAAGGCAAAACAGCAGCAGGTCCATGGAGACAAGCTGGCGGCGCACTTTAAGCGCGGGGTTCATATTGATATCTTGTGCTGTACCTTCTGCAGGCTCCTTTGTGATGACAGTGACGGCGGTGGACAAAGACGACCCTAAAACGGCCAATGGGATGCTCCGGTACAAGATCCTGTCCCAGAATCCTCAGAGCCCCTCCTCCAACATGTTCACCATCAACAACCGCACCGGCGACATCATCACTGTGGCGGCAGGGCTTGACCGAGAGGTGAGAGAGTCTGCCAAAGTCAATGAACGCACCAACACGTAAACCAACACGCAACCAACACGCAACCAACACGCAACCAACACGCAACCAACACGCAACCAACACGCAACCAACACCAACACCCTCGCACTGCACAAGCCACGTTTCACTTTGGAGCGGATTGGTACTGTCTGAAAGTGTGAGAGGTCTGGCTTCCAAAGGGGTCTTGCACACTTTCGGAGCTGGAAAACTTTGTTGCAAGATTATTGGACAAGATTGCGATGTGAACAAGATTCTCAAAAAGCGGATACAAATAGAAAATATACATTTCTCACCAAATGCTGACTTGATGTTGTGATAAACAGCTGTATTTCCATTTAGGCTAACTTTAAATATATTGAGACAGACCAGTCCATAATGCATTTAACATCAGCCAAACCGAATAAATTACGTTAAAACACTGTGTATATGCAAAGTGCGATGGTAAACTGGAAGTAGTTTCCTGTTTACGTCTCACAGCGACACAAACCTGCAAAAAAGAAAAGCATAATTCCTGCAATTACAATTTAGGTCTTATTTGTTAAGAAAGCCAGTGTTTATTTTAAATGAGTCTTAGTTATCTTTTTGGCGGATTCTTTTAGTGTTAGTCAGGTTTCCGTCAGTTAAATGTCATGCTATTTAGATTTAGCTCCTGGGTTCCCAGGCGTTAAGACTAAAATCACTTTGCCATCAAACCAAAAGCTCTCTCTGTGATATGATGTGTCCTCAATTTATGACAGCGGCGTCCCAGCTTCAGTTGTGATTGTATTGCTGTTTTTAAACCATTATGAGTGCATGTTACAGCCGTTTTCACCTTTAGGAGATATACCTGTCAGTTTCACAGATCCAAACAAGGAGTTATTTCAAATAAGAAATATCCCAAATGGCCAACAGAAATTTCAACAGAAAATAAAATCTGTGGTTATAAGTATTATTAGGGCCGTATTTGGCCCCCCATTTTAACTGTAATTTGGGTTTTGAGGAGCTCATTTCCTCACATATTGCCTTGGCGCTCCCGTATGTGGTTCAGGTGATTTTTCGCAGACACAGACACACCCTCCATTCTTTGGGGGGGTGAAACGGAGCTCTTGGACCGAGCACTCAGGTGTCCAGCTGTGCGTAACGGTGCTGTGATGCACGTGACTACTCTTTGTTGTCCTGAACCTGGCCTTGGTTTAATCCGGTTAAATTGGGACGAACCCATCGCGAGGACATACGCTCCAATCCCTGGATGTAACTGGGACTGAGCTTGCGGTGGGGCAAGAGCCACAAGGTCGTCACAAGGCGACAGAGATTTTGCTTTCATTCCAGGTGAATGGAGCGTACAGTATGTCTATGGGCTTTTCCCCGGTCTGCCCGGACTAAACTGAGACTAAACCAGGTCCAGAACCTAGAAGCGCTCCAGGTTCTGAGGCACCCACAGGTTCTGAGGCACCCACAGGTTCTGAGGCACCCACAAGTTCTGAGGCACCCACAGGTTCGGAAGCGCCCACATCTCCCTGCAGCACATCTCTGCTTTTAAACTTGTGTCTGCACTTGGGCCTGACACCAGGACTCATGCGGGTCATCGCAGCAGTCTGGGGGTGTTCACTTCAGGATCATCCGCTTCTGTGGCTCCGCTGCTGCTTGTTGAAAGCAAGCCCTCTGCGTTGTGCAGAACAAATAAAGGTGAATTAAATAACGAAACCACGCTCCAAGGTTGTATTTCAATATTTTATTGAAATATCCCAATATTTTGGGATTAAATTGAAACATGGAAAAAAATTCAAAAAGATTTATGTAGCCTAATTCTATTTGTGAATCAAAGCAAAATTGTTCCTTGTTTTATTTATTTTTATTTTGAAATAGAAAATCCATTGAACTGATCCTATATTAATACAAACATCTCTTCCTGTGAACCGCTCACTTCTTTCTTGCCTGTATATGAGGCATGACTGCAAACATCACCCACACTGGGGTACTTTTGAATGTCAGTTATCAGTCATTGGTTCAAACACTATCACCATATATGGACTGGCACCATCCCACTCCAGCCTCCAGCGATAAGTTTGTGAAGGTAGTAGAATCCTGACCTGGAACTGCCCCCTGGCGAAGGCTCATGTTAACGCTAAGATCGGGGGCAAAAAACGGCCCTTAGTGTGTTTTTCCTCAGAGAAACAGGTTGCTTTGCTGTTATAAGAGGGGGTGTAACAGAAGGAGATTTTGGCGATGGTTGAATAACAAAGTGGTCTGACATTTCACTAGAAGGAGCTTGCCAAAAGGGGCAGGTTGTTGGGTATTTTTGGTCGGAACACATTTGTTAGTTGGAAGTTCACATAGAAGAACTGGCTTCGAACTACTTTGGCAGAATGTTATCTTTCAGGACACTGCAAAAATGAGTTTTACGTTTTCAAAATAACTTGAATTCAGAATGTGTATATTGTTTTTGAGTATTTTTGAACAATCAATCATTTTTAATTGTTTCAATATATGTTTAGTGGTTCTATTTTCCTTTCTTCTGGCTAAATTGTTTACTTTAGGTTGCAATATGGACAGAAATTAATATCTCAACATTTTGGGGATTATCACAAACATAAATCAGATATTTTTGCTATTCTGTACTTCAGAAATTTGTAAACCTGTGTCTTGGTTGAGGCGGAAAATCACACAAACGAGCAAGAACGGAAAAACAACCAAACATTTTTGGACTTGGAGTGCATGTTTTAAATGTTTTCTTTAAATGTGAGTTGGAGCCCTTAGCAGTAAAGAGTTGAACTGTGCACAACACGGATGAATGAAAGCATCTAAAGTGGTGTTTTAATGCACTGTTAGTCCTGATTATGAAGAAACCACACTTAAATAAAGTCACCCTGTAAAGTTAAAATGTTACCTCAAAGATCAATAGTTTCCCTCTCAGACAAAGACCTGAAATATCCAGTCCGTTTTCCAATGTGAGATCTGAGTTAAATAAACCATGTCTTACATTATTATTGTAGTTCAGCTAACCTTACTTTTCACTCAGAGGTATCACAGTTGTTTGGGGGCACGTGCGCTCTCTGGTGGCAAGAATGTGTAATACAAATATATTTAGAAAACACGGCAAATTTAATATTTTTACTCAGTGAAGTATTTAATTATGGTTGACCATGAACAACTATACAAACCACTCTATTCCTATCTCTGATTACATTAGAGAATATTATTACAGTGGATACATTTTTACTTAATTAAGATTACTTTTGAAGCGCAATTGTTTCTCTACATTGGCTGCTATTTCATATTAAATTAAGAAACTATATAAAAATATATATTAAGCTATTTTATTACATATATGTCACTGTTTAAACCTATACACATTTTTATTCATGTAGCTAGGATTTTTTAGTTGTGGACTTAGTTTGAACTTGAAAGTAGTCCCTCAGTATTACTAGTGCTTTGTGTGTGTAATGCCATCCATATTTGAAGGCTGCGTGTTTATCTGCCGCTTGCTGTGAGCCAGTGCTTTTATTTCACCTGTCAGCGATTGGCGCGGCTCACACTGGACTGGCTCATCTCCACATAAACATTTACACTCGCTCCGCTCAGGGACGCTTTCATTGAAAACTGCTGTCAGCTGCTGTGTGGAGACATTATCTGCTCCACTTTTGAAACGAGGCCGGGCCCTGCCGATTTTAAAACGTGCATGAAATAAGATATGTTTTGGATCAAAGTGACAGTGTTCATCAGCCTTAGACACTGTTATTAAGTTGTGGATGGTTGCAGAGGCGCAGAATGACAGACGTAGTGAAGAAAGAAAGAAAAGACCTTTCAAAAACGTGTAAACAAATGCATTCTAAATTCTGAAATGGAGGCATCTTGGGGTAAAAGAGAACTGGGGTCAGCATCAGAGTATCACAAAATATAAAAAATCAAGTTGGTTTTGGCAAATATTATCTGGACTGGGACTAACCAGATATTTATTTAATTTTTTTCTCCTTTTGTAGCAGATAATTTGACACAGTTAGCTTTTTTTTTTTTTCTACTGGACAGTCGCTATCTATGTATCTACAATAGTTTTTCATTCTATCTAAAGTTTTATCACATCAGTCACCGATTTTGAGGTTAGAATTTTTTATTTTTTCCATCCTTTGTAATATAAAAGCAAACTAATTTACATTTCTACCTTGGGAATTAAAAATGGTTTTCTTGTAAAGCCCTAAAACCATTAGTATTTAGATCTGATTTCCGTTAATCATCGAAAATGTTTTATGGTCCAAAATAGTATACTTCATTTGTCTTCAGTTGCCTCCCTTTTGGAATTTTGGACATTCTGCTGACAGAGCATTCAAAACAGTATTTAATATTCAGCCTATGATACGGCAATTTGACTGATTAGAAACACTACTGTAAGCCTCACCTCTCCAGACACTACATTCAAACGTATCCAACAATGTACTTTCAGGGCAACACAATTTTCTTTCTTTTCTCTTGACTTCATGAACACAGCACACTCACAGTTTGCCAAATATAACTCCCCCAATGATACTGTCCCTCTGTCCCGTTGAATTAAAAAAAAAAATGTGTTGATTAATTTCATGGGGTGGTTCTGATTGTTTTTGTGTTGCAGAAAGTGACTCAGTACACGCTGATCATCCAGGCCACAGACATGGAGGGGAACCCCACGTACGGACTCTCCAACACGGCCACCACATTGATCCGGATCACAGACGTCAACGACAACCCTCCAGAGTTCAACCACTGACACAGTAAGACCACTCTCTCACAACTGTATATATAATGAATAAGGGGAACAGTACTTGGCCTTATGTATTCTCTAAAAACTTCTTACGTGAATTTTAAGTTTCATGAAAAATGTTGTGTGGGACAGTTTTGACATGCCCATATTTTATGGCAATAACCATTAATTGGTTTATGCATTTCAGTCAAGCTATATAATTTCCCTCCCACTCTAACTCTCTCTATTTTTTTTATGTTGATATTACAGGATGCACAGACAATATTGACAAAAATGTATACAAGTCAAATTTGTGGGGATTTTCTCAGCATGGTCTTTGGTGCTAGGCCATGGAGAGACTGCTTTAAAGTCTATTCTCTGAGCCTGAAGCCAGTAAAGAGACCTGAGCACAGGACTAATGTGATCGTACTTCCTGGTTCTAGTCTGGTCTAGGGATGGAAATGGAGAACCGGTTCCACTTGAGAACCGATTTTGTTTTAAGAAATCCATCGGAATCGTATGTCTCCTCCCTTAATGATGCCTCTTGTTGTTGCCGCTTTGGGCCGCGGGTATCTCTAAATGCCACGTCAGCCTCGTCCCTGCGAGGCGCTCTTTACATTCTGTTTCACTTGAAGCAAAAGTTTCAGCTCTGGTGAGATGCTGCACGGCTATTAATAGGTGTTTTTTAGCTGGCAGGAAAGGAGAGACAATACAGTAGCAGTGAGGCGCGCACACAGCGGACACACACAACACACGCGACACACACACCGGGGCTGTGACCAGAGCACAGCGGCGGTATGACACCGACAGGAGCCCTCGTTTATGAGAATCACAATAGGACCCATGCTAAGAACGGGGCCGGAGAAAGAGATGACAGAAAAGCCCTTACTGCATCAGCATTAGGCCAACCTGTTTGATCCCTGCCTGTGTTCATCTGGGTAACGTTGTGTTTTAAGCAATTTGGGAAATGTGTGTACACCATTTCCTCCGAAATTGATCATTTAAAATGCTTTGCATAGTAGTTTAATTGTATTCAATGAAATGAAATACAAGCTTATAAAACTACATGTATTATTTCATAGGCTACAGGTATTGATAAGAGAAACGTTAAGAAACCGAATCGATTAGAGGAATTGTTAATACCATTGGTATTGATATTCAAATCTGATCAATTCCCATCCCTAGTCAGGACACGAGCAGCAGCATTCTGGATGTTAAAGTATTCTAACCTACTAGAGACAAATGCATGAAATCTATCCAAATCTGGTCTAGACACTATACTTCTTTTTAGATGGTAAAAGGCTGCTGATGTTATTGATTTGACGTGGCTGTTAAAGTTCAAGTCTGAGTCCATTATTACCCCCAGATTTCTCACTTGATTTGTAGGTTTTAGAGTGAGACTCTGGAGGTGACTGCTAACACTTTCTCTTTGTTTCTGTGGGCCAAAGGCGATGATTTCAGTCTTGTCTGAACACTGATCTGTTGGATGCAGTGACTATATACTGTACTTCTGATGTTTTAATTCTCTGTACATTTGAATAGAATCTTGCAAACTAAAATTCACCTACCTTTACTGATCTAATGTTGTGTGTTTCAGTTCTTCGGCGAGGTGCATGAGAACCGCGTGAACGTGATCGTGGCCAACCTGACGGTCACAGACAAGGACCAGCCGCACACCGCCGCCTGGAGCGCAGTGTACCGCATCATCGCCGGGGACCCCACCGGACGCTTCTCCATCCCCACGGACCCCACCACCAACGAGGGCCTGCTCACCGTGGTCAAGGTCAGGTCACGCACACGTTTAGTACGGAGCAGCACATGAATACAAAATGACATTGGTTTTATTTTGAGGTTAAGAAGATGGAGTGGGGGTATGTTAAATTGTGTATGGAGCTAGTAGTGGCATGTAGACTGTATGTAACAAGGCTTATGGCTAATGAAAAATGGCTGCGATTTATCATACTGTACATATGACCAGAGTTTTAGTGCTAATGCTAAATTACTAGATGAACATGTCTTAGTCCCTTGTTCGCACCTAAATGATGCTTTTAGACTGGAAAAAGAGTCGCCTTAGTGCAGAAAAGTTGCCTAATGTACAAGTTCTTGCAAAAATAACTTAAAGAAGACATATTGTGCTTTTTTTTTTGCATTCCGTATAAAACTATTACATGCACGGATCAGTATTTTACATTTTCTTTATGGTCAAACCACAGTGTCGTTCTAAAACAGCTTAATAATAGAAACAGGTCCATTGCTTGCCTTTTCAAAAGTGCAGAACTCTTCATGGTAGTGCGTATCACCGTGGCAAGCAGTAGATTATTGACATGTTTTTATTGTTGAAAACAAATGCTGCATGGCATTTTAAACTCTACATGACCTGAAGTCTGAATATTTCTACTGCAGAACAAAGCAGGATTACTCAAACATGCATGATATCAATCAAAAATACTCTTGCGTAAGCTTCTGTAATTGTGCATTACTGCTTTGTACATTTAGTCCTTTAGTTGATCAATCAGTCGGTGGTGTCTTATTTGACCACATTTTTATTAGTCGACTAATTATTTGATTAAAATTATAAGGATTTGTATGGACAGCAAGACGAATACAGTGAGTGAGTTAGCTGGAGTTTTAGGAAACTGGACTCATGAAGATGCTGTTTTCTCATACTTCTTGGTGTATTTAGTAGTTTTTTTCCTCCCAAGATCCAAATCATTTGAGAGCTTTTGTCAGCGCAACCCATTTAAGTCGATTAATCAATGCACAGGATGTGTTTTAAGTCGACTACAGCCTTACTGAGCTCTTACCCACCTCTTGTCTTTACACATTTTTACACTTTCACACCCTCTTTTGTTCCTCCTAAATTACATTGTGGCTGGAGGAAAGGCCAGGCTAGTACAGAATGCACGAGAACCATCCTATTCATCCTGCGTGGAGCCCGTCTTGGCTGCAGATTACAGACTCCATAAACTATGTCAGAGCACGGCCCCTCTCCATCCCCGGCCCTGTCTCCAGGGGCACTGTTTCGGTCCAGTCCCAATTGGGCTGGCCTGCTTCAGTCCCCTCAAGGTCAGAGTCCACATTGAAAATCCAAAAATCAATAGATACTGCTGCACATTCTTTTAAGCGAGTCGCATGTCAGATTTTTATATTAAAATATTCTGGGATCAAATATGTGTAATATATCTCCGGCTGTAAGGTTTATAAATAGCTTTTTTGATGGTAGAGCAAGGGCCTCGAGAGTGGCTCACTGTATCTGAGATCCATGTTTGAGTTGAGGGTGAGAAGTTTTTTATTTGCCCTGCGGCTGGAAACCAGCATATTTTGAAGCATATTACCAGCTTTAAAAAAAAAAACAAAAAACGTAGATATGGAGATATAGTGGTAACAACTAAAGCCTACTGAACATTAGAAGATTTTTTGATTTGCCTCAGCCACGAGTCCATTTGTCGTGTCACTCACTCCTCATCTGTATTTCTTCTGATTGTCTAGTTTCAACTCCAAAACCTCACATTTCTACGAACCGTCACTTGCAATGAACTTTACCACAACCAATCAGAGCAGCCAGACGGCACCGGGGCTTCATTGCCTTCTGATGGAATAGCCCAGTGTAGAAATAGCCCAACCACAATGGAGTTTGTGCACTTTTAGGAAAAGCAGCTTATGCTCGCCTCTTATCATTGTGTAGTTGTTTTCCTTACAAACACACACTGTTTGATCATACTGGATAAGGCAGCCCCTCTTCCGCGATCCAAATTGAGGTGGCCCTCCGCTTGCAGTCAAGCACCAATCATTTGGCACAGTGTGTGGAAATTACGAAAGTTGCTGAATTTTCGGCGAAATGTACGCGCTCATGCACGCACTCCTCGTGGAAGACATCAATAATCGCATTGCAAAATCAAACAGAAGTGTGCGAGACTTTACACACATTGTGCATGTCATTTTGACGTTTTGACCTTGTGAATTTTTTCCAGTTCACCAATGTAAACAACGTGCATTTTGCTTAAATAAGAGCATTCAGGAGTTCACAGCTCATGCTTTCTGCAAAGAAACCATTATTTTTCGCTTTCCAACATGATACCTTTATATTTATAAAGATATACAATTCGTCAGTTCATTTCGTAACCAGACATTTCAAGACGGCAGACTCCAAAATTCCTTGTAGGTAGGTAATACCTGTAACATTCTGGGATGTCATTCGCTGTCATACACTGAGGACACATCCTGTAGAGTCCTTTTAGTTATAGAATCTGGCACCCCGCAGTGAGCTGTTCATTGTGCTTTCTGATTGGATTTACTTTAAAATACAGCACAAAATGTAAACAAACAATTCAGACCCTAAAACACATGCTCAGGGGATTGCTTTTGTTTCTGCTTTTTCTTTTTAACTAAATGGCAAAAAAAAAAGATAAACACCGCTACAAATTTTCACCATGAATACACTATTTGTACATATTCTCTATCTAGAAGCTTTCAGTCAGCATATATTATCTGTAGCTTGTTAAAAACATATTTCAAAATCTTAAGGTACAATAGAAAATAACTGTTTGACCAATCGAGAAAATCATTGCTAACTAAACAAATGCTGAAATATTACTTACTGGCAGCCCCATAAAATGTGTTTTTAGTGTAATTGCAAACAAATCAACATAAGAATATAATCGATACCGTGTTTACGTTTATCTGAAGACATGAGGTATGTTTTTGAAAAAGTATGAGAAAAAGGATACCTACTCTAGTCTATAATGTTACTATTTCTAGCTCCCAAAGACATGCGTGTGAGGAAGAAGTGGAGATAGTTAACCTGCAATTGTCCAGGGTGCACTGTCCTCTGCCCAAGGTGACCCAGGAAGGATAACACAGGAAAAATGAATCAATAAAAAAAGCTACTGACTTCTTGACCCCATTTAAGATCCACGATGGATTTCCAAAAGGTCAAAAAGACAATTACCACAGGGCACAGTAAATTATGCCAAAATGTTATTTGAGGAATATACTTTAAATGTTGACAAACTTTCTTAAACAAATGCTGGTATAAACAGTACAGCCTGAAATTGCCCTAAAGGCCCATTCATACTGTCAGTGTATTTTTGTCTTAAAAATATGCATCCGGTAATATACATAGTGGTAGCTCAGGGACATTTCAAATCAAGCCTTAAGCTATTTTGAATTATACAACAGAAATAAAACCACAATTATACATTACTTTTTTATCTTTCCGTTTAAAGTATTTGATATCTCTAATGTTTGCATGTAGCCTGTGTTTACTATGGACTTTCAATCACCCAGGAAGCAGCTACAACCAAACAACCCAGTCATCTCTCTGGACGGACAGTTCATTTGACAACTACTTATAAATATTGGGAGTGCGTTTGGGCTCACATCTAAACTACTGAAAGCACATTAAAAATCTGGCCAAAAAAAATGATTTGCCTATAAAAAAAATCAGACCGTATTTGTCCCTGTATCTAAAACTTTTGCAGTAGTTCTTCTCCTACTGTCTGCCTGTCTCATCTCTCACCACTAATGTGTGGGAGCTTGTGGTCAGACTTTACAACAGGGGATTTAAAAATCATTGTAGACTTCCTGGCTAGGTCTACAACTGCACAGTACTGGTCAGATGCAATGCACTGACTTTTGAAAACTCTAAGGAGCATGTCCATCATGTTTGACCGTGTATCCCCCGAGACCATGCTCCCAGGAGCAGCTCCAGGTGCCTTTAAAAGCCTTTAGAAAAAATATTCTTTCTACAACTACTCTCGGTTCGGGAAAGATGTCATCCTTTATTTGAGGACAGGCAGCTCTGATGACCACTTTTAAAGGCACTCAGACTTTTCCTGGTGGCACTTGTGGTCACAAACTGTAAGCTGTAGAGTGTGTGGCTATTGCTGCAAAACAGTCAGGCCTGACTCTTGTTTTTTTGTTTGGGATTTTGTACATATCATCAAGTACATATATAAAATGAAATAAATGCATCTGTTTAAAATGACCAATTGCAATAGCAATTTACCCCATTTTAAGACATGATTCCTGTATGTAACACAGCTACATATTGTGACTGTTATAGGCCATGTGGTCATGGACACAGTGGCAGTACACACAGGCAAGGTTTGAAAAAAGAGTAGGAAGGAGCCTAGCTTATTTAATCATAGCCCTATTTTTATTTTATTTTTAAAGACATGCCTTTTTTATTGATTAGTCGACTCAAGAGGGTGTGGCAAACGCTCTCAAAATGATTAAGTATCTCCATGTATCTGATCCAAACTGCTCTCAAAAGACTGCAACTGCATAGGAGTTCGTTCAAAAAACAACTATGTATGCAGAAAAGCACTAGTTGTGTGTGTGTTGTGTGTGTGTGTGTGTGTGTGTATATGTGTGTGTATATTTTATATTTATAGATATAGATATATCATAATATATATATTATCCTAAATCTTTGGCTAAATCTTCAAATTTTTTCAGCCGTATTTCAAATTGTTTGCTGCTGTCCTGTATAAATCTTAAAACTGTAAAACTAAATACAATGATTAGGCCACTTATACAGATCCTGGTCATGACTAAAGATTGGATTATACGTCCCCGCACGGAATCGAGATGCACGGAGGGCAGCGGTCCGTGCGGTGCTGGGCGAGGGGCGTGTCGACTAGCTCAGATTTCTACTGTCCACAGCCACATGAACCGCAGGGACTATAAATACAGCCAAAGTCGTCTCCGCTGCCCTCATTGCGTCTCTTTTCCGTGCGGAATTGACATGCGGGAAGTATAATCCAAGCTTGAGATCCTATCGACTGATTAATCGACTAAACGACTAAAGGAATACAGCCCGAGATTTTACTAGTTCCCCTTGACACATTATAAATGATGTATCCCATTGCAAACAATTCTGCCAAATCAAACACAAATACACATATATGTTTATGATATATATTAAGCCTAGTAATCACATATATATATAAAATCAGTAATATCTGCTTTCATTATAGTAAATTTAGAAGAAGAAAAACGTATTTTAATTTATTTTTCACTTATTCCTTCGGCCATAACCTCCTTCTCTCTAGTATATTTTAGAATGAGTAAGTTGTTGGGAGTAAGTTGTTCCTTATTTTATACATTATCAGAGCTGTTAGATCCATTAACTTCAAAACATTTGCCTTTAAAAACAATGGATTAGTGTTTTTTTATATATACATTTCACATTGTTAAATATAAAAAAGATTCCTAAAAACTGTATACAAAGGCTTTTTAAGGTGATTTTGTATGTATTTCCCCATATTTCTAGACAATAAATATATTAAATAATTCCATTCCATTGCATTATGGCCCGTCTGAACGCTCCCTCTCCTCCATCTCCTCCAGCCCGTAGACTTTGAGCTGACGCGCTCCTTCATGCTGACGGTGGAGGGCGGAGAACGAGATCCCTCTGGCCCGCGGCATCCACCTGCCCCGTCAGTCCAGCGCCACGGTCTCGGTGCGCATCCTGGACCTGAACGAGCCCCCGGAGTTCAGCCCCAACCCCAAATCCATCAAACTGGAGGAGGGTCTGCCCGCGGGGTCCCTGCTCACCACCTTCACCGCCCAGGACCCGGACCGCTTCATGAGGCAGACAGTCAGGTGAGCGGATGTGATCTTTGATACTGTATATGAGATTGTAATGTCATACTGTATTTTCAACAAAAGCAAAGCTGAAATTGTGTTTTGTTTCATTTCTGCAGTTTATGGATCCTGTGTCTTTAGTCTTTGTAGTTTCCTTTTCAGAGATCTTCATCGTAAAAGTTTATGTCTTTACCACTTGTTTTGATGTTCACTTCCTAGCTTTGCATATTTGGTGGATGTTAAATATTTCTTAACTAACAAAGAGATTAATGCTTATTATGTGTTCATGATGCATTCCTTTGATACCACATTTTACCTTGTTACGACTATAAACGTATTTGAAATGCTTTTTGCAAACTGACTTCACAAGCAAACGAAGACTATGGGTAAGCTTTATAAACATCATTCACAATTTCTGATTAATAAAATTAAAGGTGCAGTGCCTGATTTTTTTTTTGACAGAACTAGTTCATATTAAACAGTTAGAAGCGGTTTAATTGTATTCCTCACATTCCTAGCATCCTAATTATTCACCGCAATGAGTTTATAAGCTTTCAGAGTTTTCCGTCATGCTAAAGCTAACAGCAACGAGCATGCTAACAACACACTTCCTGCTTCTCGGACGATAACACGCTTTATAATTAAATGTAGACGGCACACATTTTGACCCTAAAAGCTGCTTTTACAACATATTTGTACTGGACAAAACTCATTTTTATTTATTTTATTTTATTTTGAATCTGGTACAGCCACTTTAATATATTTTTTTAATTGTAGCTTCTTTTAATTAGCTATAGCTTGATGAACATAAGCAATACATACTTAAACCTTAGCTTAAACCTCAAATGAATATTTTCCTTCCCAATACCATTTAACAGAGAAAAAATGAGTAGAGTAATTTCAATTATTATGCAAAATGCAGATATTCCGCTGCAACAAGCTGTTTTAAGAAGATTTACTACAAGTTCAGACTTCAAAGTCCCTGTGACGCCCTGTCGATTCTTCATACTGATATTTATAGTTCAAACCCAACAGGGAAGAAAAAAGGACACATTACCATTCACTTCCACCTAGTTCTAATGTCTGCTGCCTGAAATGGAAGAACCTAAAATGTCCAATTTTACATGCTCAATTCAGGCTCTGACCAGAACACGAGCTATAAAATAATCATTCTGACATGCCACGTTTGAGGGAAATTCGACGAAAACTACCTCCAATCTTTTTAACGACCCCACACTCAAATACTGCCCTAAAATTGCTCTCCGAAGTGTGGTCATTCTGGAAGACATTTGCTGAAACTACCACAGTCATAGCTTTCAGTGTAATTCGCGTGCATATGCTTCACCCTCATTTGATCCAATTCAATTTAACTTTACAACGCCTGTGGGGCAATAATCGCATTCAATAATATTAAAAGCTGAGATACTTGCTCAAAATTTATCATCGACTGACTGCTGCATTGAAAAGCCAATGGTTGGTTTGACAAAGGATCCCTGGGGAGATCAAACAGTCTAAAAATATAGTTTTTTCTGAAGATACTTGCTTTATTTCAATTAGAATCTGCCTTTTAACAAGTTTATTATGTCCAATGTTCTTTCACTCAATTATTCAACTGGGGTTATGAAAGATATTTTCGATTGAACGTCCTCGAACTAGAAAATGATTATGCTCGTCATAATGGAATAGAATAGGAGAATACTTATCTAACGGTAATGCATTCATGAAATATTGAAATAGCGTGACTCTTGGTGGACTTTGGATTTAGTTCTAATTAAAATATAAACTTCAATGTGAACTTGAGTTTAGCAGAAAGCACAGTTGTCAGCTAAAGTATTGACCCAAATATTACAACCTGCACTAGCCACTACCCTTATAAATACCTTATATTCTAATAATTGATATCATTATAATGCAGTGGTTAAAAATACAATTAATTTAGTCACTTACCGCCCACATTACAGTTTTCTTTTTTTTTTTTTTTTAAGCTTCATGATTTCAGAACGTAATCAAGAACAAAAGCTACAATCAAACAATGTATTCCTTTGTTGGCTATCAAAAAATCCTATTTAAAATGAATAAAACCATACGAACATTTTAAAAAGAAGTTAATATAGGGGTTAGGCACTGACATCACTGGTAGTGAGGAAGCATAGTTTCTTTGCTTAGTTTGCCTAATTTTTGTCCATGGAGTTATTGTCTCAAATTAAGTGAAAGTAGTTCCACTGTTGTTGCTCCGACTGTGCAGAGCTTGTTTGCTAATGGCAAGGGGAAATAAAGGACACTTCAACTTGCCCTACAATAATACATTTCCTCTGCACAGACTCAGAAACATCTTATTATACGAGAGAAAGGTAAAGGTTAATGTGAGCGTAGCTGCGGTGTTCCTGTTGTTTATCTAGTTTTATACTACTATTTACTTGGTTTTCTTTTTTTATATGTCAAGTACAGACTAAATATTTAGTTGTAGACTAGAGTTGTAGACTTTAATATTTGCCAGTAGACAATAGCAGCTCTTTTACATTTTAGATGTTTTATAAAGATTTAATTCTCGCTCATGTTCATGCTTTATTAAGACTTTTTTTTGTCATATTGCTGCAACAAAATGAGGCATGTAGGAATTGGAGCTTGAAATTCAATACAGACACTTTGCTATTGTACTGTCACATCACGGTTATTGTTACATCCCCCTAGTCTGGATAATGTTCCGTAAACTCAATATATTTTGGGAAAGATGTTCATATCATATTAGATTTTGTGTTCTCCTTTTCTAATATTTACTAGTGGAGCGGACATCTCCACTGGGCTTAGTTTTCTTTGGATCTGCAGATCTATTGACATCTGTAAACACTCAAAATCTGTCTGTGCGATTTTTATTGAATCTCAGTAAATAACAGCACAGTACATGGGCTTTATTGCGTTCAGAGTTTGGCACCAGTACACACAATGCTAGTCTATAAATGTTGCATTGACTCTGTATTCTGGAATAACAACAGACAGTTTCTTAAAATAAGTAACAGTTTTGTGAAGTAAACAATAAGTTAAATGTAAAAACTGCTAAATTAACTCTTACATTTCTTGAAATTGAATTAGACGATATGAATTTTATCTTACAATTTCTTTAGCCATCAAAATACGCTTGAATATAAGATTACATGGAAATTCAAGTTACATGATACTATCTAGTGATATTGCAAGTTATGAGTAATTGCTTAGTCTATGATGCTTACTTTCTGCATAGTAAAATATCCGTAATGTCACTGTATTTGTACTGGTTTGCTGAGGCTAGGAAGGTATGGTCCTGTTCACGGCTGAGCTCTTCTGCTGTTACTTTGAGGAGCACTTGTGTTTACACCTGGTCACATGTTTGTGTTTTCCATGGTCACATGTTTGTGTTTATTATTACCACATGTTTGTGTACTAATGTCACATATTTGTGTTTACTCTTGATCATGTGTTTGTATTTCCGGTGGTCACATGCTTGTACTTAGTGTTGGTCACATGTTTGACAGAGATTCATAGAGGCAGTGAGTCACTCTGCAACCAAGATTCAGAATATATATCACAGATTCTAGAACAGTTCTAAGTTTTATCTTTGTCCCTGTCTCACTGTGAGACCTTTGGCCCAAAATTTTGAGCCATGACTCAAGGTTTTCCCCATGATCAGAAATTGTTAATCGCAAAAGAACAAAATCATGCAGTTGACTCTCAATTTTTTTAAAGCATGGTCTAACCAGAACTAATCAATTTGCAAGTTGTGATTTTTTTAAATCCCTGAATAATGATAATTGGATAATATGTTTGCAGTCCATCTGAAATGTGATAAAACATGCCTTGAATGTCAAATGTCTTAATTTAGGTTCAAGTAAAGAGCAAAACGTTGATGGAATGTTTGTGATCAGTATATTTTTTATCAATGAATTTTGGGCCTTTTTCGTGTAATCAAAGATATATTCAATATTTGAATCTTCACTACCATTTCAATGTCAATCACTACCTCTTCAGACCCACTAGTCTGAAAGTCCAGGTGATTATTATTATTCATATGTGGAGCAGGTCTCACAAACAGGATTTAGTGGCCACTGTTTTCGCCTTACGTTCCACTATTTGTTTCTAAAAGTGAAGATGAGGTCTGCGTAGACATGGCAACACAGTCTGTGAATTGCATGTTTGAGTAATCTTTATTTTCCTGTATTCAAAACACCATTGCTCCATTGTTTTCATCGACCCCGACACATGCCCACTGATCTTTACTTACTTTGTTCTCTGATTTTGTTTCTTCGATATCATGTAAGTTTAGGATCCGGAAGATAAACCAAAGATGGTGTCATATTGGTTTCAATGGCCTGGGCTCAGTGGTGCATGACGCCAAAACATATTTGTTTCTTCCACATTGCTTCTTTAATACAGGATAGTGCCTCACACTGCATGACAACAGTATCATGCACCGAGTGATCAGATTTGACCGATCAGCGTGATGGCAGCTAGAGTGGAGCTAGCATGGGCCGAGAGCGAGGCTGGGATAAATCTTCAAGCGCTTTGAGCATTTAAAATGTTTCATGTTCTGAAAATACAGAAGAATCTTTTCAAATCCGGCCTTTGTGAGAGCTGAAGGTGCCTTCAGCCGAACACCAGCTGTTTCATTTATCAAATAATACATTGGGGCCGAAGCTGCAGTACCACAGAGTGGCCACTAATCTAACTCGCACAAAGACTGAGGGGGAGTATCTTATCCAGTTCATGTTAAAGATCCATGGGTGATAGACATAAGATACAGCAGTATCGCGTAGCCCTTTTGGCCCAAATGTTTTAAAAAACCCACTGCTCACTAACACAATCTGAAGCAACGCTGAAGCCTGTGGGAGTGCCACACTTTGATATTTGATGGCATTTATGATGAAGCACCAGAGGCCGGGTGAAATCAGCGCCGCAATTTTCCACCCAGAAATCAGTTGACTTGTTTTTTTTTAATGATGTTTGAATCAATATTGAGATTTGAAATCTCTAAATATAAAATAGTGATTCACGGGTGCCATAGATTATAACTATAAAGCAGACAAAAGCATAATATCTTCTTTCTTGTTTCAACTGTCTGGTTTGGAATTGCAGCCCATTGTTGTGATAATATTCAAAGTAAAGTGTAGGGTTAGGAGCAGGTCAGAATCAGTATAGACCCAATTTTATTAAGTTATTTTTCCATCAATATTGCAGTTTCCAATTAAGAATATGTCTCATAATGTGCGACAAACTACCACTGAATACTAGAAAAATGTGTAGAATCCAATCTGTGTATTCATTCCACCAGTTTGGCTCTTATAGATGCCTGCAGGTATTTTGTCTCATCCAATTTCTAGTTTTGCAGTGATCATTATAACTACATTTTTTTTCAATTTAAATCTGTGTATGTTTTTGTAGGTCATGCAGAATAATCTCTTCAAAACGATTTCCAAGTTTAATCAAAACAACTGGGGAATCGTGAGGCCACTGCAGATGTTTCAATCAAATTAATACATTTAATAGGCATGTGTAGTCATTTCCCAAGCTACTGCATGATCGTGGCAGTTTTCCAAATGCAAGTAATGATCACATACCATACTCCAGCAACAGATGTAGATTCCAGCTCATTTAGGATGTTTTCTGTGAGGATGGATGAGTGAACGGCCCAATGCTTGGTCCGCCGCCAGATTCTGATAGAGAAGGCTTTATGTGCTGTTTTCTAAAGGTCTCTCTTCTTCTTTCCCTCTCTTTCTCCCTGTCTCTTCAGGTACTCAAATATGTTCGACCCGGCTAACTGGCTGGAGATAGATCCGGTGAACGGGCGCATCTCCACCATCGCCGTTCTGGACCGAGAGTCGCCCTACGTGAAAAACAACCTCTACAACGTCACCTTCATGGCGTCTGACAACGGTGAGGAAAAAGACTACTGTATTTTCCGGACTTTTAGCCGCTCCCCTATATAAGCCGCATCTGCTCTATTTAAAAAAAAAAAAAACGATAATAAAACAATACATAGGCCGCACCTTTGTCATAGGCCCGCAGAACTCTTTCCCTTGAACTTTTGGCATTGCATGAGCTCTCCCCGCTGTCCCCTCCGTCCCTCCAGCGTCTCACCGTACATTCATTGATGTTAAGCTTGCATGCAGCCGCGCGGTTTCCTTGCAAGATCGATGGCCTTCAGCTTAAAACTTGCTTCATACGAACTTCTTCGTTTGGGTTCCATCATGATGGGGCAGGAATTTGAAAATAATTTATAGTTGGTAATTTGTCGTCCGTGTTCTATTTGCTAGCTGAATAAAAAAGCAACATCTGCTTCTTTGCTTAACTTTTCTGTAGTTTTGATTCTAATTCCGGTTAGTGCGCCCCTAGCGGTGAAAGAAAAAAAACACAGAAAAGCCGCAGCCTCTAAATAAGCCGCATGGCTCAAAACATCTGACAAAAGTAGTGGCTAATAGTCCGCAAAATACGGTAACTACACACATCTTTACACTCTATGCAGCATGTCCCTCTTCTGGTTTAAAAATGACACTACAATCTTTTTCAAAACTTGTGAAATGTTTCCTTTTTGGGGGTTTTCAGCCAAGACATGTTAGAACACTGTCGCCTCATCAAAAACATACCCTGCTTGTTTCGTTAAACCCGTTTACAAGGTCTTCTCCATCTGAGCCTCAGAAATCACTCTGGATTGTGATGTCAAAGGTAGAAATGTGTTCTCTTGCAATGTTGGGGCAAGCTATCTTTTATTTTAATCCCCATGGTAATTCCCTCTGCTGCCAGTAGATGGAGTGCTAACACAAAATCCTGATGAGGGAAAGTCTGATAGCAAGTAATGTGCTTTTCAATACATACTGTACATCAGTGCCCATTTTCCAAATATGTTAAAAAAAAAAATACATTCTTAACTAGCACCATTTTAGACTTGGTTTTAGTCTTGTCGGTGTAATCCCTCATTCGTCCAGGAGTGTTCCATTGTAGAAAAAGACTCAGTTGTAGTCATCTGGACACGATACGTTTCGACTCTCGATCCAAGAGTCATTCTCAATCAGTGAAACAAGTCTGAGAACTCCTGTCTATGTCCTACTCTGTGAAAGCCCTGCCCACTGGGCGGGACCTCCTGATAGTGGCCCATTGAAACTGAACTGGGATGGGCCTATTGTTCTATTGTTCCCTGGCGTTTGGCTGCCTCACCTTGAGTGCCTGTTTAGCATCAGAATGCCTCAGGCGTCTCCAGGGGAAGGGCTTTCACAGAGTAGGATAATATAAACAGGAGTTCTCAGACTTGTTTCTCTGATTGAGAATGACTCTTGGATGAGAGTCGAAACGTTTAGTTTTTTCTAAAACAGAGTCCAGATGACTACAACTGAATCTTTTTCTACATTGGTTTAGTCTTAGTTCAATTCTGCTTTGGACCTGTTTTGATTCTGGGTAAGTCCTGGTTCAGACCCCCGGCCCAGAGGCCTTGGCCCTCCGAAAAATCTAGCCCTCAGGAAAATGAAGTTGAATAGCCCTAAAACATGAAATGCCAAAGCCAAGCTTCTCAACAGCATGTGTAAAGGCCAATAACAAATAAAATGTAACATTTGTCCTTTAAACAGCGTCATCAAGAGATTAATCTAGCGATTATTCTTTCGACTAATGATTTAGTTGTTCAAATATGAGATTTTTACCAAATGCGACCAATATGAGCTAAAGTGATGGGGCTTGAGAATATCTTCATACAAAAAAAGAAAAACAAAACATGTTTTTTCCTTGAAAACACATATTTTTCACATTTCTTGTGCAATATTTGGGTAATTCCTGCTCTGTGTGAGTCAGAACAATTCTGCCAGCACATGGTATGTTTTGGAGTACAAGTACAAGTAGTTAAAAAAAAAAACAGTTATTTAGTTGCTAAATTAGTTCAGTTATTTCACTCTCAATTAGTTGCAATCAATCGCGATACGGTGGCAGAATGGCTAAAATTCAGCAAGATCGCAGGTTCGACTCCCGGGCCGACCGGGCCTTTCTGTGTGGAGTTTGCATGTTCCTCCCTGTGTTTGGGTGGGACTCCTCCAGACACTCCGGTTTCCCCCAATAACTCGAAACATGCACCAGGTCAAATCCTCCAGCTACGGTAGTCCTGACCAAGCCTAGCACAAAGGATCTGGAGATGGGTCCCCGCAGCAACCACTTCTCCTGAGGAGATTCCCCAGCGGCATTGAAGGATGAGTCAAATGCAGAGGTCAAATTTCCCTGCTGGGACAGTAAATTACCTTGCCCTTAACCTATTGATT
Organism: Chaenogobius annularis; assembly: GCA_015082035.1. NCBI lineage: Eukaryota > Metazoa > Chordata > Actinopteri > Gobiiformes > Gobiidae > Chaenogobius > Chaenogobius annularis. Next base: position 242,376 of record BJKM01000578.1, on the reverse strand, counting down.
ATCTTGTTTCAGGCCTAGTGTTGTCTTTATTAAGTCACTTTTCACTGGGCCAAAGAAAAAAAACACCCCGTAAATGTAGTACTAATATTTTACAATCACAAATTTGTTGTTGCATTCATTGTATACATTTAATGCACTGTTCTACATTTGTACATTTAGATTTTCACTTGCAGCTGGCTCATTGGAGTACCATTATTCTCCTCACTCTGCCCTTTGTGCGAGAGCAAGTATTTCTGGGTAATGCAGTTTTCAGTCTTATTTAACATGGTGATATTAAACCAAATGCTTCAGTTTGGAGTGGGCACAGATGAAAGATGAACAGAAAGCTGCACGCTATGACCAGGGTTGGCGCAGGCCTTTAATTGCATTCCTAATTGTCGTAATTAAATGTACCTTGGCCACACTAGCTTCCTGTTTTTGTTGGACAGAGTCTTCATGTTTTGGTCCCATTAGCGCAGCAATCCCTCCGTCTGCTGCCTGTCCCTATCACAAAAGCTGCTTTTTAGGCAGAGGAAGAGAGGACCCTGTGTTCAAAGTGGAAAATTGTCAAGGAGGAATCCCATTCAATTCAATTTGTGCACACAGAGACCCTGCTGTTATGCATGGACACTACTGGAAAAAAGTATTCAAATTCAATATCTTTGGAATATCAGAATAACTAGAACAGTATAGCAGCATATGTTTTTGATATTTAGCCTGTATATTGTCAGTCAAATGTTAAAGATGATTGGATTAGAGAGAACACAGGATGAAAACAAGACTGCAAAAAGAAGATAAACAGAAAAGAATAATTTCTCACCAAACACTGACTTGATCTCATATTTTCCAGCGTATTTCCTATCTATTAGCCTTTTTGGTTCACTATAGCTTTAGCCACGTCTCACGTCTTAACATCTTTTTGTGAATTGTTGAGATCGGCCTGATGATTAAACAGTGTATTTCAGGTTTTTGGATGTAGAAAGTATTTATGATTTATGTTTTAAACGCCATTGGGATTTTACAATTGAATTGACTTTGTTCCATTTTGTTTAAAATGTTGAAAATATAGGGTAAAATAAAATACAATGGCACTGAAATATTACTGTATTTTTCCAAATTATTATACGTTTTTTTGACCAAAGTCTCAAAGTGCTTTACAGGCTGCAGTAAAAACAGTACAAAAGATAACGTACGATAGATTACAGTCAAATTAACAAGATAACATACATTAGGCAGGAATGTTCGTTTGAAGAAGTGAGTCTTAAATTGTTTGTTAAAAGCATCCACAGAGTCCAGGGAATGCAGAGAATACGGAAGCTCATTCTACAGGCGAGGTGCTACAGCTTGAAAAGATCTGTCTCCTCAAGTTTGAACCATTAACAGGTTTCTGGTTGGGCAATCATATTAAGAACCGAAACACAAAATGTAGACGTGAACGAATTTTCCTCTTTTTTGCAATTTGGTTGACACAGTATGCATACTCTCTAGTTTCTATGCGCTTGATTTGACAAAAAAAAATGTCTGTCTATGCAAATACACTGTCCTTGCTTCTCGCTCACGCTATCACACGCACACACTCACACATACACACATACACATGCAAGAGCAAAGGGAGGGTCCAGACGGTGGGGAGGGGGGGGCGCCATATGTCCAGTGCTGACATGGATCACCCACTCACTGCACTGTCGCCTTTGCACTGTCCGGGATTTATGTCCGTGCGATGGGACAGAGGCGGCCATTCATTCCACACGAGGGAGAGTGGGGAATTTACTGGAGCAAGTGCAACCAGTAATCAAGGAAACTGGACCGTAAATAAGACCATTGATGTTTGGCCTTTAAATAAATATTGGACCAACCGTTTTGTAGAGGTGGGCAGTCTATATATTTTTATCAAAATGGCTGTGTTGAAGGTGTGCAAAATCGGAATATGTACGATATTGTCTGAAACAAGGAATTGCAATCAAAAGATACAAACAATATATTATTAAATGCAAAGATATTGACAAAAGTTTATAGCTCTATTTGTTTTGTTTTTTTAGTATCCCGATAACAATATTCAGTCTATTATATCACTCAAACAGAAATTTGTTAAAACATGTATTTAAAGTTATACCCTTAGTTGAGGTTTATTTATGAGACAAATATGAAGTGGGTGTAATCACAAAAGTATACCCTTATTTATTGTTTTATTTTCTTTTTTTTCTCTCTTTTTATTTTTTTTATTTTTGATTGGCTCTTTTTTGTTGCAATTTTTTACTATAAACAATTTACTCGATGTTCAATATTATCTCAGTTTCAACATACTGCTCACTGCAGCTGAACTGAACATTTTCTGCAATCTTTTTCTACAGTTTTGGTGGAATTCTTGAACAGCGAAGACATTTAAAGGCACATTTAGGGACATTTTTGCACAGTTGGTTAATAATATAATTGGATTGTTATCAGGATAATCTCAAAAACATCTAAATATAAAATTATGTCAATATAAAGATGTATTGGCGAGGCAAGTTTATTTGTAGAGCACATTTCGTACACAAGGCAATTCAAAGTGCTTCACACAACAGGAACATTTTTTAATTAAAATCACAAAGACATGACAGAAATCACAAAACCTTCATTTCTATTCATTTAATTTAACAGTTTTGCGGAGATCAATATTAATTTTGACATTGCCAGCGTAAGAGGTGTCTCCGGGATGGGCACATCGCTTTTAGATTGATTCTTTCGCGCGATCTGCGTCTGCAGACGTCTGTACAGAACGTTTGCATCTTTTACGACGACTATCTCGTCGACACCTCCACCTTATGTGTGGCGCTTTTGTATCTTTAACGACGGACCCGGTCTTGTCTGTCCCCTCGCTAGATTTAGCTTTCACTAAACTAATTGTCCCAGACAAAACACAGCCAAAGCTTTTAGTGTTAAAACTCATTCTTGATCAGTGGGTAGGTGCACCAGTCTCTTCCTGGACTTTGGAGTGGCCTTAGTGCCGACTGACAATCTAACCAGCGCGTGTTCTAACCCTCTCCTCAGGCACCTGCGATGCAGCTGCACTTGGAAACCGACACAATGAGCGATTGTGTTGAGCGGAATGTTTTAAATGGTCAAATGTAATTTTGTAAAGTAGTTTCTAGTTTTAGAACTGTAAAGATCTTTTAATTTAAAGAAATTTAAAGGTGCTATTTTCAGGCTGTTAAATAGTATTTAACATAAAAGAGAAGAGTGCCAAGAAAATCATTTCAGTCATATGCACAGCCAAACAAAACAGTTTTTAGCTTAGATTTGAACATTGCCAGTACATATACTCGTTCACTCACCAAAAAAAGAAGGTTTCCAGTTCAATCCGCTGTTGGTGCAAGACTCTTCAGCAACCTTAGAATTTGTAATAATAATGTAATGTTTGCCTGTGGTCAGAGGGCTTGCTGCAGTCACGCATCATTCAACTACCATATGTGTGAATAATGCACTAAACACGATCGTATTTACATATTTGGTCTAAGCTACCTGATTTTTACTGTGAAAAACAAAACTAAACTTATTCCTCACAAATCTATTCCTAGCATCCTAGTTATTCACCGTGACGAGTCTATAAGCGCTTTTCACAACTTTTGGATTAAACTCCGACAGAAAAAGCAGCGCCGCATTGAAAAACGAATGTGCTGCTTTTTTCTTTTCTTTATTTAAGGGAAAACGTTTTTTATAAGTATAAATCAATCAAAATAAATCGAGTTTTTAAATATTCAACATGCTTACTTCTTATTTGAGGACTCTGTTTGGTCAAGTTTTTTCAATTTTTAAGAAACGAGGAAATTCAATTTAATCGATGAATGTTACTTTGATACTTAAACGTTCTGCGTCACGTCATTTCGCTCCGCTCGACATGTTTTTCCAGGCATCCCTCCGGCCAGCGGCACCGGCACTCTGCAGATGTACCTGCTGGACATAAACGATAACGCTCCCCACGTGTTTCCTCCTGAAGTGGAGATGTGCGAGCGACCGGACCCCAGCGGCATCAACATCACAGCCAGCGACCCCGACCTCAACCCCAACGCCGGACCCTTTGCCTTCGAGCTCGCCAACCGGCCGGCCGACGTACGCCGCAACTGGACACTCGCAAGACTCAACGGTTAGTGACGCATTTCTGGGTTTCAGAGGACATTGTGACATTCTGTAGACCCTATATAATTTTGTGAATACGTTATAAATTCGGGATGGAGGCAACTGGATGCGAAAGTGAATTTAATGTGATTTCAATGGGGAAACTGGGGTTAGCCACAGAATGTCACAAATTATGAAAAATCAGGGGGCTTTTGGCAAAAGAAAAGCGTGTGAGCGATATCAGAGCCTGGTTTAAACACATTTACAACTTTATTTTACATGATTTGTTTTTATAATAGGAGACCATGACCAATACGGCTTTTTAGTTGACCCCTTAATAGTTTTTCATTTTATATACAGATTTATTACATACTTTTCAATCATTTGTAATAGAAAAGCACTCAAACTGACAATTTAACCCTGGAAATTCAGTTAAAAAAATGTTTAAACCTTAGAGCTGATGTCGGTTTATAATTCAAAACGTGTTGGTCTCAGTATGGTTTGGTGCCTTTTGTCTAAAAAAATATAATGTAGGATGAAGTCTTTTTTTTTTTTTAAGAAGAACTAGAAATATATTTACATTTAACCGTTGCAACATTACAACAAATACCGTTTTTTTTGTACGGATACAATAACAGCACCTCTGAAAAGGAATGGAATAATACTTTAAAGTGTTGTAGTTTAGGGTAATCGCCACAAAGAATAAATTGATCTTTACTGCCCCCTATTGGCAGGAGTTATAGATTCTACAAGCCGTACAGAAGTGGAACAGCAGCAGTGATAAGAAAACATTCATTATTAGTTTGCAAGACCTGCAGCTTTCAGTATTGATTAATGATTGATTGCATGAATACATTTACAATTCAAATTAGACTGGGGTTTGTATATATGGACCAAATTTACCCACCAGCTTACAAGGTGTCATTTCTACAGACACAAGCTTTTTAATCAATAAACAGACATTATGCCACATGTTATAACAACACGGTATGTCTTTATTTATTCATGTATTTATGTATTTATATTGCACAGACCAGAGATGGCTTCAAGCTCATTTCCATCTGTCGTCCCTGTGCAGAGGCAAAGTGACAGCAGGTTAACAGTGTGTAGGTAATCCATAAAGTGGCCCATCTAATATTTCAAATACAGCAACAACAAAAAAAAACAGACAAAAAAACAAGAATCAATCATCAGCAGAGGGAACACCTCATCAGCAATCCAAATATAAATGTTAATATTTCCACTTTACATAATTCCTACGGACAGCAGATCACGAGTGGCTACACTCCTGAATATCTTCAAGCCACTTCTTTAAGTTGAATAATAAATGTCCCACAGTGCGTCACTCCCTAACAGTTCCAACTCCTGCTGCTTTGACAGAAGTTTCTGTCCAAATGTGGTGGACCTAAAGTTCACAGTCGCAGTCTGCTCTGTAGGAGGCTCTGGTTCTGCCTCGTCACACCGCCTCACAAAGACTTTCAGAGGCGGTACACTAGACTAATATTTGCTAACTGGATGACATGTTCGAAAGTTCGATACGAATTGTGGATTATTATTGATATAGAAAACATTTATTTCGAATTCCCCCTTGGTTACTGTTCATGGTATTGTCTAAGGTGCTCTAAGTAACATTTCTGGTGTAGGGTCCGCCACGTGCTTGTTTCCATGGAGATGTTATTGCTTTTCTGCACAGTTGTAGAGTATTGCATTAAATGTACAGTATCTTTATGGAGACACAGTAGTATTGTAGTAGTGTGTGAATAAGAGCATGATAGATTAGTTTAATGCAATACTGTGGAACATTTCATGCAGGTGGGAGACTCTCCACCAGAAAACGTAATTAAGAGTGTATTTATTTGTAAAGAAAGTCCTATAATATACTACTACTTTTTATTTCACCCACACAAATGTAGTCCCATCTCCTCCATGAGAGCATAAAAACACCTCATCCTCACATTGTGATGTCATCTGGTGGTAATCTAGGATGCTCCTCTTGGTTTTTAAAGTCTATCCACCTTCACCTGACTCATTCTAATCAATGCGAACTTTAGTTTCACTTGCCGCTTACCACTTGCCGCTTAGAACGCTTACCAGCTCAGTTCTAGTTCTAGTTTGTAGCTTCATACATACTGCTTCACCCCTAAGTGCACCTTCATGGTCTTTATACTTACACAAATAACATTCTTAGTTACTTCATAATGTATGATTATTAAGGTGAGTGAAAATGTCTTTGTCAAAGTAGAGTGTGTTTTCTTTGATGAGATTTTTTACCATGTGTGTCAACTTTGATTTATGTTTCCTTTCACAAAGGAAATGACTGCTGTTATTCACTTGCTCTTGTTTTGGGACAATTTCCTCCAGTAAAATGGTGACACTTAAGAAGACACAAATGAGGAGGCTGTTTGGTGGACTCTGAATAAGTCGATAGAAAACTGTCCAATTTCTGCCAATTTGCCGAAATTGTGGTTATTTCTTCCACAAGAAGTACAGACAAGAAGCAGAATGATAAAATGTTTTATGGCATTGTCGCAAGGTTATTTGGAAAATGTTGGATGAATTAACTTGCATAAACGTGGCAGATTTGAATGATGAAAAGCTGACCTAGGAAATGTGTTGACTGAAAATATAGTGTTTGTGTTTTTTAGAGTTTTCCCGTTTACTGGGGGATTAGACTATTGTGTGCATTGATTGTGGTCAACAGATGGTTCCTGCAGTGTGAAAACACCTATCGCATTCTAGAATCAGAAAGCTCCCAAATACTTTTCATTGCTGTTTGTCCTGTGGGTCTAAACTGCCAAGCCCTCACACTCATTTCTATACAGTCTCTTCAATGCTCGTTAATAAAAATTCAAGGCAAATTCTGTGTAATTTAATCAACGCTAACAACTAAGTTGAGTCACAATTGAGTCTTGAAGTTAATGACATGGCGTTCTTCCAGTAAAGTGAAATTATTGTTCTGTAGATGGTAAATACAGCAGGCAGCACTAGCATCGCAGTAGATTTTAGCCCAAAAAGATTTTCACCTGTAACTACTGGTATTTGTTTACCTGTTAACCTGTTATGGGTCATTACTGTCCTATTGCGGTCCGACTGAAACTCCCTCACCACTGTTAAACTCCTGATTAGCATTTTATTGGCTTCTTTTCTCACTTGACCAAGGCGAGAGCACACTGCTCTAAACTGCCGGTAAACTGGTACATTATAACTCCTAAAGTCTGTGCTCTTGTAGTTGTTGAACAGTGGGTGACAGAGCAGCTCCTCTACATTATAATGAATGGATTGCTTCCCCCACATTAGTCCATTAGTGGGCGTTCTCTCGGATGCTGACTCCATCATTGGCTCAAATAGGTTGGTACTTTATACTGCAACAATTGAGATATGATCCTAACCTCAAAACGACCTCTTGTGTGAGACAGGCTGAAATAATGTTCCGAGCCTGATTAAAAGTGCAGCGGAACAGTCAGTTTTTATTACTCACAATGATGTATTTCCTGTTTGGGTGCCGGCAGGTGAGCACGCCCAGCTGCGCCTGAGGATCGGCTCCCTCGCCAGTGGGATCTACGAGGTTCCCATCATCATCACGGACTCTGGGAACCTGCCCATGTCCAACACGTCGTACCTGAGGGTGAAGGTGTGCCAGTGCGACCACCACGGCGACTGTGTGGACATGGAGAGGATCATCGCCGCGGGGCTGGGGACCGGCGCCATCATCGCCATCCTCATCTGCATCATTATTCTCCTGGGTGAGTCCTCTTTGGATCCGGATTCATGAATCATAAATCGGAATATAGCACAGTGAGCTAATGCCATTGGTTGTTTTACGTTGTTATTATTATTATTATTATTATGTTATTTGCATCCCTAAAAAAGACTTTAGGAGACAGAGTTGAAATCACTTAAATGAAGTTGTTTTCATGACTGACTTATTTCACAAATCAAAGTCATTGGAACAGGCAGCCAATGTCAGAGTAGACATATTATGCAAAATGGACTTTTAAGAGCTTTTAACCCTGATACAACGGTTCCCCTCATCATTAACTCAACAGCAACACGTAGGTAGTTTGGCACAAATAGAAGAAATCTGCTGCTCAAAAGCTCAGATGGGAGAGGACTTCATCAAACTAGTGGGAATGAAGTATGTTTTTGATGAGCGAATATGGTTACAAGCTCAAAGAAGTCAATTTTGCAGAAATAAAATGTTACAAATAAAATTGGTGCGGCACATTAGGGCTTGTTTTGCCATTGGGCCAATGCCGATGAATAAATCAACCAATAACAACATTATCAAAGGGTGTGTTTACATGCATAGCAAAAATCTGATCTTTATCAAACTTCTGCAGTTATCCGATTATTGAAATAACATGTAAACACTGAACTTTCTGTTTGTTCACACCTGTGCAAGGTTTGAACAAGGAGAGTTAGGCACAAAATTGGCAACTATGCTTACAAAGAAAAAGATAAAAGACTGAAAGAGTTTTATAATGTTCATATTACTTTGTCTTCCAAATACCACAGTTAAGCGCAATGCCCACCGGAGCGGCGTGTCATGGCGGCACACACCACACGTCACGGCTCCTATTAAGGCTTTAACACAACTCTCTGGGCGTTTCGAATCAGAGTTTTATCTGCAGATTAGTGACAAAATGATGGACATAGCGCGAGGCTGTGTGCGGAGAGGAAAGGCGGTGGTTTAAGGGCAGGTCAGACTATTATAGTTGTAGAGAGAATAAAGCGAGGAGACGCTGCTCTCGTCTGTCTTCTCCAAGTTTACAGCGAAGCTTCTGTTGGTCACAGAGGCTTGTTTGTACTTAACACAGAAGTGCTCAAATAAAGTGTTTACAACTAAATGCAACAGGTTCCAATCGTGGTGCACCAGGTACTGCTTGAATCAAATGTTTAATGGCCATGTAAATTGTAATTCGGTTTGTGGTTCATGAGTGATTATACCAATGATCTATGAGTACTGATCATATTCAGGTCTCAGATAGATCCTTGTCCTTTGTGTCCTGGACTAAAGCGCACACAGATTGTATGATACTGCTGGATTTGCTTTGTAAATAAACACACAGCTCTCATTTGCCTGTGCAGCCTGCAGTGTCCGTCATGGCGTCGCTGCTTTGTTTGGTGAAGCAGAGGTTTACTGTGGCTCAGCTCCCAGCCTTTAATCCTCTGTGTCAAAGTCAATGGGGCAGTTTTTGTGAGTTATGTCCTTGTTAACCGGCAACACTTCAGCAGCCTCAGCCCCTGCACTATCAACACAATGTAGCACGGATCACAGGGCACAGCTAACGGCTAATGGACGGCTAATGGAGGACGAGGGTGAAGCAAACGTGCAGTGTTTTGGGGGAAAAAAGTCACTTGTAGCCGGTTATCGGTAATTTATCAGATCCATAGTTCCATTAAAAAGATACAAATAAAAATCAGCCCAAGCCAAAAGCCTGAGCCTCAGTGATAGGAGCAGTGCAACATAATAACCATTATTTTTTGGTCAACTATTAAATTGAAAACTAATATAAATGAAGACTTAACTTCACAGCATTATGTGACCAAATATTGACAAAACTAGGGCTATAAAATTACATTGGTAGTAATTAAAATGTGTGGGTTATGACCACAGTTAACGTGGTAACTAATGCGATTAATCAAAACAGATTGTCGCATTAATCATGGGCTTAACGCAACTTGATCTCAAAACAGTCTGTTACATATTCAGTGGCATACAGAGTCGATTACAGTCAGTTCGTATAGTGTACTTCCATGTGTCTGACCCCATACTCGCACGCATTGGCCTGGGAGGTGCAGAGCTGATATCAGTCATCACAAGGATGAGCGCAGGTCAGTCGGTGGCTAAGGTTTATGATCGCAGAGCTCTGTAGAACAACAATGACCCTGTGGACATGTCGAGTTATCATAAAGTTAACTCTGTGTGCTCCGTGAGGAAGATAAAGGTCCTTGTGAGCGCTAAAACCAGTACTATTATGAGTGAAATTATTGGTGGTTATATTTCACTAAAGACGCGTGGTCAACTCGAGCAGCTTGCATCTGTCACCACATGAGCCAGTTACACCTGCAAGCGGCAGCGAAGGGCCTAGACCTCACTAGACCATGTACATTTACCTGAAAACACAGATTCAAGATGAAACACAATGTCTAGACAAATTATTTATTCACCTATAACGGGGGTCAGTAATACATTTTCACCGAGGTGCAGAACTTAACACGGTTTCTTTGTATTCTTTATTATTACTAGGGCGTAATCTATCGATTCTTTTCTTCGATTAATCGAGTAAACGGTTAATTTTTTTGTACATTCAGTAAACCATTTAAACACATTTAAAATCATTTTTTAGATAAACTTTATAGTTCATAGTAACAAACAAATACAAAATAAGGAATTTCTGCTTAAAATAACACATTTTATTCTTAATTTCATATAAATTTGTCCCCAAAACAGCAACATTTCACTTCAGTCCAAACTGTTCTGTTTGTATATAAAGAATATATATAAAGGACTAATTAACTTGTCATAGACTGTAAACAGTTACAGTAGCTCTGGCACATCACTTAAAATAAGACATTTGTAAAACGTTATGTTGGGTGGGCCCGGTGGTCCTGGCGTTTTGAGCATTTTGCGCTTTGCCGTTTTTGGCTCTGTGTGACTTTGGCCTCCGCGTCTCGGACTTTCTGTTTCACAACAGATTATTCTAACATAACCGTGGTCCTCCGCGCTGTTTCCATGTGCATTGGCTGTTTAAAAGTACGACTGTGACTGGGAAGCAGAGTTGTTGAGTGGGGAGCGGCGGGGTCCGCGGTGGCGTGTCGACGGCGCGGGGGCTGGGGTGGGGGAAGCTAGATGCGGTGTTTAGAGTTGCAGCTCGGGATTATTACAATAGATCCATGGCTCTTTCACTCGTCAAAACCATGGATCTATTATGGTCAAAACTCTTTAAAACTCTTTCAAACGCGCCGCTCTCTTCCTTGTTGCGCCTTCGTCAGAGCGGAACAAGCTCCGTGTGAAACAAAAGCGCCACAAGTCGTTCCGTGCGCTCCGCGCGCCACAGATTCACGTGTTTTTGATTAAATATGTAAATTAAACGAATCATCGAAGCAATAAAATAATAATCGAAGCTTTTTTGTAATCGAATTATTCGATTTACTCGAGTAATCGTTGCAGCCCTAATTATTACATATGTAAAAAGTTTTATAATAGGCCCAGTTATTTTTTCACAATTTACTATTTAATTATATTGTATATCAAATTGGCTAATGATGGTTTTAAAATAAATGTACCGTATTTTCCGGACTTTTAGCCGCCTCCCCTATATAAGCCGCATTTGCTCTATTTTTAAAAAAACGATAATAAAACAATACATAGGCCGCACCTTTTGTATAGGCCGCAGAACTCTTTCCTTGACTTTTGGAATCGCATGAGCTCTCCCCTCCGTCCCCTCCAGCGTCTCACCGTACATTCATTGATGTTAAGCTTGCGTGCAGCCGCGCGGTTTCCTAGCAAGATCGATGGCCTTCAGCTTAAAACTTGCTTCATACGAACTTCTTCGTTTGGGTTCCATAATGATGGGGCAAGAATTTGAAAATAATTTATAGTTGGTAATTTGTCGTCCGTGTTCTATTTGCTAGCTGAATAAAAAAGCAACATCTGCTTCTTTGCTTAACTTTTCTGTAGTTTTGATTCTAATTCCGGTTGGTTCGCCCCTAGCGGTGAAAGAAAAAAACCACAGAAAAGCCGCAGCCTCTAAATAAGCCGCATGGCTCAAAACATCTGACAAAAGTAGCGGCTAATGGTCCGCAAAATACGGTAATTGTTTTATTGTCATGAGAGACAGTGATGTGATTGGTTGATTGGCATGATACACAAAAACCTTTCCGTTCCTCTTGTTGCTCTAAAGAACAGAAAAAGTGTTGCAAAACAAACTCTCATCAGTCAGCGCTGCTTCTTTCTTCTTTAGTCAGAACAGGACAGAATTCAGACTGATCTCCCGCGATGTTAAAGCTTTCTCACGCCGCGCTGTGATCTGACTCACTGGGATGCGCGGGCAGCGGGCTCGTGGTGCTGGTCAGGCCCCTGTGTGTTTGGAGCGAGAGGGGGAGAGAGAGAGAGGGACGCGAAGGAGAGACGCAAACTCTCAGATCATTTGAAGAAAGTACCGTATTTTCCGGACTTTTAGCCGCTCCCCTATATAAGCCGCATTTGCTCTATTTTTAAAAAAACGATAATAAAACAATACATAGGCCGCACCTTTTGTATAAGCCGCAGAACTCTTTCCTTGACTTTTGGCATCGCATGAGCTCGTCCCGCCGGCCCCAGCGTCTCACCGTACATTCATTGATGTTAAGCTTGCGTGCAGCCGCGCGGCTTCCTAGCAAGATCGATGGCCTTCAGCTTAAAACTTGCTTCATACGAACTTCTTCGTTTGGGTTCCATAATGATGGGGCAAGAATTTGAAAATAATTTATAGTTGGTAATTTGTCGTCCGTGTTCTATATTGCTAGCTGAATAAAAAAGCAACATCTGCTTCTTTGCTTAACTTTTCTGTAGTTTTGATTCTAATTCCGGTTAGTTCGCCCCTAGCGGTGAAAGAAAAAAAACACAGAAAAGCCGCAGCCTCTAAATAAGCCGCATGGCTCAAAACATCTGACAAAAGTAGCGGCTAATAGTCCGCAAAATACGGTATTTCTTAAAAGCCGCTCATCTCTAACACACGGGGAGGCTGCACTCCACGGATTATGCTGTTCACTCCAAAGTTTGTGTCAGAGGTTCGGATCTGGACATATTTATTTATTTATTTGTAATTTTCAAAAGTGTTTTTGGGACTAATTTGAACAGCAAAATTGCGACCAGATTCTTAATGGCGTAATGTTATGTTATATTGATTTTATAAAGACGCTCCCTATGCATTGGCCTTATTCTTCAACAATCTTCCCTCAAATCTAATTAGGTCTTTCATGTTTAAATGGATTTTCTCTGTACCAGGTTCTACAGCGCATTGTTCCAAACTAATAATAACTCGAGTATGTCACAAAAACTGAATAAAGTGCTATAGACTTGGCTCTACTGCCACGCAGTTAATATTACATCACCTCCTCATCTCCTTTCTGCTTGAATTGTCTCTTCATACTCATAATTTTTAAAAAGAAATCTAAAAACCCATGCTTTTAACTTCACTGCCTTTGCTATCGCGCCATCTTATTATGCATCCCATTACTTTTCAACTCCAACACGCCATAAACAAGGCAGACTTTTCAAAGGGCCGGGGTAAAGACGGGAGCGGCGTGAGGGGAAGCATCTGTGCAGTGATTCAACGGTTTCGTCAGCCGAACATCGCGGGCCGATCACAGAGGAGCAGGTTTTGCAGCGGGCCGTACCTGATGGGCGCTTTAAGGGAACCAGGGGTGCTTTGATTGGAGTAAACGCGAGGCAGCGGAGAGGACTGATCCTCGGGGACGCTGTCTGACGGTTGTAGGAGCAAGATCAGGGCGAGACGTGTTGATGTGGAGAAGGAAAAAAAAAAAAAAGGTTTAAAACAACAAGATGTTTTATGGAGGAGAAAGACGGAGGCGTTTGAGGTGTTAGATTTCAGGGGGGTGCAGCGTGTGATGGTGGACTCGAGCTGTCAATTATATTTTTTTTCCTGCAAGGTACGATGAGACTGCAACTCTCTCAACTGATAATTTAAATATTTTTGTTTCATTCACAGTGATGCAAATACAAATTCAGAACAACAAAAGTCCTCAAATATTAACTATAACCAAGACGCTAAAACCCACAAATAAATGTATTATAAAGGGGTGAAGGACTCACTTAAATAGAAAAGTTTGTTCTATTTGACTTTAGCCATAATTATTTCATAAGCGCCATCACATGTAACTTCAATTTCAACACATTTCAATCACATTCTGCAGATTTGAGCTCTGTCCAGACCGTTTGCATTTCAAAGCTTCAAACATGTCCTCACCTTCACCCACTGTTTGGTTACACTGTCTCCAAGCCTCTCCACCAAATGTAGACTTTATGCAAATGCCATGTGCATAGAGAATCAAGGGCTATGTGGGTATGCGATACGTCTGTATGCTTAATTCCAGCATTCCTCTGTAACATCACCCTGAAAAATCACACTGTTTTATATGCAGAAGCGCTGGCGTTCGGTTAGCTTTAGCGTTAGCCCGCAGCGTTCCTTCTTTTGCACACTTTAAATGGGCTCTTCTTATCTGTCTTCCCACGCTGCAGTGCTGGTGCTGGTGTTCGTCATGTGGATGAAGAGGCGCGACAAGGAGAGGCAGGCCAAGCAGCTCCTCATCGACCCGGAGGACGATGTAAGAGACAACATCCTGAAGTACGATGAGGAGGGAGGCGGAGAGGAGGACCAGGTATGGCCAAATACATAGAGCTGCCAAAACATCAAGTCCAATTTCATGTGATGTACAGTAGACCTTCAAGGTGTTTGCATTTAATTCAAAAGTGTTCTGCTTACAGAGTTTAGTGTGTTTAGCATTTTAAAATCTCCATTGGTTTAACATTAGACTAACTGAAAACACGATCCGGATCTGTGTGCCATTGACTGTCGACCAGTGTGCCTTACTATAACCTGGAGGTGCCTTGGGAAAAAAATAATTCACAAATGCCTAAATTACCCTTTTGTCTCATGAGCAACTTCTGAAGCAGGTGAGAAAGCTGAACAATCATCATTGCCAAATAGAAAGAACCAGACAGAGGCACAAAGAAAATATTAGGTTTTTTCTAAATGGTTTAATTTGGTCATATTTTAACCCAAAAAAAGTGTGCCACGACTCAAAACAGGTTGAAAAACACTGCTCTATTCTTCTATAGGTATCCAGTTTAAAAAGATGTGGTCCAAGGATAGACCCTTGCAGACTCCTTGGTTCAATTAAAGTAATAGCAGATTTAATTGAAGTGAGATTAACTTGATTAGATTTCACACACAAATGAATTCTGAAATAATTTTTGACCAACACAATAAATATCACCCAGTTTAGGCAAGGCAAGTTTATTTGTTGAGCACAATTTGTACACCAGGCAATTCAAAGTGCTTCACAAAACAGGAAAAAAATCATTAAAATCACAAAACTGTTTGTGAAATAAAAGAGAAGAGTGCAAAGAAAATCATTTCAGTCATATGCAAAGCTAAACTAAACAGTTTTTAGCTTAGATTTGAACAATGCCAGAGGCCTGTCTCACATCTTCAGGACTGTTCCAGATTTTAGCAGCATAAAAGTGAAACGCAGATTCCCCATGTTTAGTCCTGACTGTGGGCACCAGCAGGAGGCCGGTTTATAATCCACAGAGGGAGGTAAATATGATGTTATAGTAATATTTTCAAGAGACCATACTTTTATGAGTGTGAAATACTTTACTCAATCAACAGTACTAAAAAGATAAGAGTTATGCTCGTGGAGCTCAATGTCTTGGCTCTAATGCATTTACAATGGGGAAGATTGTATTAGCCTCAAACTGACAACCAACTGATGTTTAGAGATGAAAGAAATTACTTACTTAAAATAATACTTAAACATTGGCCTCTGGTGCTTGGTCAGTAGAGGGTTAACCTCCTCTGCAGAAGGAGGCGCCACAGTTGGTTCTCACACAAAAAGCAATGAATCCTGTTTGCAGCTCCTCTTTTGTACTGGTCTTAATCTGGCCTGGGGGCCGGATGATTGAGCAGTGCAAGGAAACAGGACTAGTTCGAAGGAAGCGCTCCGATTGGCTGGGGCTTTGTCTGTGTCCATGGCCTCTTCCACAGTGTTGTGGGGGACCTATAGGACAGGGCTGTTCAACATAAGGCCCGGGGGCCAAATCAGGCCCTCCAAAATGTGTTTACTGGTTTAATCCTGGTTGGTTACCACCTGGTTTGGTCTTGGTTTAGTTTAATTCAGCTTTAGACCTGTTTTGATTCAGGGTTAGTCTTCATTGGAACTAGTCTAGTCCTACTTGAATCCTGGTTCAGTACTGGATGGGAAATTTTGCAAAGCAATGTTGGTAAAGCATGTTGTATATTATTTCACACAGAAATCGAATCTGTCAGTAGTTGTTGGGGATATTTTGTGTGGCCCAAAATGTTGTTACAGCAGTGTCGTGTTGTGCACCTCTGGCCCACAGGCCTTGACCCGCGATCCGGCCCTCAGGAAAATAAAGTTGAATTGCTTTGCTATCCAAGATGTGGTTGATAGCTAACTTCATTCCATCAAATAGATAATATGCTTAAATACATTTCTTTAGTCAGGTTTTGACAATGAAAAATTGCAAACAAATTTGGTTTGAGCAGGCCAACCTTCTCCAAAGCGACATTACCCAGTTTTCAAACCACAAAAGGAGGAAGCGTGTATTTCAATGTAGAGATAGATCAAATATGTCATTATTAGATGCAGATGGCACTATGGTCTGATTTAGTCAAAAAGTACTGCTTTTTATGGCTGAAAACACTGAATTTACTCATTTACAAAAATCAATTTAGGAACCCCAGCTTTGAGCAAAGAAGTAGGGCCGCAGCTAAGGATTCTTTAAGACTTTGGTCGACTTGTCAACAATTATTATTTTTTATTAGTCAAGTAGTCAAATTATTGAAATGTGGTGATTTCTTTAGAATATTTAATTGTTTAATCTTTTTGTACATTTAATGTCACTGTTGTTTTTGTTTTTTGTTTTCATATTTTTATTTTCAGTCGATAGAGTTGTATTTTGGGCTAATTTGAAAATAGAATTAAAAAGTACTTTGTGTTATTTCTTTAACAAATGATGTCCATTACACATGATGACGACTTTTACATGAAATGCTCCATTACATTTCAGATTTACATTTTCTGTCCCTCCACATTGTGTGTCTCAATCTAAACAAGAACAACAAGCCCTTGTAATTATTTTACCAGCTCGTGTAAATAACCCCAAGTCCCAACAGCCTGTGGACTTTTTAATGTATCAAAGCACACATATTTTAGTGTACTTCTTCTCTCAAATGTTAATGCTCCTGGAAGATAACATATTTTGAAGTGCGATATATTGCTACAGAAAATATGAACAATAAACGATCAAATTGAAACGGCTTTATGTCACTGACCCAAAAACAAAAAAGCAGGCTGATCTCAGAAAACCCTTTTCTAAATGCACAATATCATCAAAAAAACATGCTGCAACAAATTTAAAAAAACTCACATGTAGTTATTTGTATCTATTATGTATTTATTATTATAGTGCAATGTCATTGGAAGTGGAAATGTTTAATAAGTACATTGTGAGTTGATTTTTAAAAATGTAAAACTTTAAAACAGAAATCGCGTTTGTTTGCGTTTTGGTTGCCAGGACTACGACCTGAGCCAGCTGCAGCAGCCGGACGCATTGGAGCCGGACTGTGTGAAGGTGGGCATCAGGCGGATGGACGAGAGGCCCCTGCACCACGACCACCAGTACCCCATGCGCTCGGCCGCCCCTCACCCCGGAGACATCGGAGACTTCATACATGAGGTGAACACGCACTTCCATTGTTGGGTATGAATGAAGTTACTGTAGTTATAAGTTACTATAGGTCATGGATGTGCAATAGGCGGCCTGAGGGCCAAACATGGACCGCTATCCACATTTGTCTGACAGCGCCCTCTATTCTCCTAATGTCCAAACACATGATTATTTATACTCTCTTGTGCATACAGTTCAATGTTTTGGTTGTTTGCCCAGACTTTATTAAAGCCATGAAACAACTCATTTAATAATGTTAGTTGTTATTTTTTTATAACTAGTTTGTAGTAAACTGGTTAGAGAAGACGATAACTTAAAAAAAAAAACGATGGTTCATTGAACACAACATGCTTATGTGTGGACCCTGGTGTTACAAAGTGGCTGCATTTCGGCCCTCAGGGAAATGTATTCCCAGACTTCTGGGATAGGTCATTCTGCAGAGCTTTTTGGACGTGGCAGAGAAACTGTTGGAGGTGAAACCCTGGTGAGACTGCAGCTCGGAGGAAGTGATGCATCACACAAGCTGAAAAACAAACTGTCTTCACCGAGAGCACCACAAATCCTCGCTCTCCTCGTCACATCTGCGTCCTTGCTTTCCCTCTCCCTTCTCTCCTCCATCTTTTCCACTCTCACTGTGAATCTTGTCAACACTTTTTAGAAGTTTATATCAATTGGTTGTGTTGATCTTTTTCTATTGCTGTTTTATCGTTATCATTAGCAACCTTAAATCTCATTGCTAAAATATACATACGTTTTTTGCATTGGCCAGTATTATAAAATATCACTGGTACTTCCATAAAATACATAACAGCACAAGTTTTCTCTGCACATTAAAGGGCTTTTTTACGTAACTAAATTAAAATCACAGATATAATGTTAAAGAAGCTATTCGGGTGAAAATATGACCGATGTGTTTAGAACTACTATATTGTTCTCCTCAATATTACAAAAACATTGATTTATCCATTGTGATTAATACATATTTTAAATTCAATTTGATTTTGTCTAATTTAAAAAAGTAAATA
The DNA here is from genome assembly GCA_015082035.1 of Chaenogobius annularis. NCBI lineage: Eukaryota > Metazoa > Chordata > Actinopteri > Gobiiformes > Gobiidae > Chaenogobius > Chaenogobius annularis. Next base: position 223,794 of record BJKM01000578.1, on the reverse strand, counting down.
TGGCTTTCAGTATTCATTTCCTGAACAGACAGACTTTTAACAATGGAAATGGCTCTTTGACTGAATTAAATTTGATTAACTGCACTGCCCTAGTTGAATTCAACATTACCATTATTTCTTCTATCACTCCCCTCTCTCTCTGTCTCTCTCTCTCTCTCTCCACTCCTCCCTCTTTTCTATCTCCTCTTCTCTGCTTTAAACCATCAAAGCATGTTGTGCAAGTGTCCGTTTACCTCCGCGCAGCAGGATTTAGGGATCGCACACTTCACACAGGTTTCTCTTTGAATGCAGCGCTCCCACAGAATAATACGATTTAACGCAATATCAACAACATATCCTGTCTGCACCCCGGCTCAGGAAGTTTCTCCAAAGTTCCCCACCGGTTTAAGCCGCTGTGGGTAGAGTCCACCAAAATATGTACAAATCGAATAAAAATAGTGTTGTGTAGACATTTTAGTCCTTGGCTTTTGGTACAAAATGTTCTGTTGAGAATGGATGGCTTGTTGAACTTTGCAAACTTTCAGTGAAATTGTTAGCAATAGTGACACAGCAATCCAGATTTTTCCAGTTCTGATACAATCTTTTTGACTTCTAAGGCCCTGCATCTACCTTTTATTTCTTTTAGGTATGGAAAAACGTGGTCATGCAGTGTAAAATAAACTATTTGTGGATATTTGTTTTCTGAGCTTTAGTGATATCATCTTTCCATTTAAAAAAAGAACATTTTGTTGGATAAGAACCATGTAAAGGCAACTGCCAGGCACATTTATTTTCGTCCAATGAGGCGTGTTGTTTGATGAGAATCAGGTGGAAGCAAGTTGTTTGTCAAGTGATAACATACAGCAAGAGTGAGAAAAGGGATTTATTAGGCTGAGCTAACAGTTCAAACAGAAACATGTTCCTCACTCACGGTTCTACGTCATGTTCTGTTCCTTCAAAAGACATGTTATTGGCCTTTGAACGCACTCTTATACCTCTGCTTTGGCATCTTATGTTTTAGAACTTAAAATGATGTACAGTATACATTGAAAACCACACATTACTTTCAGGCTGTTTGGTTTTAGCACGCCATCGACTGGCAGCAAAGGGAATTACCATGGGGAGAAGAACAAAAGCTAGCTTGCCCCGACATGCTAATGTACGCATGCCGTTGTAATGACCATGATTTGACCAGTCTGGCAATGATTTATGAAATTCAAAACAGCAAAGATCTGGAGTAATAAATAAAGAGCAGAATTAAACACTTATTTAGTATCTATAGCCAATCATAGAAGTTACTATCACTCTACGGTTCAGCCCAAGTCTTATCGTACGCCTAAAAAATTGCTACAAAAATTGCTAAAAATTCCAAATTATTTTTATGTAACAATAAGTCATTTATTTTAATCCAACATTGATATTGGTACATACTTGTTTGCATGCAGAGATCTGTACATGCAAATGAAATCTATGGAAATGTATCTGGAAACCTCACAAATGTATTCTGTACTAACGAGAAGTCCACTATTATTCCTACGCAGACCTGACCCGGCATGTGCGAGGCTAACGCTTTATCAGCTCACTGTTAACGCTCACACTGAGGTTACCGCGCGTTCCTAGCGTTTGCCGTCCGCTTTCCAACCCAGGCGTGAACCACTTAATTGAAATTCACTTTCATTTTCCACCGCTGACAGCCTTAGCTCCGCTCCTCCTACACTTAATCAGATCATATTTTTGCACCGCGCCCGATAACTGGCTGCTGTCTGGAAAGCGAGAGAGAAAGAGAAGGACCCCGGGGCGTGAAGAACCAGGATGGCCGCCCCGCCTCTTCCTGTCAGCCTGCGTAGTGTGTGTGTGTGTGTGTGTGTGTTTGTGTTTATGAAGCCATCTGCCAAAGAGTGCTCTGAATAACGAGGGGGACTGTCAGAGTCACCACTGGCTGATCGAGACATCTTAATCCCGCAGACACCCCCACCACAGAGCTCTCTCTCCTCACTCTCCATCTCCCTATATTTTTATTTCTGTTTTCCCCTCTTTTTGCGCTACCTTGGCCTGCTTCCCCATCTCTCTCTCTCTCTCTCTCTCTCTCACAATTTGACATTATAGCAAAAGGAAATGGGATTTTGACAACTGGACAAAAGTTTTAAGATTGAAGTAAGAGTGAAGTTTTGCCACTCATCCAAGTAGCTTCTTCAGTTCCTCTGATAAGGTTCTGTTGGTAAAGAGAAAAACAAAATAAATACAATAAAACTACAATGCTAATCAGAGTATGCTGTTAAGAGTTTGATGACCCATTGGAGATGCTTATACTGAATATGACTCGGGTGACAGTTCAGAGTAGTTCTATAGACGTAGTTAACAACAAATACTTCTTAATATATACATTTACCATTCCAGTTCTGCAAATGGTTGTTTTTTTATACCCGTAATCGCCGGGTTGAGTCCGAAGTTGTAAGGGCAACACGCAGAAGTAAAATGCTCCAGAGTTGAGCTTCTGGTGTAAACTTTCCTGGCGCTCTGGTTGAAAGAAGTGAATGTCCAGGTCAGCGCCTCTGTCCGGTCCGGTGGGGCTCTTGACATTTTGGACAGCAGTTCTGAGTCCTCTCTCCAATGGAGTCACCACGGTTCACTGGTCTACTTTCTGTGGACGCTGTGTTTTTCCGACGCTATAGGCTTTACTCCACCGTTCCTATAGTAACAGTGCTGGATTATGCCTAATCCTATAGCCGACATCGTCAAAGTCTCGGCGGATCGCTGGACCGTAAACTCTGCTTTTCTTGGAGATGTTGCAAAGCGTGGGCGCCCGCACTGTCATGTGGAAAATCTCCCTCCAAAATGGCTGGGTCCATTTAAAAACAGCTGGAGGTGAACCACGGGGCTTAGCAGAGATTTCAATGGTTTTCTCTGACTGAGGTGATGAGTGGAGAAATTGAGGGATTAGAGTTGGACATAGAGATAATATGAACGCTCTGTTCTATTTTGTTGTTTTAATGGACAGAGAAAATCCTCAATGCATCATTTTCTTCAACATGTGCTATTGCTAACAAAGTCGGATATGCCTCTAAACCAGGGGCCACCAACCTTTTTAGGGCCGAGGGCTTCTTGATGAGCACAGACTTGGTCAAGGGCTACCTGTTCAACTAGCCTAAATGGGCCTATAATTACATTTGTAACCATATAACATAACTATTAAACTGGGAGTAACTATTTGATAAACATTTTAAACCAGCGAGTGATAAGAACAAAACAACAGTTTAAAAGAATATCAGGAAATAAAAGAGCTTTGTATTAAATCCAGCACTAACTCGTTCAATGAGTGAATTAATGTTTTTGTTAAAATACAAGCAAAGCAAATATAAGAAAAATACAGAGGATTTAATCTTTCCAACAGTTTCTCCTCATGTGGCTCTGTTTAGACCTAGTTCAGTCCTGTGTGAGTCCTGATTTAAACTTTAGTCCTGCATGAGTTAGACCTGGTTTAGTTCTGGGATGGTCCTGGTCTGATAGTGGTCCTGTCCTGCTCTGACAGCCCCTCCTCTGCTCTCTGTAACAGCCTTCTCACACGCACACATGCAGGCGTCTTTAGAAGCTCCTAACTAAGTGATTACCGTACTCTGTGTATTTTGAAAAAATCAAAAGTGACATGGAGCTGGTTATCCCGTCTGTTGCCATCTCTGCATGTCCAGCTCTCATACAAACCAGCCTTGCAGCGTTTTTGGTCTAAACGAGAACGCTTTGGCGGAGCTGTTCTAAATTTAGAACAGGTCCACATGGGGGGCTGAGAGAAGCCCAGCGGCGCCGCTTTGGTGACCCCTGTTCTAAATATTATAGTATAGCAGATTAATAGTAATAGTAGTTGTTTTTGTTTTAGAAGCTGTTGTAGTAGATGTTACTGCTGTTTTTGCAGTAGCTGTTGTTTATGTTGTAGTAGTTGTATTAGTTGTAGTAGTTTTTTTTATAGTTGATAAACCAGAATGTTGGTTTACGAGAAAGATAGGTACTCTTTGAGGAAAGATATATCAGCGAAACACCTTTGTACCAGCTCCACGACACAGGAGAGGGACTACAGGCTTCACACATTAAAACTAACAAGTCATCAAAACTTTCATGGATCATTATATTATCAAAGTTTACACCGCAACGCTGAGTGAAAACATGAGGCAGAGCTTATCAGCGCTGGACACGCTTGACATGGATGCTAACCGGGTCGGACATTGCGAGGATCGTTTTTTATTTTAGTTCTTGATCAAACCAAAGGAGAGGGATAGCTCCGCTCTGTGCAGTGAGAGGAGTTTGTCTGCGGCGCTGCTTTGATGACTGTTCTGTGCAGCTCGTGTTTCTCTACACCGTGACACGTGTCGTTATCTGCCCGGTGCAGTACGAGCGGACTGCTCGACTCCTACGCTAACTTTAATTCACTATTTTCACTATTTATTAACAGTCACTGAGTTCACGTGTCATGTTAAAGGAGCACCACGGGGCTCGCACCTTTCCCTGAGATGCACAAGGCATGAAGCCCCCTCATGAACCTAAAACCTGGAGAATTAATAATAAGGACTATCACCGAACATTTCTGGGAAAAATGAAAGGTGGTCCTCTGTTTATGACAGGCCATAGTTAGATTACTGAATTCAAAAACAGGCACATGTTGCATTATATAGACACTTATAAAGAATCACAATTTGTTTGGTCTAAGTGCATACATTTATGCACTATTGGTGTCAAATGTGTACCAGAACATTTAAATTGTGCATTTTTGAAGTAAATTATATAATTATCGCACATTTTCTAATAGTAGTTGTAGTAAATTAGTTAGTTTTTATCAAGTATAAGTAGTGGGGGTGGTAATAGTAGTAGCAATAGTAGTATTTGTTGGTAGTAGTAGTAGTAGCAGTAGTAGTAATGATAATAGTAATATCAATGTATCGTTTCATTGTATTTATGAGCTGAGTACATTGCAATTTAAAACGTACAAATAATGATGTTATGCTTTATAAAAGAGAGAAAACACAGTATCATCCGTGAACTTAATGGTTTATGGTCCAAGAGTTAAACAGTTTAGTAACTTGTTTATGTAATTAGTACTTGTGTGAATGTGTGAATGCAGCTTGTTTTCTTGTTTGTTGTTAGAACACTTTTTAACCAATTTAGCCTATAATACTGATTAGTTCAGACCACCCCTACCAACAACATAGCACTTTTCATGTTAAGACAGTATGTTTATCTCACGTTATGTTTCAAGCCTCACATTGGTAGAATTGAAAGCCAAAATGTACAAAGCGGATACTTGGGCGGATTTTGGTTCTATTTAAATATTGTTTAATCCCGAGTGAAAGAGACAAAGCCGTGCAAAATATTCATTTGCTGTAATGAAAACATTCCTTTCACGTTCTTATCAATGCCAGTGATTTAACAGAAGCCTGCGCCGCACATTGACAGAGACAGAAGACAAAAGAGACAAGGACACTTCCAATAGACGTACTTTCCGCTGTGCCTGGGATGTCAAACACTTCTCTACATATCTGCCAAGAGTTAAATGAACTTCTCGAATAAAATATATACTTTGAATTAAAATGCTGTATGCTCTCAAAGTTGTTTTTAAAGTTTGCAATACATTTGCCTTGTACACTCAATAATGACACTTTTTTTCATAAAGGCTCGTTCAATATCTAAAACATGCTTACATTTCTTTTGACTAACACAGATTTCTTCACAGCTTTGTTCATTGCGCTTTATCGGACTGTGGAATGTGTGGAATTGCCCAGCCCTACTACTATGTTAGAACAGTGGCCTTGTCAAAAACATTTACACTATAGCATGGAGGCTTTTATTTTACTTGTACTTCTGCCATGTTTAGCTCAAGACAATGACAAAAGAAGTCTCTGTATAAATGTCATAAAATATAAACGTTATCAGACTATCCTTTTGGGGCTTTTAAATGATTGCTAGACTTGTTCTGAGCATTTCTGCGGTCATATTGCATGTATTAGCATGTTGGGGGCTAGCTTTTGTTTATCCTCTCATTGTATTTCCCTCTGCTGCCAGTAGATGGAGTCCTAACTCAATTTCTGACAATGGAACGGCTGACAGATTTAAAAAAAAAAAAAAAGAAAAGTCATGAGCACTTTTTGTAGACACATTATTTTAGGTTCGAAAACATGATTCCAAAGCAAAAGGTACCCAAGAGCATGTTTAAATGCCAATATCAAGACAAATAGTAATAAATAAAATAATTATAATAATAATAATATGTGTCCTTTAATTACCACAGGCGCAGTCAAATGCGAGGACTGATTTGCAGTACGGGACAAAAAAGTTCTTTCAGCTGGTCTCCTCTCTTCTAACCCATGTTTGTCCCTCTCTGCTTCTTCATCCAGGGTCTGAAGGCTGCAGACAATGACCCCACAGCGCCCCCTTACGACTCCCTGCTGGTGTTCGACTACGAGGGCAGCGGCTCCACGGCGGGATCCCTCAGCTCCCTGCACTCCGGCTCCAGCTGCGGAGACCAGGACTATGACTACCTCGGCGACTGGGGGCCGCGCTTTCGCAAACTAGCCGATCTTTACGGAGGAGGGGACGATTAGCCCTCGAAACCATCCGCCTACCCCTTTGTCCCATTGGCTACGGGCTGTGTGAAGGGGTGGGTCTTCATTTTGGGGACTATATAATGTTACGACGTGGAAGAAGAGGCTTTTTTTGTATGGACCACAAGACTTGAAATGAGGGGACGATGACACCACGCCCTTATCGTTGGACCGCTGTTGTCCTATTAGCTAACGGGGCAAGGCTTCATTTGGTGGACTATTTAAAATTGTATCGGGGGCCGATCGTGGAGGAAGAGGTGTTCACAGTTCTGGCTGCCTCTTGAGAACTTGCTATGCTAAAAACACCCAGGCTTGCATTCACAGCCAGGGCTAGCGTCGCATCCTGACTAGAATGAATGACGTTTGTTAGCCGCGAGCTAACACTGAGAAACAGGACAGTGCACTGACGGGGGGATATTACTGAAGGGAAGAAGCCAGTGGTGGTTGGGAAATGCTAAGGAATTAGCCTTAAGTGGTGGAAGGACTTGTCAACAAGCTAAGCTAACTTCCTGCACAAATTTTTTTTTTTTAAAGAATCTGGGCTAAAAATCTGCCTAAATCAGGACTAAATTTTGACTGGAGCTCGAAGGTCTTGAGTATCACCAACACTAGCCTGAACATGCACCACAGATTGAGAACCAGCGCCTTAACTTCAACTATTTGTTTCATCTGTACAAAGAATTCGTTCACAAGCGCATTGGGACCAACCCAGTTTGTGGCTATGCATGTTATTCTCAATTTGCAGATCGCTTCCCAAACATCAAATGAAGCATTCGCAAATATGCAAAGTCCATTTTAAGACCATTGTTTTTGAGGCTATGCAAAAAAGAGGAAGGCTAGTAATAGCTTTGTAGCATCTGCTAATTGTTAGCCAAGTTGTTAACGTAATGAAAACTGATGATGACACATGATTATTGTACTCTGACGCAAAGTTTGATTTATTTTTCCTCAACAGTACCAACTACTACAATGCATTTTGAAATTCAAACCATTTCTTGGCCCCAGTGACAAAACTGACACTTTGCTTGTACTTAACCTGGAACTTTATTAACGGTAGTTTCTTTTATATAGCCATTTGCTCTCACGCTAGTTCTGATACAGGTCAATAGCATTTAGAAAAGGTGAAATGTTGATGATTAAACTAGGACTACAACAGTTCCAAACCAACTTAGCATCACAAGTAAACCAGGACCCAACAGGGACAAGTCTAAAAACATCATAGAATCTAAAACTATATCATAATATCGTAGATCCAGTCAAATAATGTCTATCATCTCCTAGGGCTAATTCGCTAACCATTTCTGACCACCCCCACCACTACGGGCCCTTGGTAGATCTTAAGCGCTACGACAGCCATGTTACAGACTCATCTACACTTGAATCTCACAGAACAGGAGCACTGGGTTCAATCGTGCCTTTTGTACATTCTTTTTGATTGTGTTTCAGTCCCCATTCTGTACGTTGCTTTAAAGCTCCCGGCGGTTTTCTTTGGGAGGAGGTGGCCAGGAGGGGGCGCTTTGCCATGAAACTGACTATAAGTGCGTGGGTGTGTGTGTTTGAGATGTTTTGTATGTATGAGGTGTGAATGGAGTATTTTCACTAGCAGACACTGGATGGACACTATGGGACAGCCTTGGACTATGCTACCAACGACTACATTGATATCTTCTCTGCATAGCTCTGGGTTTTCGTTTACCAATTACATACTAAACGGTGTTAACTGGTGAGGGAGGCACATTTTTTATTTTTTAACGGTCAGTTGGAGCCCTAGTCAAAAATCAGTTAACTAATGCAGTGTTATGTTGTCTTATGTTTACATGAACGAACAGCGAGCGTAAACAGCACAACACAGCGGATTGGAAACAGAAGTGCGGCTTAAACGCACTGTGTAGGCGTAATTATAAATAAACCGCTCTTAAATAAAGAGCCACAGTGTAAAGTTTCTTGCCTTAGCTTGAGCTGCCTAGACCATGTTTTGGACTTTCTGGTGGTGCAACTGTGTATTACAAGTATATCTAACAATAAATACAAAAATATAGTTGTAATCGTATTTTGATAAACATAATTATTATTTGGACTGTACGGATCTTAAACACACAGAAAGAGCCTTTTTATGACAACGCCAGTATCATTATTAAACCAAAATGTCAAAAAGAGAATACAAAATTTCTGATTTTCATCAATAATACACTTTATTCATACAGTAAATACTTTTTTATCTGGAAGCCTTCAATAGCCATGTTTCAACATTTATTTGGTAAAAATGTATTTAAAAAGTCTCAATGTGCACTAGAAATAATTGTTAGACTTATCGAAAAAAGAATGAGTACTAAAATATCCGTTGCAATTCTAAATAAATGTGAATTAATTTGAGCTTTCCAATATTTAAATCATACAATTCGATAATTTTTCATTATCAATATTAGGAATAGCAGAAAGGACACGTTGGTATGTAGAATATTGTTTTTCTTTACCACATTGATTGGTTTATTTTGAGTTTACCATAATTACATATTTGCGTACCCTACCAACATACAGCTGCACGAACATGGTCATATGAAATTGCACATATACATTTGAATGTCCACCACGTGTCCATGTTTCAAGTCAATGAGAAAAATACTCAGACAATAGCTCAAAAGCAGAAAAAAAGTCTAAATTCCCACCCCATTGTTCATCACAAACACATATTAAAATGACCCTTTCAGTATTAGGAGCAGTGTAAGTCAAACTTATTTGACAACCTGAAATCCCATCTCTCTGCTGAAAATGCCTCTTCTAAAAGGTCAGTGTGTTTGCTTATATCATAAACCTGTTTGAAGAATATGATTATTTTTCCATTTCTGACCTCAAACACGCCTGGTTTACATTGGATATGCATTTGTGAGCTCAGCCTATCCCTGCTTTGCCTGTGTAAACAAGCCAACCACACAGGCCAAATCTCTGTGCAACGTCTCTGGAATATGGAAATTGGAAATGGAGAACAGACATTGTTTTGATGCGCTTTAAGCATCAATTTTGGCACAATACAAGGAAACGTATTCAGTGTTTTTTAAGATCTGATGTAGAGCATTTTCAAGAACGACAAACATAATCACAATAAAATATGACTGTGTGAAAGAGATGGGAAACGTATAAAAAAATTGGGGGGAAATAAACCAGCTTGGTCACAACAAATTATGTTAACTAAAATATATTTGAGTTTAAAATGTTTGATCAACAGAATAAAAACATTTTCTATCCCTACCAAAGAATAATAGTCTATTTAAGACATTTAAATCATACACTGTACAACATTATTTTAGCAGTTTAACAACGTTTTTACATTCACATCTTCACATTTTGAAAAGCAGCCTAATGTTCTCAATAATGACACAAATTCTTAAAAAGTGATCGTTGTTTCAATGTCGTACAGGAATTTTACACAAATATTTCAACTTTAAACAATGCATGATTTTCGACAATTGCGGATATCATTTCAAAGTCTAGATATTGTGGTCGTTAGTCTTAAAAATATATTTGTTGGCTTGATGCATAAACAATACAGTGTAAAAGTCGTGATCCAGCTTCCAAAATCCTTTCAAACAATGCAAATGAAGCTGCAGTCTGATGCAAGAATATAAACAATCTGTGGCTGTGCTGTTTCTTTCAACTTTTCCTGCTGACAATTTGCTGAAAAGGGTAGTTCCATGTTGTGTCAAATCTCTGCTTTGCTCATTGGCCTGAGACAAATGCGTTTTAAAACCATCTGGGAACTATTTGTCACCTTAACAAAACATTAAGTCTATGCAGCAATTTGGACTATTAGTGTTTTATATCGAGTGTTAAAGTATTATAATTGATATTACATATATTAACGCTGTAAGAATATAAGGGTCAGTGTTTTGGAACTTCTGTAACTTGTGCTGTTTTGACATTAATTAGACCTAATTGTTTTCTGGATTATACACAGACTCTGCCATGTGCGGAGGGAAGAGGCTTTGTGTTTTGGACAAAAGCAAGTATTACTTCAAAAAAGAGAGAAGAATCCAAATCCCCATTTTATTAACTAAAAAGTTTCCAAAGTGCAGCACAGACGCAAAACTATAAAAGACAACAAAAGGTATTGTAAAAAGGTACAATAAAAGCAAAACCATAAAATAGCAATTACTAAAATGAATGAAAATAACTAAAAACTCAGAGGATCATACAACTTAGGCGGTGTGAAAAGCCATAAAATAAAAATAAAAATCATTTCTAGATTAATCGATTAACAAAATGCAGCCTCTTGAATAGTTCAAATTGATAAACTAAACCTTCTGAAATGTCTATATTGTCTTTTTCTTTCGTCATAATTGCACAAGTTCTTGATCACATTTTTGAGGAAAATTTGTTTTTTTTTCCCCCCAGTTATTGTGAATGTGTGCAGACATTTAAAGATGAAGTTTAACAAGACCACCAAAAAACTTTCAAATTTCAACCATTCCAACATTTATTTTAATTAGATATATTTTTTCCCTCTTTAAAACGTGAACTTTTTTTTTTTTTTTTTTTTTTACAGATTCTAGAGCATCTTTTGTAAATGTCTCTTTAGTTGTTTTGTTTCTGTATATTTTCTTTGTTTTTTTATTTTGACCTGCCTTTACACGTTTTATTTTTTTCATCTCCATTGCTCCAAATTAGCCATTGTTTCCGTGCAAATCCCAGAGCTGTGCAGAGAAGCTTTTGTCCGAGCGGCTTCCAGCGCTACTGATGACGACATGTACAGAACCTGCTATTTTTTTTAAATCATTTGTATTTTTGTTTTTGTTTTTTACACGTTGCTTTGTATCACATTGTAATTTATGCAGCGGAGGGCTCGAGGGAGTATCCAGTCCTTGTATTTTCGTAGCGCCGGTACTTCAGAACGGGACTGGAAAGGCAGTGTGGCGTCGTTTGCCTTAGCGTCTCTGGTACTCTCACGGCTACTCACTGTAAAATCAAAAACCGTGTACAGACATGTATTTTTCTCTCGTCGTTCTTTTGGCTGTGGTCTATGCTAATATCCTGGATCCTTGTATATGTGTCATTTGGATTACAGATTAAAAAACTTTTGCATGTTTTCATCTTTTCATTTTGGGGCGGGAAAAATGATTCGGTGAAAAGACACTCGCGAGACTGCAGTGTTTTTGGTAAACGTGGTGCTGCTAAACGGGAAATGAAAGCTCCAAATAATAGTTATCATTTTAAAAAGGAGATATAATTATGTTTTTAAGTATTAAACTATAACATCTGTAGATCATTAATTTACGATTTGTTTGTTGTAAATCATGATGTAGATCTAGAAAGGCTTAATAATAGAAACGGGTCCATTGACTTCCTGTTCAAAACTGTGGAACTGATAAGCCCCGCCTCTTTATCGAAGCGTTTCTTTAGTTCTCAAAGAATTTTATACCGTCTTTGATTCAGGTTTTCACAAATAAACGAGGGTCTCTTTCTGATTTCCACGATCCTTGAGAGAAGCTAGTTCCAAGCCTGTTTCTAGAGGCTTGTCAGGACTGCCAAGGTCCAGATTTGTTTCTAGAGCAGATTCATGTTTTGGTCACCACTGTCCAAATGTACAAAGTATACACCCATTAAAAAAAAAAAAAGAATGAAGTAAACAAAATACACGGATTGACCTTTTTTGAAAAACAAGCTCGGACAGTGTGGTGGACGGAGGACGGTAGGAAACGTGGAACTTTCAAAACGTAACTTTAAAGCAGTTTGATGCGGTCCAAAAGTGTCTAACCACGGTCTTAAGTGAACCGTACCGGCCCCTTTTACGCATTCACAAACCGACCCTGAGAGGAAGTAGCTCCCGACGCTTTGGAGTGAAATGATTGGATGAGAAAGAAAACAAGACAACAAAAGATCTTGTGATAAACCACTGTATTTCCAGTGACGATAACTTTTAAATGTTGAACCAAAGCTAACCAAAGCTAGTGCACGTTAGCATCCGAAAGGAAGCGACATAAATGCAGAAACTGAAAGTAGTATCAATGTCTCACAGCGACACAAACTTGGAATAATTAAATGATTTGATGACTTGCTGCGATCGGCCTCATGACTAAAAAGTACAATTACGGAACAATTTCATTTCTATTCTCATTTCGAAAAACATGAGTTACGTTTGCGTGACGCCAGGTCCTGAGCACGGGAGACGCATTCCGCCATCAAAAAGAACCGTGCCGTAGCGTTCTGAAAAAAGACATCGTTTCCATTTGACTCTTTACAATATGCATTATACACATTTTTTCCTTCTTCAAATGACCTTCAATTGAGACCGCAGTGGCGTACGAGTCATTTCGGACCCGCGAAGAAGACTGATTTGTCACGGGCAGGATGTGGATGTGAACGAGACTGAATATTTTGCGTCATTGCGGGTCCAATAACTGGTTTTCCACCTCATTACCTCCTCTCAGCCGGAGGAGCAGCACCTTTCCGTCCAAGCCTTGGTACGTTTAATAGAACAGCTCTTGTACATTATTATATTGTTAACATTATTGTGCTATTTAGCAAGCTAAACATAGAGGACATTTCAGCGCTGGATATGTCATACATTTGATATGAATATTTGAATTCATTACACGCTCGGCGGACCAGTGAGCGCACTGATAATTCCAATATGTTTTTTGACATTTCATAAATCTTTTATTCTGTAGAAATGGAGTGTCCTCGAAGAGTGAGAACCTGCAGTTTCTTGTTTTTTTGTGGTAGAGTGAAAGTGTGGATGCAGCCGATATTAGGTACGGCATTCTGTTATTGTGTGTTGGAGCTATGCTTAGTTATTTTAACATGTTTAGTTTTTTATTTCTCATGGTTGTCCTCCTCAGACTTATCACACCACTACTCTCTTCTTTCACAACGCTCACCAAGTTATTTGGAGGATACCGTACTCAGTACTGATTGTTTGGAGGAAAATACTTAGTCAGAATATGTTGGTAAAAACATTCCCTTTTTATCACAAGTGCAAGTGAATTTGCCTGGTAAAAGCCTTCTGTCCATGAGCTACATGTGATTCTGTCGTCCTTCAGCAACGGGGGGAAGGGAAACCGAATTATACTCATGACTTCATATCAGAGAGATAGGCCGATATATATCGTGGGATCTCCCCCCTAAACTAAAAGATTTGCTGAATAGGTTACTGAATGAATGAACACCTTCCACAACACAGCTATTGGCCAGTACTGCTGCTTGACGATAGGTCTTTAGAGCAAAATTTGAAGAAAGGAATCATGAGTTGAACAGATCTGAACTTTTGGCGGTCAACAGCACCGCGATCAACCGAATCAAGGATTACGCTCCAGTTGACAAGCTGCAGGCTTTCTATAGCTGCACAGTGGGCCAAATGCTAAACTTGTAAACAAGCTCCACATGGGGCGCCGGTCCATGTTTGAACAATATGATACATCTTTATCATCTATTGAACCAACAACGATGTCTGCTACATTGATTGAACAGCAACACTTATACTATACAATTTCATGACGCATTTGTCTACCAGAGTCGGCTTAATACTATCTCCCATGTGAATGATAGCGAATAGTATCCTATACCGGCCAGCTCCCCTGCACCGTAAATCATCCACACACATAGTCTAGTTATGGAATATGGCATCGATGCGGGCCAGTGATTATCGTGATGACTATAGCGGGCTCATAGATTGGCCCGTCGGTCTGACAGTTTGTCTTACACTGATAGCAAATTATCGAAGACGTTGAGTGATGCGGATTTACTTTTTGCTACTTCTCGTTGTCGCGCGTTGAGAAGAGAGACATTCTGACGGCATTATGCACTGATATGTTCTGAAATCTCTCTCTTGCTCCTCATCATATTACAATATCACATATGATTCATTATCTCACATGTATCAAAGTGGCATGTTTTAGTATACAGGTCAACTATTATTACTCTCTCAATATATAATAGTGTGTAGTTTCATCACTCTCTCTCTCTATAAAAGAATATCACTATAATAACTATGATCCTGCTTTCGCCCGTCCCAACGTATCTTTTGCGAAGTAGCATGCTATCTCTACCATGATTCGAATACACACTTTTGCGCTATCCCTATTCAACTTATTTCATCATGATAACTGTTGCTTTGTACGTGGCGGTCTTACTTGGCTGTATTGCGAACTCTCGTGCCTGGTTTATAGTATGATTCTAGATGGTTGCGGCGGCAAAGGGGTCCCTCAATTCAGCTACTGGTGTGAGCACGATTATCATTTATTTAGACGACATCGAGCATATCACATGCTAGCTGTGTCGATCGGTACAATGCATTTTTTTGTTCTGGTTGGTCTGCAAGATCCGTCCTGTATTCTTTCAGACAGCTGCTCTAAAATGTCAATACTCAGTCATTCCAGATAGTCAAGATGTTCATGGTGGTGTGCTTAGAACCATTTCAACAACACAGAACAATGCTCAGCAATGCTACTCTTCGCTATTGTCTTCCTACTTGTCCCAAGCCGCTCCGGCATCAACCAGACCTATTTTCGTCTTTCTCTAAATAACAGGGTCACCCTCCTAAAAGACATACCATAGCCTTGCCATCTATCCTGAGTATCATTGCTGAGTCCCCTCTTCGGAATTCCGAAGCTCTGCTGACAATACAGTGTGACGCACCATCCCTACACAGCCTCAACCGATGTTGTTCCAGCTTTTCTCTACTCAGTGATTGTTGAATTAGTTAAATGGCCACAAAGTGGATAATATCATGTCGAGAACGAAAACTGCATTTGGAGTGGTCTTTATATTGATTGTGGTCTGTGTTCTTTAGCAGAAATGTAGTGAGCCATCAATACTCAACGTTATTATTTTCTCGGTGACATGTTTAAGTATGCTTACTTAGCGCTCCTGACTATATTAGTACACGTGACACTTTGCAGTATATTACTTAATTGACAGACTTGTCATGTAAACACACATGAGACAGTTTGATCCGTCTGACGTTTGTACTTAGGCCGCCCAGACAACTTCTTTCTCGATTGTTTTGGTAGTTCACGCTTTGAGCTCGTCATGATGTCCTGGGATTCTTTGTTCGCGCCTCATGTCAGCGAGTGATTATCTCGCCTCAACCTAGGTTGTCTGCCAATCTCCCGTAATATACTATTGGTTGTGTTAAGCTCTTGCTAGTGCTGAGGATTCGCGGGTCATTTTTCGCTATGTTCGCTCTCCTTATTGGATCTCTAGAGTCCTATTTCAGACAGTGAATAGGGCATAGATATAGCTTCATTGTGATGTTCTGACATGGTATCTGAAGTGTTATCCTCTAGTGAGTGCTTGGCGCTACGACTTTCGACTGTCATAGAATAACTTCATGCTAGTATCAAGTAACATTTCTGTACGTCTCTGTTAAGTTCTATTTGCTCTCTTATGCTGATATATAATTAAAATGTAGCGAGTCGTCTGCTAAGTTAATACTCGTGTTTGAGTCCTTTATACTCTTTGTCTATCTCTGTTATGTTATATGTTCTATTCCGGATTGAAGGTGTTAGGTCTTGTTATGACCAATCTCTAGACGGTTATGTATGATAGTGCTACGAATGCTAACCCAGTAATAACCAGATGACCAGAGACACTTTGTATATATTATTTCGCACGCTAGCTAAGGCTGCCATTTCCAAGCATCTTACGCAAAATGACCTCGCGGCTTATACGTGTGCAATCTGAGTCTCTCCGCCCCGTACCATGCCAACTCTGACACAGTAACATTCATTTCACTGGATTTATTGTTTCTCGCTTTTCTTCCCTAGTTAGGGCGAGGTTGCGTGTGACTTGGAAGGTTCCTGTTCCAATGTTGGCACTTTAGAGACTTGGTACGGTGTGGCATGGAAGCCGTGGTACACTCTTAATAACTAGGTATGACAAATAGGCACTTTAATTTCTTAAGTAAGCGAATAACAAGAATCTCTGTGTGGTCTCCTACAAACCATGATTCTCCTCTGATCGAGAGCTGCAAGATTGAAAGTCTCTTCCTTAGATGTTTTTGTTCCCAATAATCTCGTATTCTTCTCGTGCTATCAGCAGAATCATCGATATCTCTATGTTCAATCAGAACTAGAAGACAAATCAGTCTCGAAGCGTTGCAGGTGCCACTTGGCTTCAAAACACTGCTACTTATCTATATGTATACTATGGCACGAGCGTCTAAATGATATAGTACTAATATAGGATATAGCAGAAATGTAACGAGGAGTGAGTTATGTTTTTTTCTCTATTTCTCTGCATGGAACAAATAGGTACACGATGTCAACATGAAATATAATTTTTTGTTTTTGCTTCTAGTTGAACACGAGTTTCACATGTCGATTTCACTGTTAAACATATCGACTGCTGAATGCTCTTACTTTAGTGTAATCAGTATCTCCAATCAGGTCCATCAATCAGAGTTCTTTTGTTTGTATCCGTGTTTTTTGTTTTAGTTGTTGTTTGATAGGTCTCTTGTCAATCCAAAGGTTCTTTAGTCTTTTGTTTTCCTTTTGTTCCTTGGGTTGACACAATAGATAGAAGTCCATTACATTAACCTGTTCTAAACTAGTGCTATACATCTTCTGACGGCTCGTTATATTTGTTGACTAATGATTGTTTCCTCAGGTGGCGTTGAATGATATTCACATGTTGTTCTCGTGACGCGCTTAGATCTTGTGTTGTTCGTTGGTCTCGTTGATAAAAGTGTATACTTATCACCTACTGGCTGTTATAACTCGGCAGACTGGATTAAAAGGGTGTTCTTTACTCCGTTCCACCTATGTAATCCTTCTACTGTGACGTCTTCTTAGTTGTACGTATTCGAGCTAGTGGAATGGTTCAAGCCCTAATAATCATATATAATATCTGTAATAATAAATAAAGAAAAAAAATAAAGTAAATAATGATAATAATATGGAAAGTAGGATAAGTGAGAGAGAAAGTAAAAATAGAGATAGGTCGCAAGACTCAAAGCATTGGCTTGCGTGAGCATGTTCTCAATATGCGTCTGTATTTAGACTCTATTAGCAAGGGTTTACTACAGTGAGCTCAGTTATATTACTCTGTTGTATGGAGAAGAGAAGAACAACGTGCGCTTATGTATTATTGAGATACTTGTAATAAAGATATAGGTGAGTGATTTACTACGCCTGTGTGGATAAAAGGTCTTCAATATTAGCAGAATTAGATGCTACCGATATAATTACTCATATGTCATAGTTATTTACTATGTTTATATTATAGAATCGCGCCACAATAGGATAGTATTTGTGAATATGCACTTTTTCTAAGTGGCTCAACTTTGTGAATTTATGTCGAACCATTTGTTTTCTCTGTTTCTCTCGTAGCCAAATGATGGAGCCAAATAGTGTATTGAAGTTGCCATTTTCATCAGAAGATGCACATGGTTGTCTTCAACAGCATTGTGTCAAACATGTGCCTGTGCAGTCCTGGAGTCCAGTGCAGTGCTCCATTACAGTTTTCACTGTAATGTAGAACTTCATTTGCAATGGCAGCAGAAGCCTGTGTGCTTGTGCAAGTTTGCCTGAGGTTACTTTCAAGATCAGTTGGAAACAAGGCTCTGATTCTACAAACTGCAATGCCTCCCTCTGATGGCTTCTGCAATCCTTCTCGATTCTTCAGGAGAAGAAACAAATGGACGGGGGTCTCAGATGTTATGGCGTCAGTGCAGGGTGTGCAAAGTTCCTCTTTGGACTTAGAGACAGCGTTAACATCAGGACTGAGTGAGTTAGCTCCGACTGGGCTTCCAGAACAGGCTCCAGATTGAACCTACGTGTGGGGTTAATCGACGCTGATGTCTGTGTGGTCCAACAGTAGACAGTTGCCTGTGCCAGTCTTCACCTAACCCCTGACGAGAAGACCTTTGTAGGCTGCAGTGAACTTTCTGGTGGGGGGATTGTTGTTGAATCCCCCACCTGCTCTGACAAAGACGAAAAGCTCTAGATGGTCTTTACTGAGTTTAAAGGTCCGTAGATAACGACACTGGGCATCATCTTCTTCCTTAAGGGGCATGTGTTTGTTTTCCAGAGTATCGGCGACACTGCTGCTGAATACTTGTGTCACCAGCTTCCCCTTCATCTTCTGTCCCTCCCACTTTATATGCACCATCTTCAACTTGTTTCCTAGTGTCAGTCCCTCTTTTTCCCTCATTCATTTCTACAAGATACTCCCAATTGATCTTTCCTGTTGAGGTCTGCAGTGTACCTCCTACGTCTGCGCCAGTGCCATAAGCATGGAGAAATGAATTGGCCATCACAGGTTAATGAAAATAGTCTTTCCTCAATGCTGTCCAGTTCATTCATCAATATAAACAGACCAAATAGTGCAAGGCAAATTGCTGTACAACAAACAAAGCATTTTTGTATTTTCAACCACCAGCACTCCACCACCAGCCCACCCAATACAAGCTTAGTCTTAGCTTCAGATGGGCCACGCATGGTATGGGTGGATCCCTGATTATCATACAGGGAGGAAAATAGAACGTGTTGGGTAGCATTACTTTTAAAAGTAACTTGTTACGTTACCTCGTTACTGCCCTGGAAAACCAACACGTTATGTTACTACACAACTGTGTTATAAAAGTAACGCGTTAGAGTAATCTTGCGTTACCAATAATTAACATTATTGCATAACCTTTCCCTTTGTGTTGTTCATTCACGCACAGTAAAACAGAGGTAAACCTGATGTGAGTCCTTAATTGGTTTGGAACTTTCCACTCCTAACACAAGGCAGCCATTACTGTTTTATAACACTACTGATGCAAAAATGAAACCTAACACAAGGGGGCGAGCATGACAGCTTGGCTTTCCTACAAACAGTAACACAATCAGTAAAATATAAACTATTTAAGCAAAGTAAAGGTGTTTGAGTTTTATTTCTCTTTTATTACAATCAATAAGCACGTGTAGGCCTGTCTTAAAGCAATGAAAAACATGCTACAACAAGATGAGTGGATTAGCAAGAGCAGCGACGCACAGCAACAGAACGTGCTTGTTTTAGCACTGTAGTTTATTTATAATCAAACTCACCACATCGTGTTACCCTACATTTACTCCTCAGATACAAAATACTGGTTATAACAAAAGAGAAGTTTTTCAAAACGTTCATCTGAAAGTTTATTTCTCTTTGGCGTGAGGCGTGAGAGAGTCCCAGTCACTAGTGGCACACTGCACATGCTCACAACACACCGAGCTCTGGGATTGTGGTGAGGAGATGAGACCTAACCAAAACTAAGGCATTACTGATTTGAAAAAGTAACTTGGGAAGTACTTAAGTACATGGGTGCACAAAACCAACACATTCCATTCCTCATTATTCTAAACGTACTCTAACGCGTTACCAGCTAACGCGTTACCAGCTTACGCGTTACTAGCTAACGCGTTACCCCCAACTCTGAACCCCACATGGTGTGTGCACATAAAATATGCCCTCAGGTGTTCAAAAGTGGGGATGTTATTGTTTTGTAACATTTTTACACAGTGAACCTTTAACATGTTGTTAACATTTCATAAATGTTTCATTTCATCTTTCAAATAAAGATTCATGTTTCTGTCAGTGCCTATAAGGCTGTGTGAATTCCAGGCTTTTTTCAAGTAAGCGATAAAAAACCACTGGAATTATTATTATTATTGTAGATTGTATTCACTGCAGATACATCTCAGTTCGACTGAATAGTGATAAAGATACATGAAAAAAGTTGGCTAAAGAGGACCTCTTGGTGAGTGCACGTCCATTTAATGCTCTTCACAGATCTGACCTGTAGCTTGGTGCCGTCATCTGCTTGTGGAGCTAGATAGTTGAGGTTAGACGTTTTATTTGATTTATTTCCACATTTTTTATATGAGAAGATTACACAATGAAAAACCTGTTGATATTTCTTAAATCTATATATCTATATTAGTAAACTTCAGGAGAAGTTTTAAGTTGATCTCTTTACATTTAAGATGTTTTCCTTTTCACCTGAAGTGTGTCGCCGTGAATGGCATATTGTGGAACAGTCTAGGCAAAACAACAATACCTAAAAAAACAGTTGAGAACCAGAAGTCTAAAGCTGTTCATCGTCCCAATGGTGCATCCTTACATTTTTACATCTTAAACATACTGCTCTCATGTTGCTGTGGACAGTTCTTGGAAAAGGCATAATAACCGTTGTCACTGGAGAGGAATATTCGAGAGAGACGTATTTCAAATCAATATAAACAGCGCACTGAACGACCATCTGATCCTCTGCACAAACAGGAAGAGAAAATAAATACGGACTTTATTATCACAGCACACAGTGGTCTGGGATCATTCAGGGATTTTTTATCAGTACTCCTTCCTTGCTACTAAAGCGGGTTGTCAAGACTCTTTTCATCAAGGATTGTATATTTAAAGATGTACAATAGAACGACTCATTAAAATACGTGCATTTAACAGAGGCTAGACTGAGCCGTTACAGTTTTATTCCCTTTAATTCATGAGCCCTTCTTCTACTGTTTCATTGTTGATTTTCTAATTTTCTTTTGGTAAAATCAACACTTTTGAAAAACCATCCTAATGTTGTGTCATAAAACATGGTGACGACAACAAACAACAAAGTCACGTGACTGAAAACCATGGATATCAGGTCTTTTCACAAATCTTTACACAAGTAAGTAATACTTAAAGTAATATTTCTCAAGTAGAAGTAAAAAGTAAAAACAGACTAGGAGAAACTACTAATGGAGTATAAACTGGAGTAACAGTTTGGATGTAAAAAGTATTTTAAGTATGAAGTAGGATGAGTTTTAAGTGAATATAATCTCCCAAATGAAACATAAATAAATGCACAATAAGTCCAAAGTATAGAACACAAAAAAGGACAAAAAATATCTGAAAGTAAAGTTTTAAAATCCCGGCAGCATGCATGGCCAATGAGAAGGACGGCCCACAACGCTATGTGGCCACACCTCTTATATGATCCTCACATTCCAGAAGCAAAGAATCGATCTACTTTGCTATTGTGCTCTGACGGTCTGACGAAGCTGAATCCGCTCTCACAGCTAACAGAATCCACCGTAAGACTTGATTGTGTGGCAAATGTATAGATCTGCATATATGTTGCAGATCTATACATTTGCATTGATGTATAGATCCATAATAGCTGAACTTACATGGCAGGCTTGTTTTTAATGTGTTATCTATTCGTTACCATCGTCTATTCATGTATCATCAATGAAAATAATGCTGAATGGATTTTATCAAGGACGAATAATGTGGATTGCAGTTTAATACATTTGGCTTTTGAAAGTATAAAGAGTAAACAGCGAGCGCAGACACCTTTCAAAAGGTGGCACTTAACTATTTTTCAAAAGAACTCTGTATACCTGCTGAGCACAAATCAGTCCAACCATCTGTAAAAAAATGATTTTGTCATTTATCTCCTTACTTTGAGTTTTCGTTGAGCTAAAGTCATTGTATAAGACACAATAAATATGAATAGAATGAATGAGGGGGGGTGAATGAAGCTGAACACAACTCCAGTTATGTTTTTATAAGTGAACAATGTTATAGCAGCATTAAAAGCTCAAAATAACGTGTTCTTTACAGGTGCATTGGGCAACTGCTTCTGGTAGAGAGTCCAACGCCTGCTCGTCTCTATGGAAATGTTATTTATTTGCATAGAATGTTCCACACAGTCCGGCTTTAACCATATCCATCTCCATTCAGACAAGCAGGTAGCGCCACCAGGTCGTTACATGTCAGATCTGTGGAGAGACGACCACAATAAGATTGCATGTTTTTCAAGGTATTTTTGTACAATAATAAAATATATGTTTAATGCTATACTTATATCTATATATTTCAGGCCAAGCAATATCTTCATGGAGACAATATCTTCAAGTGGTGTATCGTCCACCAGAAAATGTATGCAGTTCACCTTTATAAAAGGGCAGCAGGCGGCTTGCAAACTAAAGTAAACTGGCAAAACAGAAAGATCGACAACTAAGACAAAAGCTGAAAAACCCAAGAATGACTCAAGCTGCTGGTCCAACTCCAGGGCAGGAGCAGCTTGTACTGAAACAAAACTTCTTGAACAGTGACACCTTGTTCCTACGGCTCAAAACTCCTCTTCTGGCTCGATGCTTGTTGAAGTCAGCTCTTGTAGTTCCTCTTCTCGTACAAACCCAGAGTACAGTGTGTAGACTGGAGCAGAAAGAGTTCCCCAGGGCCTAAAAACCACTGCGCCCCTGAATCCCTCCTCTCGCTTTCTCCATCTTTCTGTCTGTTGGCAAAAAACACACAGTCTGATCAGCCTTGCGATCATGTTCATATCAGGTACATGGTTTAGCACCGGCGGTGTATATTTGAAATATAGAGATATCAATAAAACAATTTGTAAAGGAATGTGAATCAATTAAATTGAGAAGTTTTAGTCAATTTTCCCTTTTTTTAAATTATATTTTCAGTGAACAACAAAACAAAACATGCATTAGGCATGCAAATCTACTTGACTGCTAAGGCAACCCTCTGCTTTCCACAGATGTCCATGGTCACCTTAGCCCACTCGCTGACAGTCCATTTCCTCTGCAGTTTTGGGTCTGTTCTCTGAGAGTGTATTTTCACAGGGAAGCTGCAGGGGGAGCTGTATCGCTAAAGTGACTCAGTTCTGCCACAAAAAACTACTCAAATCAAAATAAAACTTCAAAATGTTTGTCATTTTATGTTTTTGCAGTAAACTTATTTTAGATTTTCCATCTGGGATTTTGTTGCTGTCTGAAGCATTAGTGAGAACCTCCCCTTAGGTCTTAAAGATAATGAACATATTACATACAATATTTGAATAATGTTTTAACAATCAACTTACCTTGTTCCAAAAGATCTGTCTGAGATCTGTCATGAAGTAGTCAAATTTTATTTTATTTTTTTTACAGATCATTTTTGTGTGTAAAAGAATGGCAGTGGCAGACATGCAGCAGAGTGTAATAACGCAGCATTATGTGGGGTTATTAAGTGACAAATGAGCTGTGCCCCTGCTCCACTGTTAGCTGAATCTCACGTCTCTCGTCTTTCTTTCCTTTCTGCTACTGCGATCTCAATACAAACTGCCTATCACTGCAAACCCAGTCCTGGCGCTCAATAACTTCCAGCTTTGTGTTTGTGTCCAACAGCTCCAAAATGAGATTTCCCTCGAGGTGTGATCACAGGAACCAGGATTTTCAGCCGTCGTGAGAAATACAGCTATGCTTCACTCTGACTTCATCGTCTAAACTCATCAACAACTACAAGAACTGAAAAACAAAAGTTCATATCTATGGGTTTAGGAGTGATGCAGAAGTAGGATATTGTCAATAGCAATTAACAGAATGGGCTCAAATATCACCTATCCGTGGGTTTAAGCATCCATTTGAGGACATCATATTTTAGTTTTAAATTGTAAATCGCTATGGCAACAGTCCTTTTTCCTCATCATTCTGAACCCCAACAGGAAGCAGAAACTTCTTTTTTGTTTACGATTTTCAGTACAATAGATTGCATTTATTTACCTAATTTCATGTAACAAGCAAACTCATTACCAAATATGGGCGCCACACAAGTTAGCCCAAGACATTCTCTGCATTTGACCCATTCTGGGGCAAGTCTGCCTCAGAGTGCCCAATTTCCAGGAGCCTATACGGGCAGTAGTATCTCGCTGAACTTATTGTGCATGTTTAAGGTTGATGGGGTAAACAGGAGCGCACCTATAGGAAATAAAGATACACGATACATAGAGATTTCATTTATTTAAAAAAAAAAAAAAAAAAAAAAAAAAGGCAATATGGACTATTGTTACCCAATATTGCCATTATTAAAAGTGCTTTCTTGTGATTTTTACCATCATAAAAATGTCATAAAAAAAGAGAACTAGTTCATTTAGCGTCCTAATTATTCACAGTGAGTTTGTGAGAAATGTTCCCAACTCTCTTTACCGTCACGGGAAAGCCATAGACTGTATGAATATGTGGACAGCGACTTCCAAACAGGAAGTGAGCATGGCCACAAATCGGCTCCTTCAGGTCTGGCTCCCATTCACTTTTTATTTCTATTTTAACATCTGCGCCTCTTTCTCTGTAACTGCTGCTGTCAGGCTCGTCATTCTGGCCTTAAAATGTTCACCTGACGATTCTCTAATAATAACAGACTAATCAGGTGCCTTCTTTCCCAGAGGTCTAATCCATCTTGTGCTAGCAGCAGGGTTGATGTGAGGAGGTGTGAACCTTATACAACCTCGCTACTGTGGTTGCTATGAAACGTGCACTCAGATTTCCAAATATGCAACTCCTCTTCACATTAGTTGCTAAAACTGCTAGCCGCGATTTGCTTCCATTGACTGGAATCAAACAGCATGACGACACTTCTACATACAGTCTACGGGTAAAGCCAACAAACCGGAGCTGTAAACGGCTGCTTTCACAATATATCTGGGGCAAAATAGATTCAACTTTATAATGTGACAACCACAAAAAATCAGGTACAGCCCCTTAAATATTTTTGATTGTGTAGCACTCGAAAGAAAACCTATTCAGATATTGAGAACATGCAAACTCCAACCAGAAAATATCCACAAGATATGGGAACGCCAACTTAGATACAAGATAAAGATTATGAATAATAGCAATGGAAAAGGTAACAATACTAGATCGCTTTTCTCAAAACTAAATCATGTTTCGGCTTTTTCATGCTTGTCTTGAGACCCCCTAGTGGCTTGTGTGACCCTGTGCATGTGCAAAGTTCTGGACGCGGATAGAAATGACCCTGTGGACAGAAAAAAAGAAAAAGTGCAACAACAAAAATACAGAAAAAGTGTAAATTTTTTACATCAACCCCTGGGTACTAAAACTCTTTTGCAATAATTCATTATCACCCAAACTATAACAAACTTTTCTCTGCCAAGGGAGCATTTTTGAACACTGACTGAGGGGTTTGGCCTTGTGTCAGGGATGATTTAAAGATGGAGATTTTGTTCGGTAGTCTCATTTGAGCGGGTAGTTTTGTTCTTGTTTATACTTTTTATTGATTTGCTGTACTACGCTCATCACTATTTGCCTGGAAGGCTGCTAACTGAGGAACAACCATCTTCTTTCTTGACACTGGAGAAGCTTTTGTTGATCATACACTCTTCTAAGATTTGTCAAGAACTCTCAAACTTTTCACACCAGTTTTTTTTTTTCAAAAGCATTTTAATGTCCCAAAATTTCAAGTATTTCTTAAGTCTTGTTTTTTAAGACTTTAATTTCCTATTCACACTAATACTCATATTGATCTGAAAGAACCAGCCTGTTAGAGCGCCACCTACAGGAGTCACATGATTGTTATGTCCACCAAACTCCTACTACTGCTACTTCTTAAGTTTTGTCATGCAAAAGCTCCACAGACATGACCATGGGTTTCATTTTTATTATTTTAACTGTAGTATATATACTATTGATTTCATGTGTGTCACAATGCTAATGTTATAGTGCATGATCAATCCAAGACTGGCTATAGATAATGAGCGTTCCTTTATTTAGCTCTTTATATTTATTCCCCCCGCCTCCACTTTTTAGATATATAACCCAGAACGGAAAACCAAAGAGAGAACAGGAAGTATGGTTGGTAGGTTTTCCTGGTCTAAGGACATGGGACCATGAGACATTTGCCGAAGGACACGGGAGGCTGGGACATTACCAAGTCCCTATCAACATTGTTTATTTTGTTTTTCACTGTCGCCCTTCAAGGCAACTGCTGTTGTGATTTTTGCCGTCACAAAAATTTTATTGAATTGAAAGTTTGTTTGTATGCTCCAAAGGTATCCATTCACAGTTTCCATGGCAGGAGTTTTGAGGACCAGAAACATAGTTCTGAAATCAAGAGGGATGGCAAAGTATTTTTTGTAGTTTGTATTTGTATTTATTTATTTAACAGCAGACAGTTACACAATGCCCGAGGGAAAAGATGCTTGTACCAGATTATAGCTGTGAAAGCTAATTTCCATCTGTAGTCCTTAATAAGGAAGAAGGAATGGGGAGGAAAGTGCATAATTTTACAGTGTAACAATACTCATACATTCTCTAACATTCACTCACACATTTTCCCCATCACAGAATATAATACAGTGCAGATAGAGCAGGGACCCGCTTTGTGTTAAAATTACAGTATTATCAGCAAAATAGGTAAAAATGGAGATACAATTCTAACTAAGTTTGTATAAAAGGGCATACATTAGTAGTATAAAAGCACATGAAAAAGCACATGTACAAAGTACTTACTGTCAGTGTGTGCATCTCTAGTTCTCTATACACCAATTCTTTACCTCTCTGGAGAAGGTAAAGAAGTTACTCTAATTTATGAGTTTGGTGGGGAGCTTGTTCCATTGCTTTGTCCCCTTGTATAAGAAAGCAGACTGGGCAAGGCTTGTTTTACTCTCAGGAATACTGCATAGTCCTCTAGTGGTGGTTTTTGTGACTCTAGTGGTCACATCTGAGGTCTGATGAATAACACTTTGAGGGGGAGGAAGCCAGATTGTAGATGATTTTGTAAACCTTTAGGACTTGGGAGGAAGAGATCAAGTTTTCAAAGCTCAGCAATTTATATGTATGCAGTATGTAATGATGATACAGCGTCAATGTCAAAAACAGTCTGCAGTGCTTTGTTAATCTCAGTCCTATTTTTAAGGATAATAGGGGTTATTTTACGTATCTCAATCACAACTAAAGAACAGTAACATAATAGCTACATCATTTGTGAACAGCTTTGGCACTGGGTATGCAGTATGTCTCTCCCGCTGATAGCTGATAGCTTTATTTGTCCCCATAGAGAAATGTATTTGCTGCATTATTCGACTGGCATAAACATGCTCCCAATATGGACATAATACACATATAATTAGTTGGACACAGCAGGGAACTGTAGTCTTGTTTCCATTGGTTCACTTTGGACCGCAGCGAGATGATTGCATAGAATAACAAAAATAACAAAAAGCAGATAAAAATAAAACATAATCATTTCTCACCACGGGAACTTGAGCTTGAGATAAACGTAAATAAAAGTCGTATATCCAGTGATGGTAACTTTATCTGTTGAACCAACGCATTTAGCAAAACAAAGCTAGCACACGTTAGCAACAGCCGTTTCCTGTTTATCGACACACTGCACTCATGTCAAGACCAGAAAACATTATATTTCCAGGGCATAATTCATTTAACATCAGCAAAACCCTATGTATTACATAAAGAGACATTAAAACAAGGAGTTAAGGTTCAGAGATGTGAAATAAATGCAATAAAGCTGACAATAAACCAGGACAAGCTCTCCCAGCACAACGTGCCCGACTCCACCTGCAGGTGGATCACAGACTTCCTGACGGATCGGAGGCAGTGCGTGCGGCTGGGGAAGAATGTCTCAGACACTCGGACTATCAGTAACAGGCTCTCCACAGGGCTGTGTACTTTCTCCTCTGCTCTTCTCCCTGTACACAAACTGCTGCACCTCCAGCCACGACTCCGTAAAACTGATCAAGTTTGCGGACGATACCACTCTTCATGGGCCATCTCGGACGGGATGGAGTCTGTCTACAGGAGGAGATGGACCGGCTGGTTCCTGTAGATTGCAGCGTCTAACAATCTAGAGTTCAACGCCCGAAGAAAGTGGAGACGATCGCTGGACTTTCAGGAAAGCCACAGCCCCCCTAGCCCCCTCTCGTCTATGACAGACTCCCCCATCAACCACCGTGGACTCCTTCGCTCTTGCCTGGGCACCACCATCACCCAGCGACCTCAAGTGGAGCCCTCCATCAGCTCCCCTCATCAAGATAGGCCCAGCAGAGGAAAGTACTTCCTGCGGCAGCTGAGGAAAGCCAAGCTGACCAGTTGCAGGATGATGTGCAGTTCTACACGGCCATCATTGAGTCACATCCTCACCTCCCCATCACCGTGTGGTACGCTGGAACCAAGCAAGCCAGGGACAAACAGAGACTTATTCAGCGCAATTGTGCGTTCTGCTTGAGAAGGATGATCGTCCTGCAGACTTCCATCTCTGCAGGACCTGTACGTCTCCAGGGCTCTGCGGACGAGCAGGTTCGGATCACAGCTGACCCTTCTCCCACCCTGCGACATGGTCTATTTGCAACCACTCCCCTCAGGCAGGAGGCTACGGTCCATCCGGACCAGAACCTCCCGCCACAAGGAATAGTTTCTTCCCCTCTGCTGTTGGATTCAATGAACACTTCTAAACACCTGTCACTTTAACTGCAATATTCAAACCACTCACTGCACTGTCACTTTCTGCACTCAAACTGCTAAATCTAACTGTGTACTCTTGTGTACATAGAAATGCCTAATTTTAATTTTAATTTATTAAGTAATCTGTTAAATAGTTTCTTAATGCATGCCTTTTTTGATTGAATATATGTTGTTTTATTATTACTCAGTGTTCTATGTTGCACCTTAAGGCCGAGACAAGTTCCTATGTTTTTGAATTTTGTTCATTGACAATGGCAATAAACTCTTTCTGATTCTGAAAGTTGTTTCTTGTTTACTCTGGATGTAGCCACATCTCCCAGCAACACAAACAGGTATAAACTGATCTGTTACTATGCAGGGTTTTGCTGTTATTTGTTATATATTGCAAGTTCAAGGGCCTAGTCACTATGGAAAATGGATTTTTAATTTTTGCTAAAAAAAAATGTGTTAAGGCCATTGCCCTGAAATGTCTAATTTGATGTTTTATTAGATGTATTTCCCCAGCAAGATTGACATTTTTTTTTTTTTACTATTGATGTTTTCAGTACAGATAATCACAAGAAAATCCTTAATTACATAACCAGTCTAATTTATAGATCCCCCCATCATCATCACAACAATTATAATCCACAGTTTGCCTAGAATCATGGACTTAAACTCTATCTGATGCTGTCTATCAAATGACTGGAAATTTCCCTTTGATACAATCATTGGGATAATAATTTAATCCCACAAATGCACATAACATGAAAGAGTAAAATGAAGAATTACAGCCTGTTCTCATCAGACATGTCCTGTGTGAGAGATTAGTTCAAGCCTGAGAAGCTGCAGATCCTGTTTCTTCTCAGTAATCTTTGGAAACGTGTTAATTGGGTCTGGGCTGCAGTTCTGAGGAAAAGGTCAGACTCTTTCATAATGTGAGAACTCTGAGAAGTATATTCAAAGACAAATCACTGCAATAAAGACAAAATATTGTAACTGTATTGCAATAGACCCTTCTATGAGTGACTCGTTTAGAACATCTGCGTACACAGCCTGGTTCTTATATAAATGTTCTGTCCCTTTCTTTTTAATGACAAGATAAAAACTGTAATTTCGACATTGTTAGAAAATTGTTTTGTTTATACAGTATATTTGTTATATTTACCGTCGCTTAACCGTAAAGCTGAAGTCGCAGAAGGTAGCTGCACTTGCCCTCTTGCAGACCACACTTTTTGGCGTCGGGTGACACCTGAAAGTGTGGCTTCTGTATCTTCTGTATTCAGGCTGTTATTTCTCTCGTCCCTCCTTCATCTCTATCTATCACTGCCCCGAGATAATGGAATTCTTCAACTTCCTCCGCTTCTTTTCCTCTCGTGATTACTTGTTCCTTTTTTTTTGCATACTTTGTCCTCAGTGTTGTACACTAGTTAGGGTTTACTTCATTTAATTGCCAATCAGAATCAAAAAAAGGTTTATTGCCATTGTAAATGAACAAAATTCCCAAAGATAGGAACTTGTTTCGGCATTAAGGTGCAACATAAAACACAAAGCAATAATAAAAACCACATATATGAAATCAAAAGGGCATGCATTAGGAAACAGTTTGTTGCAGTTTGTGTACAGGGAGAAGAGCAGAGGAGAAAGTACACAGCCCTGTGGAGCTCCGGTGCTGATAGTCCGAGTGTCTGAGACATTCTTCCCCAGCCGCACGCACTGCCTCCGATCCATCAGGAAGTCAGTGATCCACCTGCAGGTGGAGTCGGGCACGTTGAGCTGGGAGAGCTTGTCCTGGAGCAGAGCAGGGAGGATGGTGTTGAATGCAGAGCTGAAGTCCACAAACAGGATCCTGGAGTAGGTTCCCGGGGAGTCCAGATGCTGCAGGATGAAGTGGAGTGCCAGGTTGATTGTGTCGTCTACAGACCTGTTGGCTCTGTAGGCGAACTGCAGGGGGTCCATCAGGGAGGAGGTGAAGGACTTGAGGTGGGGCAAGACCAGGCGTTCAAATGACTTAATGACTACAGGCCTGTGGCGCTGACGTCTGTAGTCATGAAGTCCAGTGATCCGGGGCTTCTTGGGGACAGGGACAATGATGGACAACTTGAAGCAGGCTGGGACGTGGCATGATGTATTTAGAGTAAATATCAAGTTTACTCATCTTAAGTATGGAATTTGTGTTGCTTGATGAAATAACATTTAAATTTAATTGTGACTCACCACATTTTTGGTGCAGTTTGTCCAGCATGTTGGTAGGTTTAAGACATATTGTTTAATTTTAGTGGGAAGGCAAAACAATTATAAAATGGTTAAAAGCTCTTAAAAGTCAATTTTGCATATATGTCTCCTTTAATTGGAAAGAGCATTTATAAAATACAGTCTCACTGGTGTGAACTCTACAGAAGGTTAATTTTCCGCTTTCAACCAAGTAACCTCCTTTTCCTAACAACGTGTGACACAGCCCTTAAAACAAATGAGCATCTGTTACAATCTGCAGCATCTCTCAATCTGTGATAATTAACGCTTGTGATAATTAACACTTCTCTGTAAACCTCTGTCAGGTAGTATAGTATAGTATAGTATAGTAGCAATATAGAAGTTTGATTTTCAGAATAAGGAATGATACAGAGATATATGATACACTGTGATATGTTTGTTTCTTTGTTAACCTTCTAATTACCCATAATATTCAATTAATATCAATGAATATTCTCTCGTATTCCATCCATTTCCAAAATACTACATGACATTTTTAACCCAATATGTGTGGGCGGAGATAGGGGGTAGGTGAAGACCTTAGATGCAGGAGAATAGATAAAGTCAGCAGCTCGTCATACTGGGGGGCATGGTCTACCGCGGGGGAAAACTTTCTGTTGATTCAATCGGAAACGCTACTTTTTCCCTCTTCTAATACATTTCCAGCCGAATTATTATTATCATACACAGCTAATTCCAATCTAGTCTTACACCCGAGTCTGACTGGAGGTTGTTGACCTGGTGTTACCTCAGAAAAGTAACCCGATTGTTCTGTAGATGCAAAAATACAGCAGGTAGTGCAAGCATAGCGGTAGCATTTACACTCATTTGTGCCGTTCGACCACTTTATTCTTCTACATGTCTTAAATATCTTGTATTTTACACAATATAATGCCTAAAGTATGCGTTTGCTTTTGTAGTTGTGGGTCTGTAATTGGGTAGTCCCTTCGGATGTCGACTGTCTATAACACATGTGTCAAACTCAAGGCCCGCGGGCCAGATGTGGCCCGCCAGACGTTTTCATCTGGCCCGCCGAACATTTCCTCCCCCGCGCTGTGTGCTGCCAGCTCAAGTGCCGAGGGACAGCGACCAGCGACATTCATCGCAGCAGGTTTAAAATGGAACACACCGGCAGCGATGACCTGTAGCGCCCAGCGACAGCTTCACGCGTGGCGCTCTGCTCCAGGGCAGATCGTGGGAAACACGAGGAATAAAGAAAAGAGGCGGTTTTGTGGACGTTAGAGCTGTGCTAAAAGCGCAGCTAATGTGAAGCTAACAACAAGAAAACAAACTTCTTTGCTGACAACTCTGTGAGGAAAACATCCAAACCAGTGCAAAACCTGGGCAGATCATGAGCCACAGGTAAAAACACAGGTCAGAGTGTGATAAAGTCTGAACATGACAGAGTGAAGCTGCTTTGAGCTCTCATTTGATTCACACATGAATAATTTTGTCACTAAAATAAGCTTAAACTGTAAAAATAAGTGAGCTCATATTGAGTTTGTGCAGCAATATACATGTCTGTGATACAAACATTTAATATCAGAATCATATCACAAGTCCATGTTCCTGTTCCTGCTGCTGCTGCATGAATATGGACTCAGTCTTTCACCTGCTGCACATTTGTGCAACAGTGTCCACATAGAACTATTACTAAGCTATATAACGTTTGTTATATTTTTTATTGTTTTATTTTTTACATTATGTTCGGCCCGCGACCCAGCCTGAGCGTCGAAAAGCGGCCCCTGGCCCAAAATGAGTTTGACACCCCTGGTCTATAACTTTGAGTAATCTGATGAAGAGGGAAATCTTTATAATGTCTGTAAAAGCACATACAAATGTTGTATAGTCTTTTTTAGTGTGATACATTAGGTCCTTGATGTAATGTGTCTGACCTATAGCAGCTGTTTTTCTTTCTTTCAAAGACACACATTATACAAAATTGAAATTTTTGTACTGTTATACAGACTGTGCCTGATTTTCTTCCATGTAGTAAAGCAACATTTGGTTTACCACAGCACAGATTGTAAAAGCAACTATTTGGGGCAAAAAGAGACTGCTGTGTACTGTCTGCATCTAAATTGAGAGCATTTTACAGGAAGCGTGCTGTTAGCATGCTAGTTTTTGTTCACTTTAACATGACTGAAAATCTCGCTTTGGGCTCTGGAAGTTGTGAAAAGCGCTCATAAATTCATTGTGAGACATTCGAGGGTTAGCCTTGACCTATAGAAGGAATAAACAAACGTCTGTATATACAAGGACACGGATTCATATATTGAAAAGAGGACAAATTGTTCCATTATAAGAATCATTTATTTGTAACTTTAGCTTATCATTTTGAGTTTTGATTGGTTAAAATGAGTTTGATTCATGAGTTCATATCAAAATAAATACATTTTTGTAGTGCTTTGAGCGGTTGCAGAACGGTCCATAGTTCATGTGTTAAAAGCAGTCCGGATCACACCCACGTCGCAAAGGTGTAACACAGCAGGTGTAATCCAAAAGGCAGGGGTGGTTGCGCTGGATGCTCGGTGAATTCAGGTACCATTACCTATAACAATGATATTATTTTAAACACAGGCCAGTCACAGGAACATACCACTTTTGAGGGCACAAAGTATGACCCAAAGATTCAGAGGACCACTGGAGACTCGCACACCTGGTGTACAGGTGCTGCACGTTGCGCCGCTCCCCGAGGGAAAAGCGGCATTACACGAGAAAAGTCTGAAGGGCCAATCTAAGCATTAAATCTGAATGGATTATTCACATATTCATACCTGCTACTTGGAGTACAAGCACAAAAGAAACCACACACCGAGCAACCAGCACCCGGAAGTACAGATGGCCAAAGACCTCACAACAACAAAGAGCATCCTTTTATAATTTGGTGTCTGGAACAGGCAAACGCACACGTCCACACTGCTACATTTGGAATATCTTTGGACTACTGTTGTTTTTCGTGTTGTTACTGCAAAAATAAGGTACAGCGCATTTAAGCATAAACGTTGTTCTCTCATCAAAAACATACTCGGAATTGTAATTACCTTGATTCAGGCTTGTTTCATTGATCCTTTTTACAAGTTTCTCTTGCTCTGAGCCTCAAATAACCCGTTGTTTAAATTTCTGATTGTTATGCCAAAGGTCTCCTGCTCTGTTGTTTAATCCACAAATCTCTTTCTTCCGTCATATCGCATTCATTACAGCTGTGTACTTCCATTAATGACATAGACAGGTTAATTAATGGCTAGCTTGTGTTTTTTTCAAATGGTGCGAAATGGCATGCTAACGCCAAATCACAGTAAATGGAGCGCTGCTAAAAAATAATGTGTATTTTATATGGGCTGCCAACAATCCAAATACTGCATAACATGTGTTCTTTAAATACAGTAGGCCCAGTTCTATCCAGACCAGTTTGAACCTAATTGCAGTTTCATTTGCGCTGACTGGAGTGAGGTGAGCTGGCAGAGGTGAAGCCGAGCGAGCGCTGAAGTTAGCACGGACAGAGTTAGCCAAGTGTGAATTTTAGCTGGCACAATTTGACTTCAGCATTTTCCATCCAACTTTCTTCTCCGCCGCTGCAAACTTTTTAAGGACAGAGCCGGAGCGCGCCAGGCCGGGCTGTGGCGATCATTAGCGGGCCAAGTGACTGTGAGAATCCCTATTCTTAATTATCCACAAAGACAGGCGGCCGATTTAATGAGATGCAAAGCTTGTGTTTTGGAAGTCACAGCTGAGCCGCTTCTGCTAAGCTCCACACAACACGGAGGAACAGTCTGCTCTTTGGAGTTCTGGAGTGGACTTTGTTTTTGTTTTAGGCTGTGGAGGTGACTGGAGAGAGAGACATGTCCAGTCATAGTTTGTGCAATGTCCTTAAACTGCATATGACAGGTTTTTATAATTATCATTTTGTTTGGTGGGATAACTTGTGATAAAAAAAAAAAAAAAAAAAATGGGTAACTTATAAAAAAAAAAAAAAAAAAAAAGGTTTTACATAAATAAAATTGAAGAGGCAGTTTGTGAGGAGAAGTTGAGTTTTTTGTTGTTGAAAAATACAGCAAGTAGCGCTGAGTTCTAAAATATAGTCCCTGCACAAAATTCCATCCAAAATGCAAAAACAAAGGAATAATAATTTAAGAGAAAAAGTGCCTATATATTTCATTTGTCAAATAATAACTATATTTAGGTTTTTTTCTAACTATTAATAGAAAATAATTTTTGGGCGCTTTTAACCATCCAGTATTGGTCTCTCATCAAAAACGTCCCTGGAGTTGTATTTCGCTACCTCAAATCGCTTTCATTACAGCTGCGTCCTACATTAGCATGTCGGGGGAAAGCTAGCTTTGTTTATCTCGTCTTTATAATTCCCTCTTCAGCCAGTAACTCAAACCCTAATGAAGAAACGGCTGACTGATATACAGTCATGTGTGCGTTTTGTAGACCAATTATTTTGATCTAAAACATGAGATGCCAAAACAGAGGTACTCAAGAGCATGTTTTGAAAGCAAATAACAGTACAAATAATTTAGAATATGTGTCATTTAAAACTGAAAGTTCTAACTCAGGGGTGTCCAAACTTTTCTCACCGCGGGCCGCATTTGAAATTTATACGCAGCAGGGGCCCACAGACAACCCGACAATGAAAGGAATCCTTCAAAATGTTGCATTTGACATCGTTTTTGTTGGAACTTGGAACATTATTATTAGGTTGGTATAACATCAAAATGATTGAATGTTTCCAATTTGACAGTAAGAAGTACTATTTTTGTTGTTTGGACCAATTTAGCAGGAAGCCGGAGGGCCAAACAAAATTGGTCTGAGGGCCGCATTTGGCCCCGGGCCGTAGTTTGACATGCCTGTTCTAACTGAACTTGGGATGGCAAACTCTATGACTTTTTTTTTTTTTTTTTCAAACTGGTTTTAGTCGTAGGATCTGGCAACTCAAAGTGACAAGATCCTCCCGTTCTCTGATTCGGTACAGAATATTTTAGTAATTGTGAATAATTAAACAATATTGGATTTCTACTTCACACATGTAGGCAAACAGTTAAACGTATCCACATTTGATTCTCTTAAAACGCGATTATCATTTGAAATAATCTTTTGACCAAGCTGCCATAACTCCATTTGGATCAAGAGCCTTAATCAAAACCAGACTCATTTTGCCTTTTCAAACCGCCTCAGCCTGAAAGCCAATTGATCCAAGCAGGAGTCAACTAAAACCAATTTTGTAATTTTCAAAAACGCTGATCTGCTTTGAACCATTTCATATTCAAATACATTTTTATTTCACCACAAAAAATCCAACTTTGATCGGCAAACTCCAAATCAAACGACAACAATGACCTTCTTGGCTTTTCAAAACTGTTTAAAAGGTGCACTATGGAACTTTTCGGTGATGGGTAACTTGGGATGTTATTGCTTTGCTTGGAATATTCCACCGCATGTCATCCTCGGACAGCACCCTTTCTTTTCACTCCCACATCAACAACATCACTCGTTCCGCCTACTTCCACCTTCGCAACATCTCTCGTCTCCGTCGTTCTCTCTCACTCCTCACACCACAGCCATACTTGTCCACAGTCTAGTCACCTCCCGGATCGATTATTGTAACTCTCTCCTCTTTGGTCTCCCCCATAAATCCCTCCAGAAACTGCAGCTTCTCCAAAACTCTGCAGCCCGCATTATCACCAGGACGCCCTCCCGCCATCACATCACCCCCATCCTTCAACAACTTCACTGGCTCCCCATAAAACAACGGATTCACTTCAAAATTATCCTAAATACTTTCAAAGCTATCCATAACCTGGCTCCACCGTACATCTCTGACCTCCTCCACATCTCCACTCCCTCTCGCTCCCTCAGGTCCTCCTCCTCTCTCCAGCTCTCTGTCCCCCTCTTTCCGTCTTATTTCAATGGGGGGCAGAGCCTTCAGCCGCTCTGCTCCTCAGCTCTGGAACTCTCTCCCTCCTGACCTCCGCACACATAGACACCCTTTCCACTTTTCAAATCCAGACTCAAAACTCACCTGTTCAGACAATCCTACACACAACACTCAGTCATCCAGTCATCACAGTGGGTTTTATTCTGTTGTTTTATTCTGTTGTTTTATTCTCTTGTACAGTGTCCTTGGGTGTTCTGAAAGGCGCTTTTAAATAAAATGTATTAGTAGGAATGCATTAAAGGTCAATTTAAAGTGGTAACAAGTAATGATAGTAGCCAAAAAGAACAAGAAGTATTGGTAGAAGTTGTAGTCAAAATAGGATCATCTTAATAGTAGATGTCGCTTGTTTTTCCGGCGTTACGAGTACATAACATTTCTCTATTGCCTTTATTCTGACAACAAAACCGACAAACTTCTTTGCATTTTCACCACAGAAAGAGACTCCTTTTGAATGTATTTAAATTTTTTAAAAAAAGCCATGTTCTTCTGTGCAGGTGAAAGAAAAGGTCTACAGCAGCTTCTGTTCCCCACGTGACAGAAGAGTACAGTCTGGAGAGGAGCTGTGACTGTTCACTGTGGCACCATCTGCTCTGTCGATGGAAATGTGCACCTCTTTGGCAGACACTTGCAGCTCTGTCGTTTGGATGAGGAAGGCTTTGTATGATTTTAAATGCTCAGATGGGACGGTGTTGGAAACTAGTCATAATTCTGCCAAAATGGAAGATCTTTGTGGCCAATTTCTCTAAATCTATGAGTCTCAGAACCATTTTATTTACGTTAACAGTACGAAACACTTCAAAGACCCCAGTCTCTCCTGTAGGAAATATATTCTATTTTGGCTGTATTTCTTCAACACATAAATATAGTTTATAATTATATTTTGTGTTAGGACCAGAATAGTATTTTAGCCATTAGAGGTCGTACTAAACCATAAGACTGTAAATCCAGGAGATGTGATGTCCAGCAACCAATGGGATCACTTTGTTCCAAATCAGGAAATGTGTGCGCAGGTGAGTTGGCGTGTCC
The DNA here is from genome assembly GCA_015082035.1 of Chaenogobius annularis. Classification (NCBI taxonomy): domain Eukaryota; kingdom Metazoa; phylum Chordata; class Actinopteri; order Gobiiformes; family Gobiidae; genus Chaenogobius; species Chaenogobius annularis. The sequence goes on along the minus strand of BJKM01000578.1, from coordinate 185,818 downwards.
TCTATGGTCCCAGGCTATGTGCTGTGTGCAGGCCCCCTGCATGATAAAGAGGGATCCACCCATACCATGTGTGTAGGGACGTTTCCATAGCGGCGGTTCAGGGTGGTACAGGACGGTACAGGGCAGTAAGGGGCGTTACAGGGGGGTACGGGGCGGTACGGCTGCTTGAGGGGTACGAAGGGGGCCATGAGGGGTACTGGCTCACTTTAGGCTCATGGAGCAGTTTAACACAAGAATATTGGACAAGAGAGGACCAAAGAGAACGCAGACTCAGGTGAAAACAAAGCGGCAAAATTTAAATAAACAGAAAATAATCAGTCCTCACCAAACGCTGACTTGATCTGATGACAAACCACTGTATTTTGAGTGATAAACCTCATTTGTTAAGCCGATAGATTTAGCTAAACAAAGCTAGAGCATGTTGGCATCAGCAGTTTCCTGTTTACGGAACAGCGCTCCTGCAGAAGTTCACATCAAGACCCAGAATATTATATTTCCAGTGCATAATGCTTCAACCATTATCCAAGTCCAACACATTACAAAAGAGATGTGAAAATGAGGCGTAGAGGCGCAGAGAAGTGAAATGAATGCAATAAACCGTAAGTTGTGTTTGGTTAACTCTAGCTTTAGCCGTGATTCAAAGCTGCACAAACATCGCATGGCCAAACAGTTATGTTCTGGTGACGTTAGCAGCTCACGTAGCAGACCCTTGCAAACTGGGCCCTTGCCATGGAAACGCATTAACAGAAGCAGGACGAAACACGCATTTACCTGGTGTTGTGGTAATGAATCGGCCCGTGGAGCAGCAGGTCGCACGTTCAAACTTCAGAGTAGACACTTGAGACAGTTTGCGTAGAGCGGAGTAGATATGTTCTTTGCATCCAAATCCGCGCCTGCTGCCTCCATTTTTTATTTATTTATTAAAAAGATATCAACTGTAATGACTATTTTCTCATGAACAAAAAATATAGTATTACTTTTTGTGAAAGTTGTGCGTATATTCCACCTTAAGATAGTCAGCATTAAACCATTCCCTGCACCTCGTTCATTTTCTCAAGTCCTCCCTGGTTGTATCTCTCAAAACCCTGATTTCTTCATTGGACAGCCCAATCTGAGGCTCTGACACTACAGACTGATCTACCATTCAACGCCACTCGTTGATCTTTTTTAATCTGACTTTTACTTTGCGCCCGGAGGAGATTTGAGCCCCTCACAACAGCAGAGGTCAACAAGGGCCAGCGCACAAGAGGGCCGAATGCGAATAGGCTGGCATTTTCTTCTTTTCCATAGCGTTATTGAAGCTCAGAGGCCACGGACGCGCTGTGCTGGAGCATGCTAATGAGGGAGGCTGGAGGCTTCCTTTAGATTACCCCAAAACAGAAGGCATTTCTCAGGGCAGAGACGAGCACGACCTCTGCTTCCTCCACGGGTGCATTATAATCCAAAAAGATTCATTTGGGCTTCTCTAACCCTGCGTACTTTTATTCCCTCGCTTAGGCCAGTATTTCTTCGTTTGTTGTAATACCTGCATGTTTCCGGGCATAAATAAATGGTCATAACAAAAGGAATTTAATAAAATAAAGACACAAAATTCGGAGTGGACAAGGGAGTTTTACAGTAGATAAATGCGAACTTCACATTTTAACTTTGATCTCTTTTTGGTCGCGGAACCTTCAGAAGAGTCACGCGGTGTCAGACCAAAAAAGACATCAATGAGCAAATACAGAGGGCTATGAAAAAACACAATATTAAAAAAAAAAGGTGCTGTCCCTGATCATATTAAACTCTCTGGAGCAGTCCAAAAGTATCGCTCACTTACCAAAGGCCTTCTGTGCTTCCTAGTTATTATTATTCACAGCAATGAGTTTATAAGTGCTTTTCACAACGTTCCGAGGCCAGGGCGAGTTTTACCATAACGATAACGCGAACAAAACACTTGACGGAAAAGAAATGCTCTAAATAATTAGGCACAGAGAGCGCACATCTGCCTCATTCTCGCCCGAATCTAATCGCCGCTTTTACAAAAACACCACGTACACTCCTTTAACAGACCTTTAAAACCATTCCCAGAACTCAGACAACTACTCGTACACCCTAAAGTACACCGAATACATCCTCATATGTGGAATACCCTGCGTGACTTGCAATCGAGCTCTGAAAAAAGGGCGTAGAACAGAATGAAATCATGACACGGGCACTAAAACAAAAAGCAGAAAAAGAACAAATAAAGTCTGCGATCTCAGACCACTGTAAAAGGGACAACCATGTTATTGGACAAGGACAACAAAAGGCAAGGCAAGTTTATTTGTAGAGCACAATTCGTACACAAGGCAATTCAAAGTGCTTTAACAAACACCGAAGCTAGATTTATAAAAGAAATATATATATTTTTGCTCCAGTTTTGTTTTCTTTTATTGTGAAATGTTGAAATCAGCCCATCTGAAATGAGTCGTTTTCTGTAATGTAATGGGATACTGTGGACACATGCTGACAATGTTCATTAGCGACGATAATTGCCGTTGCTGTGGCAGTGGCTCAGTCGTTAAGCCCACCGACCCAAAGCTCTGCGGTTCAATCCCATCTCCAAATCTCCAAGCATGGACGTACACTGTAGTTTCCTTGGACTAGAGCCGCTTCACCCTCTTGCCTGTGAATGAACGTCGCGTATCAGTGGGCAGTTGGGGGAGCCATAGACCTAAAGTGGCAGCCTGGATCTCGTAAGACTGCCCCGGGGAAGAAAGACGTATTTGCATTTCTTCATCGTTCTTTTTTTATATGTGCGATTCGTGAACGTGAGCTACAGACCGCACTACATTTTCCCTCGGGATCATTAAAGTATTTATCGATCTATCTTTCTAGAAGCTAATCCTGCTGTGTAAATGGCTTGGGGTTTAGCTGTGCACTGCTAGATATAGAAGAGGTTATTGCTTCGTTAAGAAAAAGGGAAAATTGTCGAAACATAAAAAAATTTAAGATATTTCTGTACTTGAAAATGTGTTAGCTTTAAGATTTTGGTTGTTTTAAAAAGATTACATATCTTATTTTATAAATGCGAAAAGAGGAAATATGTAAATCTATCTAGTTCTCCGTATTCACAGGCATTCATTTTCTCTTTTTTCAGATGGCGAAGTGAAACTGGGGCAGACCACCAAAGCTCAGTCAATCAGAGCGCTGCTTCCGGTTCTTAAGATTAATATGAAAGATAAAAAATACCCCCTATCTCCGCCCACATCCCTGTACTAAAATTGTGATTATTTAAAAAAAAGGAAAAAAAAGGAAAAAAAAGAAATTGGCTTCAAGTGGAACATAGGGTTCTAAAATGTCACATAGCTACTTTTTAAATATAAAAGACATGGAAATTCCACTTCAAAGAGGAAGGAAGTGAACCTGTTCTGTTACTAAGCCATTCTAGATTGACATTGCTGTTTACAATGAACAAAAATGTAAACTGATGATCTAATTATGTAAAATAAGTCCCTGGGGGAAAAAAAGCATATTATATACCCTTTAAAAAATCTTTAATCAAAATGTGTCAAACTGTAAATAAAAAATAAATAGAAAACCAAATCATGTAATATCCTGTAGAACAGCAAAATCATTCGTCTCCAAGTATATTTTACAGCAGAGCATTTGGACTGTACGCTCGGTCCCTTGACCTCTCTCACCTTTGTGCCTCTGCTTCATTTTTCAGCCAAAATCGACTCGGGAAACACAGAGGCCATTAAAAGTCTATGGAGCTCATTTCACACTTGGTTTGCTCCATACCTTTAGAACAACAGTGTGATTAAGCGCGGCACACTTCCTCAGGTGAGGCTCGACAGACGAGTGACGCACACGTGAAATGTACACACAAAAAGGAGTCGGTGGGAATAAGAGAACTGGCTCTATGGAGTAAATGTATGGAGTGTTTAAAGCCGAACACTGGGTTGTACTGCAATTAGTGTTATAACTTTGAATTGTGATAAAGAAGCTCTGCAGGTGACGACATGAACAGTGCAGCCATTCATTTCCTTTGTGTGCAAACCTTGAACTGGACCAATTTGCCACTTTAATATGAATCATATCATAACGTACAGGTTTTCTTATGGTTTATGTTTGTTTGTTTTTGTGCATGGATATAAAATAAGCTGATTTCCCATATCTATTTTTTGTACGCAACTTTTACCTTCGTCATTTGTACGGAAAGTGTCAGTGTGGCATACACATTTACATACAAGGACATTTTCACATTATAACGACTTTATTTTCTCGTTTTAACAACTTTCTTTTCTTGTTTTAACGCGAACATATTTAGCTCATGTCCGTCATTGAAAAGGGAGCGTCACTGAGGCAGGAGCGCGAGCCGTTCGCACTCTGCAAAGGAGAAGTCAGGTGCTTTTCATTTTGCTTGATGAGTGGCACACACACCTGCACACACACCTGCACACACACCTGCACACACACACGTCTCCTCTGGTTCACAATCTGCAGGGAAAAGCCCCGCCTGTTGTCAGTGTCAAGCGCGCGCACGGACATGAGATCTGGGACATCTCGGAGCACGATCGGAGCGTCCAGCTGTGCGCTCCATTGTGTCACAACGAGAATATAAAGAATATTTTAGAATGTAAAAATGCTCTCACTATAATGTCAAAATTGTCTCGTTATAACGTGAGAATGTTCTTGTTTTAACGCAATACTTTCTATCTAAAGCTTACAACATTTGACCCGAATGTGCCCACAAGGGAGCTGCAGGGGGAGCTCTTTTGCCTAAGTTATTTAGTTCTGAGAGCGTAGTTTGTCGTCTCTGCTGGTGTATAACGAGTGCGCCCACGTCCAAACACACCTAATATTTCCCTGTCTGCTTCTTCCCTGGTGCAGTTGAATGTCTCTCCCAGTTCGCTCCCCGTGTGATCGGACTGCAGTGTTACATGCAGGAACGCTCTCTGCATACGCACTTCTCCACGCGTTGAACCATCATTGGCGTGGTATGCATTCAGCTGAACCTTATTGTTAAAATGAAATATATTAATAGTTTCACATTAATGATACATGTTTACACCTGTTTTCTTTTGGTAACATGATTCAGTATACAGTAGGCTGGCTGTAAACGGCTGCGGCAGTGATTGAACACAGTGCCTTCACACATATCTCATCATGTTTGCACCACCTGCTGAATAAGATTGACGGCTCCCCCACATCTGTTTCCATGTAAGTCGGATCAGGCTCATCCATGAAGGATTTACTCCAGTGGTAGAGATTTATACCGAATTATTTCCGATCTGTTTACAAAGACGATTCATAATACCACTGAGCAAGATACCGGTTTGACGTCGTATTTACGAGCGGCCTGATTTACAAGGGTGAAGAAAATAAACGGAACAAATATGAATAGAATGAAGCACTGCATTGGTGGAAGGTGGAATCTGTCTGTTTTTGCGCCTATTTATGGTCATGGATAACATGAAATAATGAAATGGAAGGGTTGAAAGTCACATCATATACGATTATTAAAGTATTTTGTATCTAAGATTGGACTAGACAAAATAAAGCCTAAATGACGTGACCAGGAGGTAGACGGTTTGTGATGTGGGATGCAATCATTGTGTGCGTGAACAGTTTAGCGGCTTGTGTGGACATTTGGTTTAGGATGTGTTTTTGAAATTGCAGAAATTAAATGTTATTTTGTCACAGATTCTACTGACGTGTGATTTGAATGACAATTTTTGAATCGAGTGTAATTCCAAGATATTTGTATTCTGGAACAATCTGCAGTCGTTCTCCTGAAACAAATACGACTGGGTCAGTATGGGGAGTGTTGGATTTGGTGAAAACCATGGCAACTGTTTTTGCAGTATTTAATTTGAGACAGGAGAGTTTTATTATTTTTGAAGCCGGAATTTATCATTCAAGAAATATTTAACATTATTCACGAAAAAATGCTTTCAATACGTGATTACTACAGCGAATACTTAAGTTATGTCTAATTATTACTTAAGTTAAGTAATCATTTTTATACATTTTTCAACAGTAATATTTGAACAGGTGTATCTGTACTCACAATTAGTTAATAGCACTACAATTATGCCTAATGAAAAGTATTACTTTTTAACCGCGAAGTATTCTTTACAAGTTTAACACACTTGTAAATAGATTAAATTCAATAAATGCATTGAATCAACTCCACAGCTAATCATCTGCCTCTTAGTATGCCACGCTTTGTGCATTGATTTGGCCTATTGTTTTTTTTTGTAAGATCAATACGCAGCGCTCTGTTCAGCTGTGTTCTACATCCTTCACAAATACATATGCAGAGAAACCAAGCAAAAAGTGAAAATGCTTTGAAGTATTTAACTGAGCAAGTAAACAAACTAAAAGCAGAGGAAATAGAAGCTGTTGGATGAGGCCATGACAACCTCAGACTAAAGGAAGAGTCTAATTTGTTACAGCTCACTACAACATCAAAAAGCTCCCGCTATTATAACAGCAAGATCACATCTTTATAAAAACATATTAAAATAAATAAATAAATGAAACCAGTGCTGTCAGTGAATTGGTCATTACTGGTGTTGTGTCGAGCTGTTCACTAGTAAATGTAATGAATAACTAAATCTAAACAATTACAAAAAATTTCAAATGGAGATCCTTATTTAATCTACTTTTCACTTTTTAAAAATGTATAGTTTTTTCTAATTATGATTTCATTCTGAGCGACACTCCAGTTTGAGTGATATACTACACACTCACATTATTATTATGTTTATAAATATGTAGGTGAAGTTTGTCCGTCACAAGTATTTATTTGTTATTTTAGCCAAAGTAAAACCCCTATCAATAAATAATAATAAACAGGTTCTTAGTTCTGACTATCACCATGCCTACAAATACGACCGTTCAACCTCCACTGCACTGGCACGAGTGACTGCCAAATAGATGCAAAAAGATATGTTGGTGCCGTTTTCCTCGATTTTTAGCTTGATTGCAGTTTTGATGAAGGCCTGTAGTTGAAAAAGCTGACTGTTTTTTTTTCTTTTTTAATATTGTGCAATTATGGGTCGAGAGTTACCCAAGCTAGTAGTTTTTTTTCCACTGGGGGATTTGAGTGTGGTTTTCCCAGGGCAGCTTCTTTGGTCCTCTGCTATTCTCTATGTTTACAAACGATCTTCCTCTGGTTTTAAATAGTGCCACTATAACAATGTACGCAGACTTTACACAATTCAACAGATGGCATCAGTCATTTTAAATACTAATGAAACAAAATGTATAATTATAGGTTTTAACGTTGCATTAAGAAATGTCCTTTAACTTTTGCAGCCTTCACTATGCCGCCAGTATCGAAATGGCATTATAATAAACCTAACATCGTTTTTTGTTTTTTTTTCAAATATACTTTCTTCTTAATATTCAGCTTCTATCTTAACTTTACTCCACTCCTTTTTACTGGTTGAAACTACCTGTGCATAAAACTCCTCAGAGCTGAGCCAGTGTTACCTCGGTACAGTAAATACACTTTTCTGACATAATCCAGCACAGATAGAGAAGTGAAAGGGGTGCGTGCGGTGGGTGGGGGGTGGGGGGTGACTGACAGCCCGCCTGCGCCTCTCTATCTCCGCTCCTCTGCTCAAGGCGCCTATAATCTGTTTAGCATAAAGGAGAGAGAGAGACGACATGAAGGGTTTAATGGAAGCAATAAGAACAGTCTTTAGTTCTAATGATAATGACACAGAGTTACACAATTGGAGGAAATCAAATAATGTCAAATTGTTGAGTGTGTGAACTAAGACTTATGTATCAACCTTAAATGTAAATAGGCCAGGTTACCGTGGTGAGGGAGTTTGTGTGCGAATGATCGTAAGAGCTACAGTATGTTGTCTGCGGCATTATCAGCCGTGGAAGTACTGCATTTTCTTACTTGAGTAAAAGTATACAGGGGCAACATTTTACTCATGTATAAGCACATATACAAGTAAAAAGCTACTTAAGTAAACGTAATGAAGTATTTCCCGCACTTTTTTTTAATTAAAGATATAAATATTTAATTATTTCTTTGATCTTTTAGTCAATATTTCTAAAAGACATCATCATAAATGTTTTAAATAAGTACCCCACGAACGAAACAAAAAGTACTTTTTTCTTTTCAAGAAGTAAAAGTAAAAAGTATTTAAAAAGTACAGTACTTTTACTTTTGTACTTTCCACCACTGGACATTGGTATTGGACAGGTTCATAATGGGTCTGACAAAGAGCCGCTCCTACAGTTCCTCCAGACCCTATAAAATCAAGGGTCGTGACATTACCTGGTATACCACAGCCGGGGCCCCACCCTGAGGCCAGACCCAGGGTTGGGGCTCGAATACAAGCGCCTGGAGACCGGTCCTTCTAAGGGATGACGTGGGTCCGACCTCTTGTAAGCTCAGCACTCGCAGTGGTAACACATGAATCGAGCGCCCAGAGGATTGGGCGGTGGTTGAGGGCGGGGCCTCCACAAGCTGTCGGAACAAATCTCTCCAGTAGTTTTCATCTGAATCAAGGATTTTTGAGGAGAAAAGTGGAGAAAAACACACTTTTGTTAAACAAACTATTGTTCAGTTTTGTTTTGTGTTGTACTAAAAGTTTGGTGAAAAAAGATGTGCAACTGCAATGAAATTAAGTTTTAAGGATTATATGAGATCTACATTTCTTTCATTTTTCCCATCTTCCAACAAACAAAAGCAGCATTACAGGCAACAAGGGACCATGTGAATTTTCCCTTTTATGATGCACAGATTATGTGCAGCGCTACATGATTGAAGAAATAATGGATGAAGACAAGTGGTTTTTTTTTTATTTTGAAGCAGAAAAAGCAAAGCAAAAACACCTCCATAGAGACAAGCAAGTGGCCCTAACAAGAACTGTACATAGTATACCTTTAATCCCAGGTGTAAAAATAGAAGAAAGAATGCCTGCATGGTTTGAACACTTCCACACTTTGTACCAAAGAGTAAGAACAATGTCAAGTAAGAAACACAAGTGTAATTTTTCATTTCCTCAAATTTGATTCCAGCACATATGAATTACTGTTGGATAATGGCTGCCTTAAATCACACGGACAGGCACATAAAGGCACTCGGGTGGCTGAATATAAAGTAGTGGTCATTGTCTCAGTACATTGCACATCACAGGCTGTAAAACTGTGAGGAAAATCATTAAAACGACCCATCGTCTCCGCGGCTCACTGGAGATGAGTTTTTGCCCGGAAAGGCGCGTGGAGAACCACATACTGAGCCCAGCGTGGCCACGACTGTACGCTCTGACGCATATATATCTATGCGCCATCTTCAAGGACTAAAAAGCAAAGGACGACAAGCTCCTCTCCATCCGTAAAGTCATTTTTTAATCTTCTCCTTGTCCTGCTGTGATGAGAACATGCCTCCCACAGAGAACTCAAGGCTAAGTACGTCATGCTATTATCATTCTACACAGAGTAAAAATGACTTCAAATTACCTGGATTCAGATTTTACTTTGGATATTTCGTTTCACAAGTTGAACAAAACAAAACAAACCAGAAGTAGTTTATGTTTGCATTGCGGCGGGTTGGTTCACAATTTGGTTACAATTATTTGGCCAGATTTTGTTATTCAGAATTCGGCAGGGCAATGGAAGATAGAATAAAGATGAGTAAGGAACACGTCATTATTAACTAGCTTTTAAAGACATGTGGCGTGTCCCCTAAACCACCGCTTACACAGAAGAACTGGTGAAGCTGTTGGGTTCAAGTTGGTTGGTTGTCGTTTGCTCACCCAACCTGGTTTAATGCTGTTCATAAGTTAACGTTGTAAAAAGTAGTAGTTAAAATATTTGCGGGGGGGGAACTACATCAAAGTTTAAAAGGGTAAAAGAAGTTCAAAGTTATCTGTGTATGTGTCATTGTCTTCTGAAATGATAATTGTTCAACTGTTGTGTCTCTGTTGGACGATAGTTGGATGATTGATGTGTCTATCTCATGTTGCGTAAGTAGTTTTAATATTTCTGTTCTGACTGTTTGACTGTGTAATTGCCTCATTGCGCACTGTTACATTGAATTTTTCCTTTGTTTTCAGGCTGACCTTAACATCGTCATGGGATTATTGACGACTTTTGGCTAATTCCGGCATTCATGATCAATGTCAATTATGATAGGAGACTCCATCAGCTGGTTGTTTTTATAAGAAACCTCATTCTGCGGTATATGAAACTACTGAAGATGTGAAAAGTAATAACGATCATTACATAATTAGTCCAAACCAAGTCGAATGGTCCTTTTCAGTCGAAATGTTGAAGACCGTTTTGGCTGAGAGGCAAAAATACAAGCGCATTATGGCACGCCACTACCATGACCAGCGCTTGGAAAGTCAATTTGCACAGGTAATTTGGCACGGGTTTGACAGCAGATGTCCATGTTTTCACAGCACAGATGCCGGTGTGAGTCTAACTTTATATCCATACACAAAAAGGGTTGAAAATAGAGTATGTTTAAAGAGTTACTTCTGTTATTCACATTTTGAAGATTTTCCTTATGTGAAAAGCATCCAAGAATACCTCCAGGAAACCGTCTACAGCAGGTCGAAGAGCCGATTACGTGCGAGACACTGAGAGACATTCAGAGGCATCCAGAAATTGAGCATTAGCACGAGCTATTATTGCTAATAAAAGGGGCTATCACATAAAACCCACTTTGGCAAACATATAGAGTAAAAGCAACACCTCTTTTACGTTGAGCATTTGATTTTTAGACATGAAAACTGCTTTGGTCATTGCACTCTCCACCGCACAAATAAACACATTCAAACTCTGGTACTTTTTGCTTTGACGTAGCGGACCAAAATAACACAACATGCGCTAGTCCGCGGTGGAAGGAGCGTAGTTTGTGTGAGTACGTCCAAACACTTGTCAAATATTCATCTGGCTGTTTTTTACCGCATGCAGTTGAAAGCCTCTCCTAGACACTATGTATACATGCAGGAAAATTGGATAAAACCAATTTTTCAAAATACATTTAAACCCGGGAACTACGATGGAGGTGTCTTGAAAATCCAAGTAACCCAATCTGGAGAAGTCTGTGTGTAGTCGTATTCCTGCTGAACGTAACAGTGCAGCCCGATAACGACACGAGAGACGTTCAACTGTGCGCGCTAGCAAACAGCAAAATGGAAACGACGTCAGCAGAGATGACAAACTACAGTTCCACCCCGGACTAGCGCGTGTTGTTTTTGGTCCGCTGCGTTCAAAGTGAAAGCAAAAACAACAGGAGCTTCAATGTATTTATTTGCGCTGCAGTAAGCGAACAACTAGCGAGCAACGCAATTAGCTCGTCTGAGAATCGGTCAGCGTAAATGAGGTGTCGCTTAGCTATGGGTGCCAAAAGTCTGGTTACGCCGTATGTACGATCGCCATTTTTATTAGCAACTAAAGCGACGCCGTTGTAGAGCTAATTCTAAATCACTACGCGGGGCTGAACGTACTGCATCGTAGCGGCCACTCTCGCCCAATCGGTACTTTGACCTGCATGTCTGACAGGTTTGGGGGCAAAGACGAGATCAATTCGGTTGTTTAGCAGGCTGCGAGATTTCAAACGTAGTAAGCGTATTTCCTAGTGGGATCAGACTGCGGCAGAAATACAACCACGCACAGACTTCTCCCGATGTGTTCGAACCGAAAGACGCCTCAACTGTAGTTTCCGGGTTTACATGCATTTTGAATAATTTGTTTTCAATTCGACAAGGCGAGCCATCCAGTTTTCTTGGCATGCATGTAAACGTAGTGACAGATTGTGGTTCTGGTGAATGGCTTTGGGTGTGTGCCACTGATCTCCAGCTGGTCCTCGCTGTCAATCGAGGATAAGACATACACCTCTTTCATCTCTCTTTCTATTCTCCCTCTCTATTTATCCTTCCTCTCTCTCACCCCTAGACATCTCGCCCTCTCTATATTTCTCTACACCTCTCTAATTTTTCTTTCCTCTCCTGGAACTTTTTGTATTTTCCCCTCTCTCTCCCTGCTCAAATCTCATCCCAATAATGCCTCGTACCCTCTTCCTCCAATCCCCCCCCACTCTCCGTCACTTTCTTCCCAACCCGTCTCTTTGCCCAGTTCTTCCACCATCTCCTTTTCCCCTCCTCCCTCATTCTTCCCTTTCTCTGTCTCTGTCTGTCTCTCTCTCTCTTCTCTCCTCTCTCTCTCTGTCTTCCCACTCTCTTTCCTCCCTCACACTCTCTCTCCCCGCCACACTGGTCGTGAAGTTCTGTCAGACTCGGCTGACAGCCCTGACAGCGGCTCAGCTCCAAAAGTTCAGTGCTGTCAGTTTATCCAGAGCGTGTGGCGTGCCATTCTGCACACAGGTGATGGCTAAAGAAGGCCAACACTTTTAATTAACCCAATTTAGAGAAGGGGCCAAATTCACCATCGTAAACTAGTGCTCTGTATTTCTCATTATCTCATATAAAAAAGGGGATAGTCATAAGTGTCTCAGAAGCAATACAACAAGAACATTCACGTTTTAAATCTCCAAAACTCCATCCACCTTATTGAAGAAGTTGCCACTGGCGACACCATTTTTTGTGTCGTAACCAAGATTGTTGAAAAGCTGGTCAGCATCCACTTGAAAGACTTTTCAGATGCTAATTATATTTTATCCAACTTTCAGCCTGGTTTTAGAAAGGAACAACACTGTCACAGCTGCTCTTAAGGTTCGAGATGATTTCCTGCAAGCTCTGGATCTGAAAAAAATATTGTTTTGAACTTTTCATCGATTTATCGAAGGCTTTTAACACTATTAATTATCAGCTTTTGATTGAAATCCTTTGGCAACATCTCTGACCAAACCTTAAACTGGTTTGCCAACTATCTGTTAAATTGATCACAATGTGTCAAATTGGCTGGGGCTTCTTTTTTTTTTTTTTTATGTGTTCAAAGTATTACCTCAGGACTCCATTTTAGGCCCTATTTTATTCTCTATTTATATTAACAATCTTAGTGTTGATGTGTCAAATGTCAAGTACCATTTTTATGCAGATGATACGTGCTTCACCGTTGCTTTCAGCCTCACTGGAACAGGCCTTCGAGTCTTTACAGTCTGCTTTCTCCTTGGTGCACTCTAGGTTGAAATTCATGAAGTTAGTGCTGAATTCTGGTATAACTAAAAACTATGGTATTTTCACATACGCGCACCAACAGAGGGTATCCCCCTGATTAAGACCTCTCAGGGAAACTATATTGAGTTTGTCTCAAATTATAAATACCTTGGTTTCATTTCTAGACCAAGAGCTGTCTTTTAAAGCATCTACAGAAATGTACTCTTGAATTGAAGGTAAAACTTTTGTCGTAATAAAACCTGTTTTACCCGTGAAGCTCTTAAACGTCTGATATCAGCCACTTTTATGCCTCTATGGGATTATGGCAATGCTCTCTACATAAATGCAACTGCAAAATGTGGTTGTCTGAAATCCTTGGATACGGTAGATCCCTGTGCTTTGAGATTCACAGCAGGTTGGGGCAGGCTCACTCACCACTGTGAACTCCATGCCAAGGCTGGCTGGCCTTCTTTGGGTGCCAGGAGGTTCACACATTGGATGTTATTAGTGTATAAAATAATATGTAAATGTGCACCAGAGAGCTGAGGGTCATTATGCACGGCGCTCACGTGATATGTTCAGCTTGTCGATGCCCTGTGTGAACATTGACTGGGGGAAAGAGAGCGTTTTCTTAGGCTGCTCCTGCAGCTTGGATCTCCCTTCAATTGGACTTGAGATTGGGAGAACTGGACTCTCGATTAGAGCAATTTTAAAATGGGAGAATCTTGTAAGAATTGTCTGTGCTTTTAAATGTGAATTCAGTTTCTACTTGTTCTTAAATGTTTCTTATTAGTCTAAATCTTTTTAGGATCTTTGTGCTGTCAAGTCTTTCCCTTTGCTCCAGGTCACCCTTGTAAAAGAGGTCTCGATCTTAATGGGTTCTTACTTGGTTAAATAAAGGTTAATTAAATTAATTGTACCCCTGCTTCCGGCTGTGGAATTTTGCAACGTAGTTTTCAAGCCACCCAGAGAGGGTGCATTTGTTGACTTGTAGCACGTGAACGGTCAACATTTTATAAAAATCAAGCTACTTCATATAATATTTTAGCAGCAAGACTTTTCTTTAGTTCCCCATTTTTGAAATGAATTCCAGCTTAACTGGGAATGTTAATCATGATGGGAGAGAAGTACGGTTCAGAAGCAATTAGAAGTAAAAGTGGCTGTAACGGAATATGGTGTATATACTGTAAATAGGATAATATATCTCTTTCCATTAGCTTGCTCAGAGTTACATTTGAGTGCTCAGAAAATTCCAGTTTGTACCCGTAACCGTTGCCCATGGACCTGTAACTACTTCCTTTTCTGTCCATGTTATACAAATAGGATCAAAAAAGACACTTCGTGAATTAAAACCCACTGCCTGCAAAAATGAAATACCAGTATGAAAAGCTAAACAGCAGATAATCAGCTCTGTCATGTGTAATAAAAATAAAATCTGTTAAATAAGTTACAAATTATAAATATTATATTATATATAATAATTATCTTTTCTATGTGTTAGTCAAATTCAACCTGTCAACCTGTCATAAGCATTTTAACAGTGCTGTACCTGATTTTTACATCCTTGAAAACATGAAAACAGGACTAATTAATTTTAAACTGGTTACGGCAGGGAAACTATAACACATCCACAGTATTCTGCTCACTGTTTTTTGGGAGTTTTGAGACGGACCAGGATCAGAGCACATGGAGCACACTGACAAAGCGCTACTATTCGGACCCGTTTTGCTGTGCCCCGTCTGTAAAACCTGCTCCTTGTGCAGGGAGCAACCTTCAGCCTCTGGTCTACAAACAAAAATGAACACTCACTGTAAACTTTAAAGAGACAGCGGAGGCAGAAAGCACTAGTGATGCGTGGGTTGTCTTTTGGCGGTCCGGTTGGGGGGGGTCAAGAAATTCTCCTTTCATTGCTGGTTATAAAATGCTGACCGCCGTATATTGCATGTCTGTGCTCCATGTGTATCTTAGCATTTAGACACGTTTAAATTCAGTTCCTCATTAGACTCAGTGAATATGAGTTGGATTGTGATAAAACATGCAACATTTTGAAGCTTAACACACAGAGAACACATTTGAGCAGTCCCTACTATCCCTTCAATATGTAATCTTTTTAATTGGGCGTGTAGTGGAGCGGGTTTAAAAAGTTTATGCCAAGGTGCGGGGATGGCTGGGGTGGGTCAGAGAATGCCAAAATGGCAGAGCCCATGGGTTGGAAAAAAACCCGACCCGAACATGAGAGAGTCAGTTTGGGGAAAACTAACTGCCAACTTGGTCCAACTCATTGCCTCTCCTCTCTTTACTCAGCCTCGCACTCTCTTATTTTGCCCAATTAGAATGGATATGTAAGAGAGAGGAGGGTTGTGTGATTTTTACCTATGCACAGTGGTCTTATTTTGACCCCAAGAGATGGTTTAACAATACTATATGTGTTCTAAGGGGAAAATTTTTTTACTTGATTGCATGAAAACATTAATATTGACCAGTCATATCAACATTTGAGTATGTTTTTATTGATTCTCCTGTTGCCATTAATCAAATCAAAAGATCTAAAAAGTTAAAACTGTGTTTGGTGATTCTGAACTTCAAGATCTGGCACTTAAAATAATTAATAATAATTGTTATTTAATAATTAAATAACAAATAATTCCAATAAGGCTTGTAATTTACCTTTTTGTATAAATTTTCCATTGGCCAAATGTATTTTATTCCAATAATTAAGTTTACTATTTTAATTTCTTAATGGAGTTGTGATCTTACAAATGTATTCTACTTCTACAACAACAACGACAACAAGGGCCACTTCCATTCAGAGATCATTCATGCTTACAATAAACTCTTTACCTATCATTCATGTACGTCTTGTCGGCTCAAAGTGGTGTCAGAAAACACCCCTCTGAGGCTGGAGTCGGCCTCAATGTGAGTCCACAACGTGACAAACAACAGGCTGATGAGCTGTCAATTACACTGCCAGTCACAGGCTAGACACGGTTCTGATTACTCCACTGATCTGTGAGGCTGCTGAACCCGTGGGAGAAGTCACCGGTCCTGGAGGGTTGGACCACGCATTTGATGGTCACTGTTTGCTATCATGAACAGTAGCTCTCAGTAGCTCTCAGTAGCTCTCAGTAGCTCTCAGTAGCTCTCAGTAGCTCTCAGTAGCTCTCAGTAGCTCTCAGTAGCTCTCAGTAGCTCTCAGTAGCTCTCAGTAGCTCTCAGTAGCTCTCAGTAGCTCTCAGTAGCTCTCAGTAGTGTCTCCAATGTCTGCGTGAACTGTGCCAGCCCGTGTAAGGGGTCTGAGTTGGACCTGAGAAGAACTAGCTCCTGGAAAACTTTTGAGTAAAATGATTAGATTAGCGCAGAGTCGGGTAAAACAATCTGTCAAAAAAACGATGTAAACCAAAAATAATAATGACACACCAAATGTTGACTTGATAAACCCCCGTATTTTCAGTAATAGTGACTTTATTTGTTGAACTTAGCAAAACAAAGCTAATGCTTGTTTGCATCAGCCGTTTTCTTTTTATTGGTACA
The DNA here is from genome assembly GCA_015082035.1 of Chaenogobius annularis. Lineage (NCBI taxonomy): Eukaryota > Metazoa > Chordata > Actinopteri > Gobiiformes > Gobiidae > Chaenogobius > Chaenogobius annularis. Next base: position 169,223 of record BJKM01000578.1, on the reverse strand, counting down.
CGACACTCAAGTTCAGGCTGTCTGAACTCCCTCTTAAATTAACTTTAGAAAATGGAGCTGGAAGTTAGATATTTACTTATAATGTATAATATATTTTTCTGCCTCATCAAAATGAATGGGATAGATTAGAACATTTATATCAGTGCTAAACTGTGTGTGCAGCTGTTCTACAGTAAACACGTCACTCCTGGAGGGGTCAATACAGTAGTCATTTACTAATTGAGGTATAAAAATGACACACATAAAATGTAATGTAATTAGTAAGACCCATGGGTGTGTTGAAGCAATGCACGAATCCCAAATGGATTATGATGTAATAACAAACAAGTGATGTCATTGAAAACATTGTATCTACAAACTGCCGCCTCACACAATTACATGTTACACTTTCTTTGTGAGTGCTATGTCTTCTACTTCTCACCAAGTGTTTTAAGCTGCCAAAATCTCAACGACACAAAGAGATTTGCCTACTCTGCTTGTAGACTCCCTGAAGTGTATCATCACTAACTGTCACCGTGTTCTCCTCCATCAGCTCTCAGTGAATAGGCTGAACCAAGAGGAGCTCCATATCCCAGTCTCTGCTTTACCTCCGGACGGCCGCTTACAGGTTCTTACAACGCGCTGCCAGAAATGTCAAGTGTCTGACAGTCATATAGCGGTCCTTCTGAATTATTCTGGGGCTCTGACGCTGCTGTTGAATGATAAGCACCGGGCTCGCCTCCACACAGCAGCAGAGGAGACTACAGCATCAAGAGAGGACCTTTGCTGACTTTAGGGGATCATTCACTCCAAAGTCCTGTCACTGTAGAGAAAGAATAACTGATTTAACTAATGTGTCATCTTTTAGAACCAAGGCATGAATTTGTTTTTACACAGGCCTCAAACATAAATAATATGGGTAAAAAACATTGCCTTTCTAAACAGAGAACTAAAACATCACCAATGTCTCTGTTACTGAGATTGATGCTCTGTACTATGGATGAGTAATATTGTACAAATATAATAAATAATTGGGCTATTTTAAGAAGGCCTAGTTTATACAGGCAATAATTTAGCCAAATTAAGCATTGCCCACCTATGTTTATAAAGGCACAGCATCAGACTACACTGCGTTAGTAAAAAAACTGATGCCTGTCGTATTGAGAAGGGTATCGGATCAGTATTGGAGATAACAAACTATAAAAAATTGGATCGGGAGGCAAAAATCAATGTTGTTTGAACCGAAATGCATCGTGATTTGGGTTAGTTCAAATCGAATTGCATCGTTGGTTGTAAGAAATGAGTCGGATCGCAGCAAGTGTACCGAGGTGCATATCGTATCGGACAGAGATCGCCGATTCCCATCACTATCAGACACCTTAGTCTAGAAAAGTGCCGTGCAGGGTCAGCAAAGATACTGCGCAGAACAACTAATTCAAGTCGAGACACAACTGAGTCTTAATGGAGGGGGCTGAAATGGTGTTACCTCAGAAAATGAAAGGGATTGTTCTGTAGATGTTGAAATACAGCCGGCAGGGGAGACTGATGCTCATAAACTTTGAGAGCAATTTGACTTCTTTTTAGCCATCTTTCCCTTAAATAAGGATGTCACTGGAGTGTTGGTCTGCACAGTTTGCATATCATTCATATGCAGTTTGCAGCGTTTGTGTCTAGACAATGAAACGGCCATGAACAGCAGTGGTCTAAATGGCCCCTGAACACGGCAGGCTTCACAGACTCGAATTAGGACGTCTGAACTCATCACCATCATGTCAGAAAGACACTCCATGCGTCCACGTTGATCGTTACATAAAAATGTTAATGATAATATTTTTTTCAATGAGCTCAAAATAATCAGAACAATGCTAATATGAGGTGTAGCAATAAAAACTGGCATAAAGATTGAGTCATGTAGAATGTCTTGATGAGCACTAGAACGCTAGTAATCAAATAATAGCCTTCAGTTGACCATGCTCATGCCCCCATCCAGGAGCTTTGAGACCACACTGCCGCACAGGACTGACTGACACATCCTCATGTTTGAGAGTGCACTGGGCACAAAACTAATTGATTAATGAATTGATTTCTCCTGAAGTTGGCGTTCTTGTAGTTGTTGAACAGTGGGCGACAGAGCAGCTCTTCTACATTAAAATGAATGGATGCTTCCCATGTAAAGCAAGGCAAGCTTATTTATAGAGCACAATTTGTACATAAGGCAATTTAAAGTGCTGCTGAAAAAAAATCCTTAAAATCACAAAGACATGACAGAAATCACAAAAAGTTTAAGACATAAAAGAGAAGAGTGCTAATATAATCCTTTCAGTCGTATGCACAGCTAAACAAGACAATATTTAGTTTAGATTTGAACATTGCCAGAGTAGAGGCCTGTCTCACATCCTCAGGAAAGACTGTTCCAGATTTTAGCTGCATAAAACTGAAACGCAGATTGTTTAGTCCTGACTCTGGGCACCAGCAGGAGGCCGGTCCCTGAGGTCCTCAGAGTCCGAGATGGTTCATATGGCACTAACATGTCCGAGATGTACTTTGGTGCTAGGCCATGGAGAGACTTGTACACAAGCAGAGCTGCTTTAAAGTCTGTAGAGGTCTGTTAGTGGCATGGAAGTTTTCTAATCCCTACCTGTTCATTCAATTAAATAATTGAATGTCTAATTCCTGCCAGGAGTGTACCCAAAGCATCATAAAAGATACAAGAGTACCTCAAAAAAATTTCAAGGAGAACCTCCAAACTCACGGTACTAGCTAAGCTAAAAAAAAAAAAAAAGGGTGACCAACAGATATTGTTGCTTTGTTTTTGGTCAGAGTTGACCCTTGAGTTTCCGTACCAAAGGCTGAGGAACAGGCTGGCTTCACTCTGAGGGAGTGGACTGATAAATGACTGGTGCCTTAGAATAAAACAGAGTGCTTTCTGTCTGGTTGCATGGGCATGTAATGTACTCCTCTGACATCTCCATTCATCAAAACCTCTTTGCTTCTCCTACACAGCTTTTCTCCCCAAACTGAACATTTTCTGCATCTTCTTCAGAGGCGATTAAGAAGAGATGTCAAGTCAAAAACCAGACCAGAAGTGGGTAGTTCCCCATTAGAGTCTTACTTGAGTGAAGTTGGTGACAAAAACTTCAATGTTGATAATATGATTTGAATCTTTGCGTTTCTTGTGCTTCTTCAGATACTTTACTTTTTCAAATGTTTTGGCAATCTTTAAAAAATATCATGTTTTTTCATTGTTTAATTATCTTTACTTCAAATTATGATATGTTATATCTGGACAGACAGACAATTACATTTAAAAAAGTAAAAAAAAAAAGAAAGTAGTTTCCCCCAACACTTTCTTGGACCACTACTTCTATTTGTATAATATTATTATGACTTAAAAGAACAGTTACTTGAGTATAATTTTCTACCCACCTCTGACCACGACTAAACCAGAGGACCAAAATGTCTATTGAGCAGGATTCACAAATTGTATTGTCATTTTGGCTGCATAAACCAAGGTTACTCTGTTCACTGTAGATTGGGAACAAATGCATGGAGCGATGGGCACAAAATGATTCACATAAGCCTGGTTCAGGGGGCCTTTTGTGGAAGACCAAACCAATATGGGCAAGAAAAGGACTCAAATTAGGACGAGGACAAATAAAGGTAGTTTCAATGGGTTCGCTTTGGAGCAGGTTGGTACAGTCCGAAATTGTCTCCACAGTCTTAAGTGAACCGTACTGGCCCATTTAAGTGATCCAAAGTGCCCTGGCTTGCTTTGGCTCCCGTAACACTTAATCTAAGGAAGAGCTACACACCAGAGCGAGATGATTGGGCGGCAGTTGCTCCGTGGTTAAAGCACTCGTTGACCAAACAAAGATCGCTCCGACCAAGTTCTGTCGTTCCAATATGAAAGTGTGTGAGCATGAGTGGTGGGTGCTGGTCGGAAGGCCGATGGTGTAGATTGGCAGCTTTGCTTCCGTCAGTCTGCCCCAGGGCAGCTGTGGCTACAATGGTAGCTAACTACTACCGAGTGAGGGATGACAGAATGACAACAGTGTAGTGCTTTGGGAGGCTTTGAAAGCCTTTGACAAGCCTTTAACACACATTACAAAGTGTAACGCTGACTTGATCTAGTGATAAACCTCCATATTTTCATTGATGTTAACTTCATTTGTGAACGACGTGCTTAGCAAAACAAAGCTAGCGCACATTAACAACTGCTGTTTTGCACGGCACTCACCTCAAGATCCAAACTATTATATTTCCAGTTCATAATGCATCTAACATCAGCCAAGCTCTATGCATTAAATCAAAAAAGCTTGCATGGGCACACTTCTGACATCTCCATTTATCACAACCTCCTTTTGTCTACCTTTTATATAATCTTCTCAAACTGTCTAGTTCCTGGTGGTGTCTTTGTGGGTGGCGTCCCTACAGCCCAGCAGAAGATGTTAACTCCAGTTTGACCCTGTGCCCAAACCCGCCAGGCTTCTCCAGTGTAAAGTATGAATTATTGAGTCTTGGATAGTGTTGGTTGTCGGGTTAAACGGCCTCACGGTGGGCTCCTCTGACGGCCAGTGTATAGTTTTATCTTCAGCAAACACAGAGGAGACTGGAGCACGCCGGCCGTACTGTCAACACTGCTTTGCTGAATGATTCATGCTACTCGTCCGCCTGGCCCCGTAGCAAGAGAAGAAATGAAAGAAGAAGCGTATCCTAGCACAACACACAAGTTCAACCGTGGCTGTGGGAAAGACCCCGGGCTCACTCACACATACTGTACCCGTTTGATGTTGTGTTTCTGAGCTGGCATGTAGGGTACAGTATATGGGGCCAATACAAAATCTTGTCAAAGTCGAGATGAAACGTTAATAGTGACCGCAAAGTAAACTGGGCAGGTGGGGTCTCCTGCCCAGCTGATTTGTCTGGTTTGGGAACATTTTATTTTGTAGTTGACATATTATGCAAAGTTTAGTAAGCTTTTAACCTTTTTACAACAGTGTTTCCTCATTCGTTTTTGATTTATACATGCATGTTTGAGTATTGTTCTGCAACTGAGTTTCAAATGCTCTGAAAGTTCTTGTTTTCACCTACCCTCTGGCCCCGCCCACATAACTGTACTTAGTTGCAATTATTCGAAAAATTAAGACTTTAAGTGACACATTTAGAGTTCTAAAATGTCACATAGCCACTGAGAACATTTAAAGAACACAAAACATAGAACATGAACAAAATCACGGCACACTATACCAAAAAAAAAAAAGTTCCAAGCGGCGGATTTTCATGTACATTTCTTTATTTTATTTTTAAATAATCACAAGTAAGTACAGAGCAGTGGGCAGGGATAAGGGGTAGGTGAAAAAGGACATTTAGCTGCGTTGGCAAAGGAATCTTTTGGAAAAAACACAAAATGTACTAATTTACAAAAACGCTTTAATGTAGCGCTGCATCAAAAAGCACAAGATCCCAAAAGAGAAGCTCGTCACCGGGATCAGAGCGTGTTTCTCTCTTATGGATTTCAAAAACAAGAACAACAGAAGCACTTCCTGTTCACATTGAGAGGTGATAGAGTTGGTAGATATGTGGAGTAATGGACCTGCAAAAAGTCAGACACAATACAATGAGATGGGGCAAAATAGGTAAACAAATACAGCAGCCATGATTTCAAGGTGAAGTAGTTTAAAGCAATATGATGTTCTGTCCTGTGAGGCATAAACATCTGATTTATTTAGTGAAAAATAACATGCTCAATAATACAGCAGGCTCAGAGAGATGTCAAACCTTAAGAGAGAAACCTTCTCTGAGTTCAATAAAACTACACAGGCATGACCAGCATACTTTTGTGGTACAAATGTAGGCCTTGAAGTACAGTCGGCAACGTGTCATATCAGTGGGCGTGGTCTGGCATGGAAACACTACTTTTTGCCTTATTTAAGACATTTCCTAATTATGTCTGTTTTAAGCACAATGAATGAATTACTATTAGCTTTTAACGTTAAAAATGCAGATGCACTGGATGGAAATTACGATGAACATTTACAAAAACGAAAAACATTGATACCAAATTTGATAGACTTTGCTTCAGCACCTTGTCCAAGACCATCTGGGTAAGTAAAGACTCCAGACACTGACATGAAAACAATAAAACAAAACAAAGCAGATGACATTGAATAAATAACACTCTTCAATCCGAAATGATTGATATGTTTTATATTATGGCTCAGAACTGCATCAGTGTCCTTGATTGTCTGTCAAAGATATTTTTCAAGTATTTTCAAAGTGTGAGTTATTCTACTTTACTTTGGTTTGCCTGGTTTTTGATTTGTATTTCTTTAGCACATTCTCCCAGCTCTCTGACCCCTGACCCTAACTCCTTCAGTCCGTGCTGCTTTCTATCTGGCTTTTTTCATTCTGTACAATCACCTGCATCCTCAAAAAAAAAAGAAAAGAAAGAGAGAGAGAGTGAAAAAAAAAGATATATATACAGTGCCCACACAAGAAGTTATAAATAGTAATAGTAATAGTGATACAACTCGAGATGACATTGTTACCAATATGAAGAGATGGGAACAATTTTGTGGAAACTATTCTCCATTATGCATTATATTTAAAAAATATACCATCTTTTGATTCTCTTTTTTGTCCCTTAATGATCCTTCTTCTGCCCATTGAAAGGACATGTTAATTCACCTTTATTTATTTACACGGGAACATGTATTTACAATTAAAACCAGTTAACAATAAACCCCAAACAGGCTCTCAATGATATGCATTCTCATTATACGCTACGTCATTAAGTTGTATAAAAAAGACAAGACAAACAAATAAAAGCATGACAATAATCATTAACAAATTTGTGCTGATAAAACCGAACTGCAATGAGCCTTCATTTGAACATTGCCAGAGTGGAGGCCTGTCTCACATCTTCAGGAAGACTGCTCCAGATTTGAGCTGCATAAAACTGAAATATAGATTCCCACGTTTAGTCCGGTCTCTGGCACCAGGAGGAGGCCGGTCCCTGAGGTCCATGTTTTAGTCCTGACTCTGGCACCAGCAGGAGGCCGGTCCCTGAGGTCCATGTTTTAGTCCTGACTCTGGCACCAGCAGGAGGCCGGTCCCTGAGGTCCATGTTTTAGTCCTGACTCTGGCACCAGCAGGAGGCCGGTCCTGAGGTCCATGTTTTAGTCCTGACTCTGGCACCAGCAGAGGAGGCCGGTCCCTGAGGTCCATGTTTAGTCCTGACTCTGGCACCCAGCAGGAGGCCAGTCCCTGAGGTCCATTTTTTAGTCCTGACTCATTTTCTAAAGTTTTTAAACCGACATATCTAGCTGTCTTTTCTCTTGTGAGTGAATGATGTTTCCACCGATCAACAGTTCAATCCAGCTTTGATTGGCTCTGAAATCCGACCAGCCTTTGCCATTGTGGATCAGACAAAAGTACATAGCGTTCTGCTGCTGGGAACGCTGTGGACAAGTTGTGCCAGAGAACTCGTATAATGGAGCTCTGGAGGACGAAGTGGAAGTTGTCGAGAGCAGTTAAATCCACGATGCGTTGAAGTGGGATGTGAAGAGAGGGTTGGATGAAATGTCTTTTGAATAGTGAAATAGACGTCTATGCAGATGATCAAATAATGCCATTGTAATGAGAGGCAATGAGGTCTAAATAAGGCTCATTGATGGAGGAGCAGGCAGAGCAGTGGAGGTAATGGATGTAATTTCAGTCAAGTACATGAGTCCCGAGTATTATTAATTTTATGAGTGTGAGAAATCTGAATGCAAAGACCAGCTGAACTGAAGAGGTGTCATTTATGGAGCTCTAGTTGGAATAGAATTGGAACAAAAGGGTTCTACTGGTTATCTTTTATTATCATTATTAATATGCCGCATTGAATATTATTTTTAAAGGGTCACTACTTGAGTTTGAACCATGAGTGAAGAAGTTAGTTATTTGTTTCTTTATGGTTCTCTTCCAACAAAAACACTTTTAAAATGTTTAAGCAAACTCTATCACTTTTTACAGAACTAGTTAGACAATACACTAGATGAATGTTTCCTCCTGAACATTTTCAGTTATAAAATATACCAAAAAATTATGCTTGTAACACTATTTGCCCTTGACCTCTCAAAACATAATAATTGGTTTAGAATTGCTAAGGCAATGCCGTGAATAGGGCCTGTCACACATAAAAGTGCCGATTGTAAGAAAAACAAAGAAAGAAGTTTTCAACAAAAATCATATCATCTTCGGTCTTCTGGTTCTGGTGCATTCTGGTGCATTTTAAATCTAATATTATTACCACTCATTACTTGTTTTTTTATGAGGGCCCCCCACAGTCCCTGAATGTCCCTGGTCCGCCCCTTCTGCAGCGACGCCCAAAGCTCTTCTCCTACTCTTCTGTAGAACAGATCAAAGCTCTAGAAAATACTACAGGCGGCAAACTAATGATGCTTTCTGTTGCATTTATGAAAACATGATTTAGACATTTGCCTCTTTACCTATGTGCATGCGCAGTGTCAGCTCTGTGCTTTGCTGCACCAGCTAGACGTCTTGTTTCATTCTCTCTTTTCATGGTTTCTAATTGAATATGAGGTTGATTTTCATCATCCAAAGACCGATTTTGTCCTTGTGGTTCATGTAATACGTTTGCAGGGTCTAAACAGCTCCCAGTTGTGCCCCTGATCTGTTTAAACTGTGGCTGTGGAGCTGCCTGTGCGCATCTCCAACTCACTATGGAGAGAGAGCGAGAGAGAGTGGCGACTCTCAAGTCCTTGTTAGTTTACAATTGATAAAGGACTAAAGCCAGAGAAGGCCTGCTGCAGACTCCTTGTTTAATTGCAAAAGGAACAGTGCAGTTGCGGCACAAATAGCCAGTTCTGTCATTCAATCCAAAGTGCCTGGTCTGGCTGGTGCACATGCCCTACGCACAGTGCGTTAGGTGAGTAATGGAGGCGTCGGCACTGAGAGGTACTCAAGACCATGTTTAAAGACCAACATCAATGCAAGTAATACGTGTCCTTTACCAAACATGTGAAACTATCAATTAACCTATAAAAGTATGACGTATACAAGGTGGAGTCCTAAAACTCTCCACATTGCAGTGAATGCATCGCCCGCTCTTTGTCAAGTACAGAAGTTTATTGTCTCCTCTGCACTGTTTGCTACATTTCTGTCAAATTCTTTTCTGCTCTCACTGACAGCTTTGGCAATTTGCAGAGAGCACCGGGGCGGCGCTGTACGGCACGGAGGGGCTGGCTCTGCTTACGAACTGCCACTTATCTCCTCTGAGCAGGTGTGTGCACGAGAGGCCAGTGCACGTGGACACTCGCTCTTCTCCGTCTGACAGCGGCTTGAGGATTTGAGTGCAGTCAAATGAGCGGCGGGCTAAAACATCCACACTTTTTTACAACACATTCCTTTGTTAAAGCATAGAAAGTGTGTACGGGTGCGCATGTGGATTCTACTGAGTTACGTGTGAGTCCCTACAACAATGCCCGTGAAACAGCAGCACAACGGTGTCTAAAGGAGAATAAAAAGTGCTGAGCTGCTGGAATGATGCTTTCTGTTATCGCGGCTGAAACCGAAACAGGAACAAGGTGAATGAGACAAAAAGAGTGGACAGCACAACACTTTTTAAAAGTACATTCTTGGCTGGGTTTTCTCCTCTAAAAAGATTGCCTTCGCCAGTTCTCCTCGGCTCTGACTGTCAGGAAGAGAACTCTCGATTGACTAAGGGTCGGCCCAAAATGAGCCTCCACACTCCTGCAAACAGCTCAATGAGGAGCACAGTTACGCCTCGCACAATCATGTTCGTACTACTGGAGACTATTCACTGAAAAAAAACCTGCAACTATTCTGTAAGAATAAAAAAAAACGTAAGTGATGCTTTAAACACATGCACGCAAAAGCAATTCTCAGGGCGTAGCACGGGGGCAAGCTCTCACTCGTCTCTTAGTAAGAAGGTTTCGGGTTTGTTTCTGGGGTGTGTGTGGTGCTTTTTTGTGTAGATTGAATAGCGAGAATTACCACAGCGAAGCACAATGTATTTCTCTTAACATTTCTCTCCATACATCTGTTGAATTCTTCAGTAGTAGCTTTCTGTTTACTGTTCAGAGTGGGCTGCAAGCTCGCAGACCGTGTGCCCAGCAGAGGAAGAGCTCATAAATTCCACATACATTTTTACCACAGAGGTTTAGGAAAATTCAAATATTGACTTGAGTAAAAAGGCACGATGAAGGCTTAGCAGTTTTGTGGTAACTAATGTCCATACTGTGGTTCAATGCATAATTAGCCCTAAGCATGCTTTCACGCGTATTCCAATTGGAAATATGAATGGAAAATGTACTTTAGAAATCAAGCTGTGAGTGATCACTGTTGACTTCCATTGCATTCACTGACAATGGCAATAAAATGTATTAATAATGTCCGAAAGTGAATTTTGGCAAGAAACACATACATAATCTATGACTTAAATTAACTATTGGCCTTTTAAAAAAACCCAGATTAAAGAAAATTGCAACTTCCTACATCAATTCCTGCCATAAAAACTACTTGACAAAATATCTATTAAAAATTTGATTCAAGGACCCTTATTTTATAGTCTAATACTGAAAAAGGTCACCGCAAAAGTATCCAATATGAGGCTATATTTTACTGCAGGTGAAGGCAGGGGGGATAATCTGAAATCTTGCCTAGGGCGCTAAAAGAGTTAGTGCCAGCATTATGTCACATGACTGACAAAGACCGATTGTAGATGAATGGATTAACCCAGAAACCCTGGTTTAACTACGGACTGCTTGTCTCCATAGTTATTGTTATTGCTTTGTGTTAATGTTTCACAGTATGGCATTAAATATACTGTATCTATCCAACATTTAGTGCTGTGACAGGGCTCACCTGAATGAATGATGAATCATACAATACGCATTCCTCTGAAGCTGTTCTCCATTGCAATACATCCTTTCTACAGACAAATGATGATAATCATGTCACACTGCGCTCTGGCATTCAGCTGAATCCTGCATGCATTTATGAAGTCGCCTGGCTGCGTTTTGTCACCACTGCAGCCCTTTTTTCTGTTTAAAAATGTCCTTTTTGAATACCTCTGTGCTGTCAGCGTGTGATCTGCACTGGTCCCAGGCTTTGTCAGGATCTTGGGATAAGGCCCATTACCGAGAGTGAACAGAGAGAAAGGGGGAGAGATAGTCGAGAGTGTGCCTCCCAATGTGACATGTTTTATTGAGGCGGCCCAAATCTCAGCCTCCCTCATTGTCGCCATGGTAACGGACCAATCAGCCAGTCTGAATATGCCAGATAAGGCCCAACTTGAAAGAGTAAGAAAATCCCTCGTCACCTCTCTCCTTCCCCCGTTTCTTTATCTTTCTGCTTTCTTCTCTCTGGTCTCATTTTCATTTTCGGTGTTGCCTTCAGGGCTGCAGGATTGATCAGGATCGAATTGAAATTTTAAAGGTTACAATTAGCAAATCACAAATTATTCTCAGGTAATATATGGTAGTATATATGTGATTTTTCTTGTACTGCAGTTTATTATGCACAGACCTTTGTTTGAATCATACTTTGACAGTTTTGGCTGATGTGATGAGTGCAGATTTTGGCACTGTCTTCCCACTTGGAACAGTAGGATGACAGCGCCATCTGCAGTCTTCTTCAGAACTGTATTCCAGGCGTGAGAGAGTTGTTATGCTCCCTTGTCCTGATTTATTGTCCGGTGAGCAATTCTCCGTAATTCGATGGCCTCCCTGACCAGCGATGATACTCCTACTGTTCCACCTAAGGAGACAGCGCATGACAGTTCTGAAGAAGGCAGCGTATAGAGCAGCCAAAACTGTAAAGGTACGATAACATCTCAGAAGACCTCATGAACCGAATCAGTTAGCTTTTAACCATGTTCTAACATTGTTCTCTCATCAAAAACATACCTGGAGTAGCATTTAGCGTCATTCGCACTAGTTTTAGGAATGGTGGTTTGAAAATCCTCTCCCCTCTGACAGTCAAAAACAGGCCCCTGTGCAGCTCTGCAATAACTGACGCAGCTCTGACGTGGCTCTGAGAACCTTCTCTGCTGTTTATAAGTCCATAAAACATTGTCAGACTTATCACGATCAGTACAACTGTATGCTGAGACCCGGAAATGGCACGCATGCTATATTGCGTGAAATGTTTATCTTAAACAGGAAGTGTTGATGCCATCTGCTGGGGGCAGAGGGAATTGCACAGTAAGTGTCATGGGAAACAGCAGAGATCCAAATGTGAATTTGGTTTGTTATACTGTATTTTCCAGACTATAAGTCTTATACTCGGGAGCGACTGAAATGTGACACAGAAGAGGAATCGGTGCTTTGTCGACCTCCAGTGTTGGCGGAGTTGTTTAGAAGTGACACCAAGGAAGAATAATACTGATGCTTTGGTAAACTTGTTAGCATGTTCTTTATGCTATATTTATCTGAATAACTGTTAATATGTTACGTTAACATACCAGACACTTACGACAGTTCGTTGTCTATGCGTCATGTAGCTGAAGGTGTTACGTTGGCATATGTACATCTATTCAACATGATGTTCTCTAATCTGTTATTATCTGTCTGGGATTTTATCAAATACATTTCCCTCAAAAATGAAATTTATATATGTTTTTTTCTTGCATTTTTCGGCTGGTGCGACTTATACTCTGGAAAATACAGTTTTAAAAAACGGTTCTAAAACATGAGATGCCAAACTAAAGTTACTCAAGAGCATGTTTAAAGGCGAATAACAATACAAATAATGTATAATATAAGTTTTATTATCACTTTTTTATTTTTTCAACTGGGATAGAAAATAATATGTTTAATGACTGTGTAAATATAAAGCCACATTTCTCCTCTATTTACATTTTCACTCTTAAGTTTGTTCAAAAAGACAAATCTGATGCACTGGGGGTGACACGTGGGTGCACGCAAACTCAGATAGAGCAGAAAAATATAAATGAAAAAAAGGCCCTCTGATATCACAGATTATAATGATAAATTTACAAAACATTTGCCCTGATGTCAGATCCTATGAAAATGTATATTATGTTTTCAAAGTTTGACAGCTACACACACAGGATCATCTGTATTTGCAGTTTGAAAACATGTAGGGGCGCGTTTTACAGCTTTTACCTTTTATTTATTTAGATCTTTACCAACTACATACTTTCGAGTTAGTGGACAAGCGCTCTGACCAATGAGACACTGCTGTTGTACGTCACCTGGTACTCCCAGTGATCTCCCATCCCAGGCCCAACTCCCTCTCAACTGTGAATGTCTCTCTGTACAAGTTCAAAATGTATACTCTAGATCATAATTTGAATACATAAAACACAAATGCTATTGTAACGACCCCCCACCCCACACCCACCCCCTAAAAGTGGTTCAGCCCTGAGCTCCTCCCATCTCCCTGCCTACAGTTGTATCTCTTTATTGCATTAGTCGTGCCCTCTCTGTGCACCGGATCTTCCTACATGCGCCCATCATTGGATTAAGGAGGCTAAACCTATTTCCCAAATGCAAGGTATATCCATAGTCTTCTGTCAAAAATATGGAAACGGAAAACTTGAAAGTAATTCTTATGATGTGTCCGCGCAAGCTAACTTCATGCCCTCTTCCACCACAGCCATAAATCTCCTCCGGTCCCAGTGTCCCTCTACTGTTTCTTCACTATCCCTGCTCTCATATGTAATCCACTGGCAAATTCTCTTCCTGCGGAAAAAAGACAGTGATGAAGAGGAGATGGAGAGCCTGAGGAGGTCAATTGTTTGGCTGTGCAATAATGCTTAAGCCATTTAAAGCTTAAGCCATTCACAACCAAGACATTTTTACAATTTTACTCATGTTATGCAAATATACTGTATTTAATGTATTTTTTTTATTAAAAACAGTAAATATTAGTGAAATTAAGTCAAATTACTTAATAAGCCACTCAAATAAACACAATTAAAACTGATTTGCAACAACAATTTCATTTAGCAGTGGGGGTCTCGGGTGGGTAGCGCGGTTATTTTGGGGTCCCTGCCTGAAAAGTTTGGAAACCCCTGCAATAGAGAGCTTCTGTTTGCTGTTTTTGAAATCCTAAAATCATTGTCATTCTGAGCCTGCTGTAGTTTTTCCCCCCTGGAAAATTCCAGTAGCCGCCAGTACATGGAGTGCTAACACAAATCCGGGAACACCTGATAGCATGATGAAGTCATGTGGGTTTGAGCATATTTTATTTTAAGTTTTAAATCACAATATGCCAAAGTAAATGTAGTCCAGAGCGTCTTTAAATAACAAGAACAAAACAAACAATGCATAATAAGTGTGTTCTTTAAGACAAATCGAAAAGGAACGTCAAATCCTATTAATTCCATAGTATAGGTTGCTATCACTCTAACACACCTTGCTCCCTACGGCCTCCTCTTATAGCCTCCCTCGTCTTCCATCAGCCGATTAAAAACACCCGGACACTAGAACATCTTTGTCTGCACAGCCCGTCACAGACTGACACTCGCCATCTGTCCCTGAGACGCAGGGACCATCTCAGGACTAACTCATTTACATCAAGGACAAAATGCTCGCTCTGCTTACACTTCAGCAGAGCCCGGGGTTTGGCAGCTTGTCTTTTTGGAGATTGGAGCAGATAGAAGGATCCCCGGTGTCATGGGACATCGAGCACCGTGCCAGTTGTGGGTTTTGGCACATAAAAAGAATAAGTGTTTGATGCTCTGGCCAATACACAGTGAACAGGTGAGCAAATAGTTCCTACTCAAAGTGTCTCCACGACGTAAACTAGTTTCTTTAGTTTTGTGCCATTTGGAAGCACTAAAATCAATTTGTGAACATTCCATTTCCTTTTATGTTTGGCTGGAGCAGAGACTTAAAATATTTGCATAAATCTGCCAAGGAGTATTTGAATACATTTGCATAAAGGGACAGATTTGCAAAGATGCTAAATTATGATCCAAGTGAAAATGATGAGTGAGAATGATATGGTGTTCAATAAGATACGTACACAAAGGAATGTCACAATATCAAATTGTAGTTTTTCTTTTCATTCACATTGTCCAGTAGATCACAAAGGGTCTAGAAGCAGAGGTGAACAACCGACGTCACCCAAACGTAGCAGATTAAATCAAATCTTTATTGTATTTGCATTATACATTTTAATCGCCATTCACGTTACTACCTGTCTATTGTCAGCTTTTTCTGCATTTATTTCACTTCTCTGCGCCTCTGCCACCTCCTTGGCATTGGGATTGGATCATGTTAGATGCATTAGGCACCGGAAAATAAAAACTAGTCTATTACAAGCCCCTTAATCTCATTTTAGTTAAATTAACATTAGCTTTTAAAGAGAAATTGTCCAAACCCAACAAATGCCCAAACTAGTGTCACTCGAAAAGAGGCAACATTTTAAAATCAGATTCTCCTCTGTGCAGAGTTTGGGACCACTATCCACTCTATAAAAGTCAATTAGACATCAGAGGCCAAAACTACAGTCACAGCTTCACACGGAGTCCAGCCAATTGTTTGTACCCCAAAGGGTTCAGGAACGGCTTCAGTTTGAATTGGGGCTCATTTTAGTAAAGTGTTTTGGGAAAAATAGGCCCTAAGCTGTGAGAAAGTGTCATGTGTCGATAAATAGGAAACAGCTGATGCTTACGTGCGCTTGCTTTTGTGTTGCTAATTCAGTCAACTCAAAATAATAGTTACCAGCACTGGAAATGCAGCGGTTTATCACAAGGATAAAGCCAGTGTTAGGCGAGAAATGTTTATTTTCTGTTTAAATTTGCTTTTTTCCATGATGTTTTCACCTGACAATATCCAGCCATCTTGCTGCTGTGTGTTGCTCCTCCTTTGCGAAATCAGACCCGATTCTAAATCGCTTTGAAAGTCCTCACAGGATCTGCTTTGGCTCTCTTGAATGGGCCAGAATGGTTCACTTAAGACAGTGGAGACATTTTTGGTCCAAACTAATCCTCTCCAAAGCAAATCATGCCATGATGACAAAGTGAAGTGATATAGGGTGGGCATAATCCCTAATTCATACAGAAGTGGTCCATTGTAGAAAAGTTTTCAAGAGAATTCATCTGGACTTGTTTTTGAAATTACAGCGTCATTTTCAAAATTTGAAATGCCTTTCGGATGGCAGTCGAAACATCTCGATTTGAAAAGCTGGTCCAGATTACTACTTTGGAAACTTTTTTCTACCTTGGACACTTTACATTTAGGTGAACGCAGCTCGTCGCAGAGTTAACACAGAGTCATGGACACACACACAGCCATTCCCGCTCACGTTCATTCCGTAGAGTGGCCAATTTGCCTTACACATGCCTTGACATCCCTAAAAACATTTCTGCTGATAGCTTTGTCAGGCTTGGACTTCTTCAAATTGTATACTCAATGGAAACGTATAATAGAAAACATTTTTAGAGGTTTGTCGCCCTCTGTTGGAAACAGTGGTAGCGAAGCATGTGGAAATAGATTTTTAGCAGCGCAGTTAATTAATATCATGAAGTTGACGCATACTAATTTTAAAATGAACAGGAGAATGAACAGGAGACCCTCTTTTAATCACATTTTTCTATTTCAGTAGCTTGGATCAACATCATTAAATGGAAAAAAGAAACATGCATGTAACGGCCATAATAAATGATGATGCAGGAAAAGTTGACTTGAATTTATGTTTGACCAATGGAATGTCACATGAAAGAGGTGTCGTGGCAGACATGTACAAAGTTGTTTATCTGACCACTCACATTTCTGAACAAATTGGCTGCCGAAAGTAAACACACGATCAAGCCTTTTCAGCTCTTTGAGTCCTAATTTTTGTGTGTAAACTTGATTCTAGTTCAGGGCCGTTTGGGAGCAAAGAAAACACTTTGTAAATATATCTTCTTTTATGTTTGAGTTTCTTTTTAATTAATTCTACACGAGTATTTGAAGATGTTTTTATTTATATTCTCTTGCCAAAGAATCCAGGCTTGGAAACCATATCAACGAGGTTTATGTTATGTTTTAAACCAGAAGCTGCACGTTACAGCTAGTTCTTTAAAAAACTGGCACAATTTAGGCCGATCCTTCAAACAGGTCGTCGTATCACAACACTGCTCCTGACAGGTCGTCTCAGGGGTTTTAAAAGATGGGTTCAAATTTCCCTACGGAGACAATTGACTATGCTTTAACCTTAATCAGCTGCCTACTTGAATCCGCGCCTAGCAATTCATCTTTTTCCACAACCCCTTTCCAATTGCTAAATTGCGCAAACCTGATTCAGCACAGGGACGACAGTGAGATGGTCAAAAAAGAAAAGCTCTTAAAATTGTGCATTCTACTCGTCCTCGGAGTTTGGATCTTGATGTGACGTTTTCGGCGTGAGTTTTTGTGTTCCAGTCGTCAACAATGAGCAGTGCATTACAGTAACGACTAAATCCAGTAATACAACTAGTAAAGAGCTCAAATCGGCCAAAATACGGATTCAATTAAGTACATTTATTGACCCGGACAGTGTTATTATAGTTCTTGTTTATTAAAGATTGTTTGAGAGTGAATATTTGCTTTAGTTGACATTAGCTCCGCGTTAGACGTTAGCAACATTAGCATAACAGAGTATTTAGAACTGCAGAGGCTCCGAGGCAGCGCAGGAGCAGCTTCACACACAACAGGAGGACAGTGGCGCAACTAAAGGTAAAATAACACAAGAACTATCAATAATGAAGCTGTTGGATGTTTAACTTTCACCAAACGCAGGACAATGTTCGATTTGCAAATTATGAGATGGAAGGAGGTCAATTGAAAATTTGGTTGGAACATGGAAAATTCGATTATCCGAAGATGATTGTAACGTAGTAAAAAGCTGTTGAATTAGCAGTTAAATAAGACAATTATATAGTAAGATTTTTTTCTTTCAAACCAGTATACTTTAAAGCAGTGGTTCACCACCTGGGGCCTGACACCCCTCAAATGGAATGGTAAATGTAAATTATTATTTGTTGACCTATGAAAGTAATTTATCTCGGTGTATATCCTCATAATAAAGGTAAACCTGGAGGAGTAGCCTACTTTATATGTTTGTGGGTTGCAAGCTGAAAAAGGTTGAGAACTTCTGCTTTAAAGAAAGTATAGTGGCTGCAGCATCCGTAATCCATGTTACAGTAAAGTGGGGTGCATTCGCATGTCAAAATGATGTCTCATGTGCCATGCTTCGTTGCTCTATAAAAATTTCTGGTTTAAGACTATTGTATACATTTGGAGACCCCCAGTTCGAGAATCACTGCTTTTACTTATAGCCTACTTTAGTATTTTTTTTTTCCAAATACCAGTACTTTACTTGCTTTTCCCACGGTAAGGAAGTTTAGAAATGACAAAGATTGATGTTAAATTATTTGGACGTTTATGTTCTTGCACCATATGTTCAGATTTTATTTAGAAGACGTTTGTTCGTGCACCTCGAGCTGTAAGAACTAATTGACGTCATTTTGTCCTCACAGCTTCTGTTCTGCAGTTCTGCTTGTCCTTGACACATCAGCTGAGCAGAACTTTGTTCTGCAGGGCTGGCCGTCAACTGGGCTCTGATTAGCTAAACAATATCAACTGAGCTGTCTGTGATAATAATCTCCAGCGCAGTGTGGTGCTTCTGTTGAAGTGTAAATGGCAGAGCCGAAACGAACTTTGTTCTCACAGCCCCCAACTTCTTGCTTCTTATGAAGTATGAACTGACCTTTAGTCAGTGGACCTGATCACTATTGTTGTTTACAATGAACAAAAATGTAAAATGAGGATCTACTCTGTCTCCTTTAAATTGAAAGTACTACTTGGTTATATTTTGCCTGCGCCACTCACCTGAGCACAACTTTGGACTTCCTTTACCTCCACCATGAGCCCTCCTTCCGCCCCGTCTGGGCTCTGATGTGCTGGCCTCCGTGTCCTCTGTCGCGCAGCTCTAATTACTGACATTTCTCCGGAGAGGCGCGGTGCATTGTGGGGTATTTCAGCAGCTTTCATTCCATCAGAGAAGACGTGGAAAGGTCACAGTCCACAAGGCACAGCTATTGGTGAATCAATGAGTGTTCTGGGCCTCCGCAAGCCTCTCCATTATGGGACAGACTGTAACAGTGAGAACAGGCCCGGATGCACGTGCTGGAGGCAACTGTCTAATCACTCTGCAATCAGGCTGCAAAATGGGCTCTGCTGGCTGGAACAATAACACTTTTCTCCACATGAAAGCTTTTATGTTGTGAGAGCAAACTGATTTTTTTTTTTCTTCTTTTTTTTTTTTTTTTAGATCAAATTAGCTAAATCGTAGTGTCTCGATACAGTACAGATAGATTGTAAAAGCAGCTCTTAGGGTCAAAATTAGTCCATTGTGCGCTATCTGCATCTAAATATAGAGCTAAGCTAGCATGCTAGTTGTTAGCTTTCACGTGACGGTAAACTCTGCTCTCTATAAGTCATGAAAAGTGCTTATAAACTCCTTGCGGTTAATAATTTGGATGCTTTGAATGGTAAGTGAATAAACGGGGACTGCTGCCAGTTAATAGTTCAGTTTTTCACATTTTTAAGAAAAAGTTTCAGGTACAGCACCTTTATCTGCAATTTTCAAATTAGATTCGAAACTATAAAATTAAGATTTTTTTGGCCACAAGGCTGTAGGTCTGATCCCTGAGTCCACATGTCCATTCTGTATTACCAAAGGCAATTCTTGGATAGAGAAGGCCGTTTTATATGTGGAGTGTGCATGTTCTCTGAGTGAGCGTTTTATCTCAACACTCCAGGTAAAACATGCACAATATGGTTGGCGTCAGATGGTTTGCTTTAGCAGGGGCAGAGCTGGTAAAAAAAAATGTGTGTACTTTTAGATGAAAACAAATACATGAAGATACGAGGCAAGCGGTGTGAGCTGCTTTAACATGCCCTCTTATCTACAGCGGCAATTCCTGCTTGTGAAGGAGCGTTCACTCGGCAGTGTGAGCTGGAAGTGAGAAGCCTGTTGAAGTCATTGTGGTGATGATAATAGATGAAAACTTTGTACAAACTCCTCCAGCTATTTCTCTAATTTAAGGCACCAGGAAAGTCATATTTCAATGTCGCTGAGGCAACCTGTCAGGCGCAGTAGAGACCCAGCTGATCTTGCACTAGGTTTGGTCAGGACTAGTGAGGAGTCTGACCTATTTCGTATTTTTAGGTTGTTAGGGGTGAAAACTGAGTGCCTGGAGAAAACCCACCCAGACAAGTGGAGAACATGCAGACTCCATACAAAGTATGACCGTCTGGGTGTGAGGCACAAGTGCTAGCCACTCAGTCACTGTGTTGCCTATATAAAATGTGTTAATCAGATTTAGAGGACTATTTGGTGGGCTATTTGGGTTCAGATTTGATTGAACGATATTGCACTGCTTCATGGCCCTTCTAACACGTGCAGCGAGACGTGTTCCTGGCAGGTTAGGTCTGATCTGCTTTGGGGTTCAGTTTCTGCAAATGATAAATACATTCAAATCTAAGAGCTTAACTTGGATCCATTTGTCCCCTCTTGTCCCATCTCGGCATTTTTGCTTAGTTTTTATTATTAAAGAAAATATCTGTACTTTTGGTCATAGCTTAACTTTAAGTCACCAGTAACCTTTTCTGACACTATTTTTTTTTTACATCGCCGGAAAACTATTGTATAATATATTTGTACTAATAATACATTCACACTGCGTTTAGTTATTATGTTTGAAATATCAAGTTTCCAAAGATGCCAAAACTGTCACTTTTTAAAACCTGCATCTCTCACCTTTGCTCTGATCTTTTTGTCGGCCCACTGCCTCAGCTCCACCTGTACATAATGAATTGCTCTTTTCAACTTGCAAAGCGTGATGATGACACTGACATTTAATATTTAAATTTGCGGGATAAAACAGATCTGTCTACATCAAGGCGTGTCCTCAGAGGAGCGCACAAACAGTAACTTTTTAATATGCATGGAGGGAAATGAAACCAAACATTTAATGGTTAAGATGTATTTTATTTTATTATTCATTTTAGTTGTTTTTAGTTGTTTTTTGCATTGTCAGCCCACTCAATTTTAGGATTATGTATTTGGGCCTCAAAACTCCTGCCATGGACACAATAAATGGATCATTTGGAACCGTATCACAAAGAAATGGATGACTCAAACCACACCGACGGTCGAAGACTGGACTGACATAATAAGAGGTATTATACTAATGGGAAAAAAATGTCATTCGGACTCAATTTGAACGTGGACAAATTTGATAAACTTTGGTCTAAATGGGACTTATATGTGAACCATTTTGTAGCTTTTTTATTGGATGTCTTTTGCGTTTCCCTGTGCTCTTTGTTCCCTCGCTCTGTGTCGTGTTCTTTTTTGTTTTGTTTGTATACATGATAAAATGTATTGATTAATTAAAAAAAACAAAAACATTTTGCTGTAATTTTAGTTCAAGGAAGACACTTTATCCACCTGGCCTCCCGTGTCCATGTGCACTAGCAGGTGAATGGGAAAAAATCTTACATTTAGAGATATCAATTTGAAACTTCTTTTGTAGTTTACTCACATAAATGTAAGAAAAGTGTGTATTACAAGTTTGTCATCATGTCACTGTAATTCATATAAAGACCTGTGTCAAAACGGCCAACATTGCATATATTTCATAAATAGATAGACCCAGGTTTCAACAGATATCTTATTTAGTATTTGAATAAACTAGATTAGACTGTTAATTGGTGTAACTGTAACTGTTAAATGAATTTAAACCTTTAACAAATCGGGCTTAGAATTTGATATTAACAAATATTTTAGAATACGACCCTTCAAAATCTTGCCATGTACAGGTTTGTAGGGTTTGGTGTCTGTAGGTGCAACTGTACGGGCCATTTTGAGAAAAGCACAATGTTCCATGTAAATCTATGGTTGCAAGTTGATTAAATAAAATAATAAAACATAAACAATAGGCTAATCCTCCATCTCAGGAAAATGAAACAAGCACAGATAAGGGTGGTCCCATGGGTGCTGAGTAGTCTCCTCTCCTGACAGGTTTACCCCAGTGGACTTCAGGAGGGCACTACTTTTGCATTTGCTGTAAAAATATATCTAATTGTATTACCATAACATAACCATTTACAGAGTGAAAGCTGCCTGTCACTGCAGTAATGACATTAGATCAAGTTTGACATAAATTCAATTTGGATAATGTCAGTGTCACTCACGGCTGTCTCTGCTCAGGCTGTTCTGACTGACACAAAGTGCACTGCTGTCGTCTGAGGTTTGATCAAAAACAACTCAGAATCAGGGGTTTGAGTCGGAGGATCAGGACACAAAAGTACATTAAATCAAAATTGTTTGCGTTGTCAAAAAATCAAGTTTCTAAATTGATAAAACATTGGTGAAAGTTGGTTGAAAACACACATACAGAGACGCTTATGAAAATGGGTGACAGTTCAAATCTTTTATTGGGAAATTACGCTTAATATTGATAGGTATTTAGTGATGATTATTGTGGGAATGACAAAATAATAGAAACAGGTCCATTGACATCCAGTTCAAAACCAACATCTTATTTTTAGAGCTGCATCAAGTAGTCTCAAGTCACAGGGCTCCAAGTCAACACCTGGGACACTAGTACTCAGGTCCAAGTCAACACCTGGGACACTAGGATTCAAGTCCAAGTCAACACCTGGGACACTAGTACTCAGGTCCAAGTCAACACCTGGGACACTAGTACTCAGGTCCAAGTCAACACCTGGGACACTAGTTCTCAGGTCCAAGTCAACACCTGGAACACTAGTACTCAGGCCCAAGTCAACACCTGGGACACTAGTACTCAGGTCCAAGTCAACACCTGGGACACTAGTATCAGAAATCAACACTGGACACAAGTACCACCTAGAACACCTGCACACTATTAGCAGGTAAGTCATACTGAGGACAATCGTAGTATCGGGAATAACACAATGGGACACTATTCTCAGGTCCAATCAAACTGGGAAATCTAAGTCATGTCACCAATTAGTTATATGGGCTAAGCCAGTCGAAAGTCAACAGTGGGCACCTGTACCAGGTAAGTCAACATGGGAATAGTTAGTCTAGTCCTACACACATGGGAACGCTATTATGCAGTCAAGTAAACACCATGGGACAGCAGGTATCTTCATGGGTACAAGTAACACCTGGGACACATAGTACTCAGGTCCAATCAACACCTGGACACTAGTACTCAGTGTCCAGTAACATACACTGGGACACTAGGATTTCAATACATGTCAAGCACCAGGGAACTTAGTACTCAAGGTCCAAGTAACACCTGTGACACGAGTATCATCCAAGTCAACACTGGGACACCTAGTCAAGTCCAAGTCAACACCTGGACACTAGTAATCAAGTCCAAGTCAACAACTGGGACACGAGTACTCAGTCCAGTCACTGGGACACGATACTGCAAGTCAAGTCAACACTGGGACACGAGTACTCAAGTCAAGTCAACACCTGGACACGAGTAATCAAGTCCAAGCACACTGGGAACAGTACTCAAGTCCAAGTCACACCTGGGACACTAGTACAAGTCCAAATCACGACTTCGGGTCCACACCTCGCTGTTTATCGTAGCAATCTTACAATGTTTATATTTGGTGATATATGCAGACAATCGTTTTACTGAGCTCTCAAGCCTTGAATGCAGGACAGAATGAATTATACTGAAACATAGAATACAACTCTGAGTAAGCTTATGAAAGAAACTCATTAAAACAAGATTAAAAAGTATTAGTTATAAATCCCAACAGCAACTGAACACAGGGCAACATACATTTGAAAGAAGCAATGCAAACGATCAAATTTCCTAACTAAACTAACACAAACTTGGGCTTCAAATCCTTTTGTAACGTTTGCATGCTGAGTTTTTGAGTGAATTTTTCTGGACGTTGAAGCTGATCCAAGGGGACTGAAAGAGCACTTGAGAAAATGCCAAGAGTAAAGTCAAGATGGCCACTTGACTGAACACTCAATCTAGAGTCAAGACAAACCACTCTCGCCATATGCTTCTGTAAAGCTCTGGGATTATCATTGTGTGCCAGAGTCATGTATGTGGAGAGGGACATATGCTGCTTTGTCACTCTGACAGTCATACATAATGGAAACTGCACTAAATCTAATTACATGTAAAAGACAACAGTGTTCAATGCCATATTTAACATAAAAGTGAAGGACGCTCCTCGAGCCATATGTTTATTATATATATATATAATACTATATATATATAATATATATATATATATATATATATATATATATATATATATATGTTAGATCAGCGTGTCTCAAACTGTGGTGCATGTACTACAGGCGGTTGTAGTATCTACTACAATGTGTATTGTATTGTATTGTAATGCAGCTCTTAGGGTCAAAATAACCCAAATGTTTGCTGTCTGTAACTTATGCTGCATTCATGTGGTCCTTGGCAACTCGGGAAAATGTTGGGAAAACAACTCGTGAACTCGGGGACAAAAGCTTCTGGCCGACTTCCACACCCGATGTCACCAGCTATGGAAACGGACAAAAAGCAGATGATTTCAATTCGACTTTTTTAAATTTTTTTGTATAGCCCAAAATCACAACAGTAGTTGCTTCGAGGGGCTACAGTGGGAAAAAAAACAGAAGAAAAACAGAACAAACAATGTTCATAGGGACTTGTTAATGTCCAGCATCCTGTGTCCTTAGACAGATGTCCCAAGCTCCCTGTCCTTAGACCCTCCTTCTCGGCCAGGAAAAACTACCAAACCTCTTTGGGAAAGGCTGATGAAGAACCGTTCATATGGAGTAGAGACCGTTTCTCCAGGCAGACCGTTTCTCCAGGCAGTTGAGGAGCATCTGGATCCACAGGTCATCGATGTGCCTGCTCCACTCCCATCGGGGAAGTGGGAGAAAAAGAAGGAAAGGAAAAGAGATGAACAAGTAAAATTAAATATTAAATATTGTTTGATAGAAAAGCAGTCAGAAGCAGAGGATAGTGCTCAAGCTGCCATA
The DNA here is from genome assembly GCA_015082035.1 of Chaenogobius annularis. Lineage (NCBI taxonomy): Eukaryota > Metazoa > Chordata > Actinopteri > Gobiiformes > Gobiidae > Chaenogobius > Chaenogobius annularis. The sequence goes on along the minus strand of BJKM01000578.1, from coordinate 144,212 downwards.
CTTCCCCCAGCATAGTTGCTCCTAGGGCAGCATAGCTTTATTTTATGTCCATCATTTGAGCTCTTGGACGAAGTTTAGATGTTTACTGCCAGTCGTCCATATCATGAGAGCAACAGATTTGTAAAAGAAAGACCCGACACTACTGGTGACATCAATATCCCGACTTTCCGAGATATAAAGCACAAGAATGCAAACAATTCAGAATCCCGACTTCGCATCTTGGAAAGAGGAGGAACGTTTTATTCTCCAAAGATCAGGGTGTGCTGCTGTGGTAAAAAAAAAAGAATGAATACAAGAAACTTAGAGCCCCAATATAAATGTTTTGAACAAAAAATGATATACAGAAATAAAAGGATGTTCAATACGTTTATTACATTGCATCTCCACAAACCTGACTCGTACTTGGCCTAGAGAAGCCTCCTACTGCTTGCTTCCAAGGAAATGTTCCTTTAACTATACTATTCCACAGTATGGCATAAAACGCCATGAAGAATGTTTAGAAGTTTATGTTTTAACTTTTTATTTCCATGGAATCATGCAGGTGATGCCATCCCCAGAATGTTTGTGTGATGAGACTGCAACTGTGAAATTTAGGTCCACCACATTTGGACAGAAGCTTCTGTAAAAAAGAAGCAGGAGCCCGGAACTGCTCACATTCAACTGTTTGGGAGCAATGCACTCTGGGACATTTATAATTCAACCTAATGAAGTGACTTGAAGATATTCAGGAGTGTAGTCACTAGTGGTTTGTCTGTGAGAATGACGTAAATTGTAAATATTCAAATTTATACTAGGATTGCTGATGAGGAGCTCCCTCTGCTGGTGATTGATTGTTGGTGTTTTTTGTTTTTGTTTTTAGCTGTAAGGCAAGTTTATTTGCAGAGCACACAAGGCAATTCAACAAAAAAAATAGCTGTATTTTATGGATTGCCTCCACACTATGACCCTGCAGTCACTTTGCTTCTGCCAAGGGACGACTGATGAAAAGGTGCTTGTACCTATCTCTGTCGGTGCAATATATTTATTATGTAATGTCGCTGTCAAATAAATGAATAAAATAAATAAAAGTTATACTGTTTTAAATTACAAAATATTGTGGGAAAGACTTTTGGATCCACATTTGTAAAGAACTGGCACATATGTTCCTGTTACTGCTTTTGGGAAATATAATAACTTCACATAACAATTTTACACATATGAGAACAGTGCATATTTTCTATTAGAACTAAAGAAAGCTGCTTCACACCTGCCTCTTTCTTTTTCCTCAGAGATGAAGACTCAATATGCAAATGAACAGGTGATTTGCCGTACACCTTTTTTCCTAATTACACTGGGAAGATTAATTAGGTAACGAGTCAATTATAGCAAAAATCTGACAAGGAGGCGGTCTTTACTGTGATTAATGCATGTGAAAATGCCATATTTCTGTCTAAACTGTCGTGTAAAGAATAGGCTGGCCCTGGGGCATTGGCTCAGTCTAAGCTCCAGAAATGTCCCAGGAGAGTGAACTCAGGCTGGTTATTGTGGGAAGTATCTCACCTCGTTGCTGTTTGCTGGTCGGTTTGGAAGGCTGTCCTGGTTTCTGGCAATATTGTGGAGGCGCTTAGGTCCCAAAGGAAAAGGTGCACATGGAAACCTGTTTTTTTCATGATGCAGAGCTACAACTGACTGTCGGAGGAGATGCTGAGATAGAGTGCAGTGTGCAAAGGGGTTTAAGTGTGGTAACAGATCAGAGCACACTCAAATATATATAAGTACACGTGTCTTTGTTGTTGTTCATTTATTATTTATTTATAGTTTTTATTTTCGTCAATGTTCAATATGATAATAATAATAATAAAAATAATAATAATAATAATAATAATAATAATAAACCCACTAGAATGTGTCTTCTATAGCATTTTTAGAACAACTTGCAGAATAAGCATACTCAACGTTTCTATAGATCTGCACTAAAGCAACGTTTCGACTGGCCCCTGGAATGGTTACATCAGCACCCAAACATAACAAATGATTTCTTGATGAAAAAAATCTAAATTGTACCTAAATTATGCTTTTTAATCATGAGGCTGATGTCAGTAATTCACAAAATGACATTTCATAATTCCATGTTTGGTCACTGTGAGACCAAAGCTAAAGTAAACAGGAAACTAGTTCCAGTTTATTGTCAGTTTGTTCTGCATTTATTTCACTTCTTTGCACCTCCACACTGCGTTTTAACGTCTCTTTGTGTAATGCATTGGGATTTACTATAGCTACATAGAAATGTAATATTTTGGGTCTTGACACAAGTGCCGTGCGTCGATAAACAGAATACAGCTGATGCTAACGTGCGCTAGCTTTGTTCTGCTAAGTCTGTCGGTTCAACAAATAAAGTTATGATCATTGTAAATATAATGGTTTATCACAAGATCAAGTCAATGTTTAGTGAGAAATTATTGTTATTTGTTGTTTATATCTGCTTTTTTCCGTTTAGTTTTCACCTGAGTGGGCGTTCTCTCTTGTCCAATCATCTGTCTCAAAAGTGTACTAGGAGCCAAAAGCGGGCTAGTCCCCATTGGATGCTAGATCTCGCCGGGTCCTCCACTTTGGATCCTTTAAACAGGTACGGCTCACTTGGGATGGTGGAAACACTCTTGGATCGCACCAATCCGCTCCAAAGCGAACCACTGGAAACAAGCCGAATATGAAACTTTATAACCCTGTTTTTCTCCTGATCTGTGCTCGGGTTATTTACACTGCAGAGATGTTGTGGTTGTTGCTATGCCAGATGGCCCGGCTGTGACTTGTTTTATTGTTTTAAATGAATAAAATACCAAAGATTTTTATAAAAGCAGTGTAAGAAGCTTGAAAAATGTATAATAGGATGTTTGGGAACTAAAGTGGAAGAAGTCCCCGTAGTTTTTTGTCGTCACAAACTTGAATTTTGACCTTGAATTCATGTTCAAACCTGGAGCAGCCATTGAGAACCCAACCAAACACAGGAAGAACATGCCAAAGCCCTCAAACCCTGGACCACTGACCATACGTCTGTCGTACTGAGTAGAGAAGCTGCCTCCATGCCCCACTCCTCTGTGAATGTAATTTCTCATTAAATTAGATCCCACAGATGAGATTTGATAAGTGATTTGCAGTGCACTCGTTCCTAATGTGCCATGTAACGTGATTAATAAAGATAATTTCCCATTGCTTTCCTCTTGTTCTTATCACCACATCCATCACCGTTATTAAGCATCGTCTCTGCGCGCCGCACAGTGTGGCAGAGACAGAAGCTCTTTGTTAATGCAGCAGCAGTCACAAAAGCGCGGCAGAGGCAGAAGGATGGGCTCATTTCTCATACGATTCTAATGTAGGCTATAGTGAATAATAAAATAACATTGGCGTATTTTACATCATTACCGTCACAGTTCACGGTTAAAGGTGTAACTTTTCTGGAAGAGAGTTCGCCACCTGCTTGATGCCATGGAGAAGTCTTTTTTTGTGGGGGCGTTAAACTTATATCAATGGAAACAAGCAATTCACAGTAAAGCCCTATTCGGAAAGAGTTAGTTTTACCTATGGACCTCGGGGAAAATGTATAAAAGTTGTCTGTAAAAGTTCCCCAAAATTTTTTCCTACTGTAATTCAACAAATTCAGAGGTCATTTTAGTCCTGTGAAAGTCTGTGATTTGGGCTGGTTTTAGTCTATGGGTCTATGCTTAATTAATGTCCCTATGTCCAGTTTATGTCCAGATTTTAACTAAATATAGAAAATAATATGGTTTCTCCACATTCTTGTTTTTCTATCATTAAAAAGTAAAAAACACAAACGAACAGCGGTAAAGATGTAACCCAGAAGTGGAACACCAAATGAGATCAGATATCGGTGCGTGTGAGAAAACTGATCACACAAAACACATAGCGACACATATCAGTACATTTTTGTCTTTGTCTACATTACAAACATTATTCACAACTGTAACTGTTTACATGACATTTCAAGTCTTGTAATCAGATGATGTTCTGATGTGAACATACCCACTGTTTCTGTTGTGTTAGAGAAGGTTTGTGAAACACTCTGAATTGGTTTCTACACATTTCTCAATCTGGAAAGGCCCACGCTTGGAGATATTGGGCTGAGAAATCAAACCTTTGCTAAATTCAGTTGAGAAAATATATTTCATTTCCTTTTTGTACATTTTTCAAAAACAAAATAGCTTATATTTTTGGCTGAAATAGGTTTAAGTACATCCATAGGGATTGCCATGTTTTATTTTGGCTCATTTGGGCGCTCAGCCGTTGACTTTTGACTGGCCATTTGTGGTTCGAGCCCAGTCACAACAGCCTGGCCAGATGGATTCTCGTGAGTTTGTGAACTCACAAATATTGAAGGAATTCATCTTTCTTGTCAGGTTTATAGTTAGTTGTGGCTAGTTGTCAGAAATCTTTTGAATTGTGTCCAGATTTCAACATCAATATGTAATTCTTGTTAATCTAATCTTTTTCATATTGTGTTTAGGCCACATGTAATGGAGCTAGTTATAATAATACAAATAAATATAAATGAAACAAGTGAAATTTGCTTTTATAAGTCTTTTCCCTTGTTAGATTCAAATCAAGGACATAAGACCAATACAATACATATTTAATGCAGCTGTATGAAGAACTGTTATCAAAGAAATGACCCAGCTTACTAAGGTCACAACTACTCCAGTTTCATCCTGTTGTTTGAAGCTCATAAAGCCCCACTGATGTTTCAACTCCTACTGCAGTTGTACAAGCGCTCCACCCCTTGACCCTTCTGTGTGGATTCTTCTGTGCACCTCAAGGCCCATCTTCAACAAGACTCATTTCTTCAATAACAGGACAATATTTCACTAGTATCATGACTCAAACTTGTGTTAAGTTGCTGTAGGGTTGTTTTTTGGTCAGAACAATAGCACATTTTATGTTATCTTATGTTTCAGCACCATGGAGAGCTCCATTTCAGCTCCTGCTCAAACAGAAGCAGGAAAGAACACATCCATATCATTTTTGTTTTTTTGTTTGTTTAATCTAATTGACTTAGAGTTATTGTGATGCAGTGTTAATTTTGACATTTTTGTAACCCTTTAGTTTCGGGACAATGTATTAAATGCAGTGGCTACCTAATACAGGCAAAGCATAATGAGCTTAATTACATCTGTTATAAAGTATTATGAATGCATATTTGTCTTCAGTATTTAGACATTGACTATTTTGTATTTTCAGATTGACTAAATCAGTTATGGAAACAAGAATACATCTATTATGGGTTTAGTTGACTAAGTGAGCATGACATTTTCATTGACTAAAACTAGACTAAAACTAAAAAGATGTAATTCACCTTGAGGATTAAAAAGTTAACCATTCTGAAAAAAATATTTTCAATTTTAGTTTTGTTTTAGTCTATAAAAATGTCATGCTAATCTATATAATTACATCCACAAATATTGTAAGTAAAGTTGTGTTCCTTGGAGTTTGTTTATTGTCTGGTTTGAAAAGTGGAACTCTCCACTCGTTGTTTTCTTTTCTGCTTTTATTATTTGAATTATAATTTTTTCTCAACGAAAATGTGTGCAATTTTAGTTTTTTATTTATGTAGTTTTAATCAGCAAAAATATGCCATTAACTAAAACTATGATGACATAGTTTAGCACTAAATGAACATTTCTGTGATGGGTAAAGCTAGCTGGTGCATCTTGGGAAAATGTCTTGTAAGTTTAAGATGCTCAATCTTGTGTCCGGGGTCTTATCAGACCTTGAAGTGTGGTTCTATTTCTTGGATTTTCATCATGGCAGACCAGACAAAATGAGCAGGACATTTTACGCAAATTAGTTAAATTTAGTCAAGAAGTCGAGACGTATGAGGGGTCACACAGGGGTCAACATTAGGTGAGCATGTCCAATCATAGTTATATACTATACTGAAAGTGAGATGGAAGAAGCATGGGGTTTAAACAGATTAATTTCAGGTTTGTGGCGAACATAAGAAACACACATACAGGGATTCACGTAATTGAATCGCAATCGCAAAAGAAAAAAAAAAATGTAGGCGCCGCACGGCTGCCCAGGTGGCTGATGCTCTTTATGCATGTCTCTCATGTCGCATCTGTCATCAAGTCAAGTTCTTATGTTTTGAATTCTGTTAACTGACAATGGCATTAAACATATCCTGATTCCTGATTCCTGATTTCCTGAACACAAGTTGCAATGGCTATTATTCAGGGAATAAAAAGGTCCTCTGCAAACAACAAAATGCTCATATTAAAACCAGTTCACCCTAGTGTAAGCCTAAACCTAAAGAACCTATAGTCAGATCTGTATTTTGTGTCATACCTGGGCAGTTTAGGCTGCATTCTGCTGCCTTCCCCAGTATGTCATGTGATGTTACAGTATCTCGTAGGCTGATTCAAACCGATTTTGGCACCGTCTTCCTTCTTGGAGCAGTACGACAATAGCGCCATCTGCCCCTTCAGTCCGATTTACATTCTGGTGGGTGCGTTTCCGGATCTCGATGTCCTCCCTGATCAAGCTATAGTATTTGTTGCACTCTGTGCCCTTTACCTTAGCCTTGATCCATGAGGTGGTTCTCCTTCTTGCAGTGAAGGAAGCTTGAATAAAGAACTAGTATGTAAGCGCTTTTCACAACTTTCAGAGCTCAGAGCACTTTACTGTCATGATAACACTAACGTTCGTATGCTAAAAACATACTATCTCTAATTAGATGCAGACAGCACACATCTGTCTCTTTTTCACCCACAGACTGTGAATCGAGACAAGAGGGCATAACAACTCTCTCACACCTCGGATACAGTTCTGAAGATGTCAGACTGCAGATGGCGCTGTCGTCCTACTGCTCCAAGTAGGAAGACAACGCCAAAATCATCTGATCAGACACGCCACAGCAACATCATGTGACACTTCTGTGGAAGCAGCAGCGTGCAGCCGAAACATGAAATGCAGGTCTGACTATAAGAATCCTTAACTTACCTGTTAACCCTGTAGTTTAGATCTCCACAAATAGGTTCTGAAACACACACATAACATATAATTCTTGTATTCGTTTAGCAGTTAATATTTCTGTCTACCCTCAATTGTTAATACTCCTGGAAGTGTGAAAAATGTGCACTGAGAATTGAATCTTGATTTTAAGAAGTACATCAAATTGTAAATCCATTCACAATACTTGTCTGAAAACATTTGCAGCCGTGTGATTGTGTGCCAAATTTGAAGTTCACAAAAATATCAATAGTTCATAACAGGCTTACTTTTTCACTATTGTCATGTCCTTATTGAAAACCTCACTGTCTGTTCCTTGTCCTCATACGGCGGTTCATTTGAGGTTCTCCCATGTCATCCCAGTCCTGCTCTCGTCTGCTGCTGCTGCTGCTGTAGGATCCCTGGGGAAGGCAGGCATCTTTGTTTATCTTTAAATAACCTGTTTATTCCCGGGGAGCGCGTGTACTCCTCAGAGGGAACCTAGGGTGCAGGGGAGGGGGGGCACCCCAACCTTTCATCTGTGCCTTTCATTTATTATTCAGGCTGAAAGATGCTTCAACCCATCCCTATCAGAGCCACAGAAAACATCATATTCATAGTCAAATTTTAAAGTTTATTATCATGAGAGGAGGTTTAGGATTTTATAAATATAACTGCTAAAATTGTAGATTCAATTTTATTATTGCTAGTGAATAGACTACATTATTAGGATTTGAAATTGTGACACAAAGTTTGCTGACCACAGACATGAGGACATTTTGCAACGATTGCTTGTCTCACACTCACGTGAAGCACAGACGCACCACACACTTGCCAATTTCGGGAAAGATTTAGCACAAGTACAAAGGAGAGCGCAAGTGTCACGTAATGTAACAGGCTGATTATAAAAACACAAGGATCTGGCGCATGAGCTGTCTTTACATGTGCTCTTATTTAGAGATTAAAAATAAAAAGCGGGAATGTGTGAGGATTAAATCTGTTTATAAAGGCCACAGGAGGGCGCTATATTCACTGGCGATAAGGAGCCTGTTACACTCATTGTAGCGTTCATGAAGAATGTGCTTTTTCTAAAGTTTAAGAGCCGTCATGCATTTTTACTGTGAGTGGGGCTTGCCTTTCCACAGATCAGACTTGGCCTAGCGGTGACAAACATAGACGTATAAATTAGTAGACGCGATGTTTGATGCTCCTGCTATCGATCACTTAACTATTGGGGTAGTCCGGGAAGCTTTGAAGATCCCATGTATTTCATCTTAGCCGTTAGCGTTACCCTGCAAAAGAAATGGAAGCTATGAATAATCCAGAGCGTTTAGGCATTTGGTACTAACCCATCAACCACATTTAAGTGTCTCTCCTGTACCTTGGCATAATTGTTCTGGGATGATTATTTTCCAATGCAGAGATCTATTTTCTTCTCTACAAATATAAATGCACAAAACGGCAATGTTTACTTAAGGAAGCACTGAACCTGAGTAAGAGAGTCAGGGTTAAGTAAAACAATCCCCTTTTAGTTTAAATCAGGAAGTGAGCAGGAACACAGACACAGTTCATTTGTCACTTTAGTGTCAGTGAAGGCAGCAGTTGCATTTAAAACACCACAGAGAGGAAAACAGATACGACATAAGATAAACAAGATAAACTCAGCATCAAAAGCAACACTTTTGAATCATTTCATACCAAAGCCACTTTCCACCTGCCATGTACGGGATATTGACAGGAGCTGGTTGCTGCGTTTTAGTAGTCCTGGGAGTTTCTGTGTTCCAGTTGTCAGTTGTAGAGATAAAATGATTAGTAGGCTTACATTACAGTTTATGAACAGTATCTGATAATAAAAACTTGTACTCAAATCAGCCAAAATGTGGATATAATTAAGTAAATGTATTCACCTGGACAGAGTCATTACCTATAAAAGTTATAAATCAACGTCTGAGAGTTAATTCTGCTTTTGTTGACATTTGCGCGGTGCGGACGTTAGCCGCATTAGCATAACAGTGCATTTATAAGTGCAGAGGCTCAGCAGCAGCGCAGGAGCAACTTCACAGACAGAGAGCAACTAAAAGCAAAATAACAAAGTAAAATCCCTATTTTCGTAGACTGATATTAAACTTTATCCAGGGTTCGTAATGTTTCCATGGAGGAATTCCGAAATGTATGGGTTTCCTATTGTGAATTTACAGAAATCGAAAACTCTGACATCCGAGGCCTTTGTAAACCTTAGCTTTTGGTCTCCATTTCCTCATAGAATCTAAATAAAATGTATTTTGCGGTCCACAAATCTTTGAACGGTAGAGGTCCAAAGTATATCATGAAAATTTGACCAGGTCAATACTGAGTGGAATAATATGAATCTGGTTTTACTCTAGATAGATATAAGAGTGACTCACCAGATCCCTGTCAGAGAAACTGAAGAAGCTACTTGGATGAGTGTCGAAACGTTGTCCAGTTGACTGAATCCTCCAGCATTTCTTTTGCAAAATGTACTCTATAAATAAACTTGAACTTGAACTAAATTATGTATATGGAGACAAATGAAAGTAGTTCATCTTTTAATATTTTATATAGGAGTTTCTAAACTAAAAACAACAGCAGCTAGCTTAAAAATGTAGACGCAATTACCTGAAGACCATTTGTGCAAAAAGAAGGAAAACAAAAAAAAAGAGAAAAGTGTGACAAACATTCGCAAGATCACAACGAAACAAAAGACAACCTTGAGTACTTTTAGATTTGAAAAAATGATGACGCATGATGATGTCATGAACAATCAATTGAACTTAATAGGGCGTTTAACAATGAAGCCCTCTATTATGGGCTAAATGACAGCAGCTTAGGTCTCCATTAGACGGAATGAAAGGAATAGCCAAAGTATCAAAACAGGAATAAACCTTGAGTTTGGTAAATAACACAAAAAATTAAATATTAATGGAATGTAAAAGCGTACAACACATACAAGTTTCTATTTCACAAATGGGAGAGTAGAGACAGGTCAATTTTCTCTGTACAAGAGAAAAGCACGGCCGCAAATATCCCACAAAGCCCCAGCGTGAGTGAGTTCCTGTCTATTACCGACCGCAGCTAAACCTTATAGAAACAATTTACTCTCACCGCGAGCTGCTGACGAAGCCGGGGGACTGTGATTTGGTCCAATTGGAGTCGGGGCAGTTCTTTTCTCCCGCACGCTGGCCTTTTGTTGTGGAGGAACTACCTGTGTACCTGCCCCGTCATCGATTTGGCTCTGTTCCGCGCGGACCAACCTTTCCCTCAAATCAATGTGGCTGAATTGGGTTTTTAGCCGGGAAATGTCAGACGGGAAGCAGTGGAGTGTGCAGGCTGGAGCGGGTTTGGACTGATCTGAGAGGAGAGAGTGACTGACAGCTGCAGAGAGAGGAGCTTTCACTCGCCGAGAACAACTGAGGTTTAGTGTTGTATACAGCTATTTTTGCTTTACAGCGTTTTATTGTTAATACCCTCGATCATTTGTGCAGATTTTGTTGTTGATTGGTTTCACAGCAAGAATATATGTATTTGCATGTTTTTTGTGTTTCAAGATGGTGAATATGTCAGTGTTAGAATAATAAAGTTCTGTAACATCACATACTTGGAAGGACAGGTTGTTGGCTATTAAACATGCTCATGAATACTTTTATTTTTCATATTGTTTTTTAGAATTAAAAATAATGTATTTATTAAAACACACTGGACTATTTTACCAGTGGGTGTTCCCTCATACAGTATATACAGTGGGAATGCTCACTAACAGACCTCTGGGACTGGGGGAGCATTCATTTTAATGGAGAAGAGCTGCTCTATCACCCAGTGTTCAACAACTACAAGAGCAAACAGAGGAGTTTTAATGTACCAAATGCTGACACTAAGATACAAAGAAGAATAAAGTGGCCCAACAGCCCAAATTTGTAAAAATACCCAAGAATGCTGACGGTTGCTGCGGGTTAAATGCTACCGCAATGTTCGTTATTAATGTATTTTAAAATCAATACAGCAATCTGTTTACTTTTCAGAAGTACCACCACATCAACAACCTCCATTAAGTCTCAGTTAGGCTTGAAAACAGGAATCATTCAGCAGGAAACGTATTAAAAGAAGGAGAAAGTTGTGTTGTCAACTGTTTCTTTCAGGATTGGTATTAGCACTCAACACATCTACTGGCAGCAAAGGGAATTACAAAGGGGAGAAAAACAAAAGCAAGCTTGCCACGATATAGTATTGTATGCATGCTCAAAATGAGTCTGGCAATGATTTATGGACTTAAAAACAGCACTGGAGAGAGCTCGGGGTACAAATTTTGGATTTGGATTACACAAGTGTTTTTGTGAGGTTCAGAGAAGGCACAGAGAATCTTGAACCAGAGAGCTTTGTAAACAGGACATTGAAACAAGCATTAAAGAAGCTAAATACAACTCCAGGTACGTTTAGGATGAGTGAACTATGTTATAACTGGTAAGCAAACTTGTGAAATTCTTGTCATGGAAAATAGTTCTAACTGATGTATCACCATGCTGACAACCACTTGTACAACCACACCATGAAGTGTCTTGGCCATTCATTTGGTTTTACAGTGCACCGAGGAGGTTCTTGCACGACCGAGTTTATCTTGCTTCTAATAACAATGTGAACCTTTTGAAATTGTAATCATAATTCATTGTTTATGTTCATTTAATGGACGACCATGAAGTTGAATTTGTTTTGACACATTCCGTTCACCACACCTACACAAATGGATTATAGATTAGGGTTATTCGTGTATAATAAAGCAGCAGAAATATAAAACTCTGCTAGACTGATAACAAGACCAAAACAATGGCAGGATTTTGTGAGTCTTGATGGCCTAATTTCTGTATTTTGGTTGAAATTTGCTGAGGGTGCAACATATTGAAAGAACAGAACATCCTTAAAGCCTTTGTATTTGTTTCGTGAGACGGAGGGGATTTTGTTGTTAAATGTATTTTGTCGACGGGCAAAGCCAACTCCTCCTGCAGCAGCACCCACTCACTCCCACGCAGCCCTGGTCATAAAACAGCCTTCTGGGATTTCAAATATCTTGCATTGTATCGGTGGGTTTCTCGACATTCTGTAGACCTGCAGTGTTTCATTGAGATGGGAAACAGGCAAATGACTAACCATGGCTTTTCAGAAGGATGGGAATTTAGAATTCAGAACAAAATATTAGATCTTTTGAATGGGCAATAATGGATCAGCATTAAAGCTGATCCATTATATGTTCTCCATGGAGTCAAGGCTGGTGCCCCTCCCCACCAGAAGGCAAGGCAAGTTTATTTGTAGAGCACAATTTTGTACACAAGGCAATTTTTATTGACGGATTTACAACCCAAATGTTTTAATAAATTGCGGGGCAAACTAACCGAGAATAAACTCATAAATTAACGAGAATAAAATCATAAATTAACGAGAATAAACTCGTAAATTAACGAGAATAAACGCTGTAGTCAAAATATAGTCGACATTTAAACGTTTAGGGGACCCGGTGTCAAAGTGACGTGAGCAATCCCCACGTCCAGGACGCAAACGAAGGGGTTTGGAAGAGTAAACAGCTTAGAACTACATAAAAGCAAGACAGATCGCCACTGCAGTTTAGCAGCACCTTTCCTGTTACGCATCATTCACAAACTGTTGGATCAGCCCTTTACTTTCTCCATGGTGTAGCCGTAGTGGACCAGCCGTGCTCCGTGCCACAGCCGCCCGCAGACAGGGGAGGAGCCTCGGTGTTTATATTCACACAATGCTCTGCTCCTCTATTGCTTTGTTTCTCTAAGGTGGGACTTTGTGCACAATCACTGTTCTGACGAAGCTCATTGTGGATGTTACTACGGCCCCTGGAGCGTCACGAGGAGCCGTGCAGTCCAATGTCAGGAGCCGCGCCCTTGTAGCGCTGCCGAGGAGCCGCAGCCCCGAGGAGCCGCGCCCCTGCAGCCGGGCCGCAGAGCCACACCCCTGTAGCGGCCAGACAGACTGCCGGCGCCGAAGAGCCGCGCCCCTGTAGCAGGAACGGCGCACCCCCAGGAGTCGCCCGAGGAGCCGCGCCCCTGTAGCGGCCCGAGGAGCCGTGCGCACTGGTAAGCCTCAGTTTTACACAACCGATTCTAACCTTTTTGCATCCCTTGGACAAAACTTTGTAAAACACCAGCCACACTGGACAGCATAGTGGTGGTCGGTGGTGTGATACATTTTTCCTGGGGCAATTGCACCAACTGTGTTCATTTTTGTTAGCGATGTTTTACGCCACACGCTCATCATCAAATCTAGCTCTACATCCAAGTAACACCAACTCACAGCACTAGACACACCCATGATCCAGCGCCCCAGGCCGCTCTGCATATGACCTTCACCAATATGAGGCCCCGACTACTATGGCTAATAAAGACATATCATGTGTTCTCACATGGCCAAAAACATGAGCGCAGCTCCAAACAACACACGTGCACCCAACACCAGAGTACTGTCATTTTACACACACATCCCAACTATGAGGTGGCTTAAATTTGCCAAAATTAAGAACAACAAAATGGAAAGTTCCATGCCCCCAGAGGACTCTAACCGCACACTGTTTGTCTCTAAAGGTTTATAAGTTAGTCCAATACACAGAGTTTATGGGTTTTAGTCCCTGATGCCGAATTCTGCAGAACCCGTCCACAATGACCGCGGGCCTGGGCTCTGCTGCGCAGTGCGCACGGCTCCACAAGCTACGTAGGCTGTTGTCGTAAAACCTATGGCACACAAAATACTCATATGAACGGTGGGCTTTAGACAAAGTTTAGAGTTTAGAAGGGTGAAGCGGCCGAAGATTATTGGCGAAAATCGTCCAAGACTCCCTCACCTGCGGCTGTGGCTCTGACTGCGGTCAGTGTCCTGCCCAGTGCCCAGGAGCTGAGCTCCGTGCGCAGACCCTTAACCAGAAGGACATGGGGGCACTGCACGGGGGAAATGATTGATTGTGGTGTCTAAGAGTTCAATATCTACTGTGGGCTTTTGTGTTACCTTTTAACTCATCCATTTTGACTACAACTTTATTCTCGTTAATTTATGAGTTTATTCTCGTAGTGCGCCGCATTTTTTCTTTTATTGGGTTGGCCCTTATACTCCGTCGTACAATTCAAAGTGCTTCACACAACAGGAAAAATGCATTAAAATTACAGAGACAGAAATCACTAAACAGTTTAAGACATGCAAAGAAAAGATTGCAAAGAAAATCCTTTCAGTCATATGCACAGCTAAACAATACTGTTTACATATGGCACCTATAAAGAAAACATGCATTATTTGGATTGTTCTTAGCTTTTACCTTTGCCATTGAATTACATGTTTTAGAAATTGTATGTATTGAAAAGCACTCATTACTCTCTCTCAGTGAGGCATTCTTCATCTGAGATGTTAGCACTTCTTGCAGCAGAGAGATTTACCATGGGAAAGTAAACAAAAGCTAGCTGGTCCCAACATGTTATTGTAGGCAGGCCATTGAAATGAATGCAATTTGACGGCAGAGATGATTTATGACACAAAAATACTGCAAAGAGCTTTTGGACTTAGAGCACTACTAAGTGTTTTCTGAGGCTCAAAGTGGAGAGGACTTACAAAAAAGGATTCATCAGGTGATCACAAATAGAAAACTGAATGTATAATTTTGCCTTTGTATATTTAGAGGCTTTTCTCTTAGCTGTTTAAGCACCACCTGTGAATGTTTTGTTTCAGATTACAAAACAACATCCTGCAGGGTATTCCTTTTTCTGATTGGTTGCCCCAGTGAAATGGGTGAGTTAAATGCAGAGTAAAAATCTCCCTATAGATACAATAAAGAAGACATCATAACTTAAACATGATTTTGAAGCGAGAAAAGGGTGTCATCGAAAAGTAATAGCTGTTTAATATGTTGTCGGTGTAATCCCTCATTCGTCCAGGAGTGTTCCATTGTAGAAAAAGATTCAGTTGTAGTCATCTGGACTCTGTTTTAGAAAAAACAAAACGTTTCAACTCTCATCCAAGAGTCATTCTCAATCAGAGAAACAAGTCTGAGAACTCTTGTTTATTATCCTACTCTGTGAGAGCCCTGCCCACAGGGCGGGACCTACCTGCTAAATGGCCCATTGAAACTGGGATGGGCGCTATTGTTCTATTTGTTCCCTGCCTCACCTTGAGTGCCTATTTAGCATCCGAATGCCCGGCGTCTCCAGGGTTTCAGCAGGACCATTAATAACAACGGGAAGGTTGAATCTTAACACTCGCATTACGATTTAATGAAGGATTCTCTTTTTTAACAAAGATTGCCTCCTTTAACTCCTCTTTTCAAACCATCTCTTCTCCCTGCTCAGAATCTCCACCTCACTGTCTTCAATAGAGTGGTTTGTGGCTTTAAGATGAAGATGCACCGGCGCTCTGGGGTCCTGAACTTGCGTGTCTTCTGTGCTGATAAAGCCTCTTTTGTGAAGTGGCTGTTTAGTCTCCCCTATGTACCTGCTTTTACAACTTTCTTAACTGCATTGGATAGAATACACTACATTGCTCTGTTTTTGTGTCGGCATCTTGTCCTTAGGGGTGAACCAGTTTTTTGTTAACGTGTTGCCTGGTTTGAAATAAACAGGGACTTCGTGTTGTCTAAAAATTTCGTTGCAGTTTTTTCTGACAGTCCTGAGACATAAGGGATAGGAACATCCCTTTCTTCTTGGTTTTCTGTTTCCCTTTTTGTCCCTTTTGTCCTGCTTTTTGGTTCTCCTTCACTTTGTTAAGAGCCCAAGTCGGGTATCCACAGGCTGAGAGAGCATTCCGGACGTGTGTTTCCTCTTTCTCTCTTGCCCTCGGTGAGCTGGTGGGCACCTCTTGTGCTCTGTTGTTGTAGTGTTCTTGATCACTCCCAGCTTATGCTGTAGTGGGTGGTTAGAGGGCAAAGAGCAGGTACTCGATCCGTGTTGTGTAGGTGTTCCTAATATACTTCTATCTGGAGCTTCCCGTCTTCTCCTCTGATAGTGGAACAATCAAGAAAGGCCAAGCGGTTCTCCTTTGCATCTTCTCTTGTAAACCTGATATGCGGGTCCACTGCATTGATGTGCTCTGAGAAGGCTTCCAGCTTCTTGTTTCTTAAATTTGTCACAAAAGTGTCGTCCACGTAACCGTAGCAGAGACTTGGAGCAATGCCTGAAAGAGACGTCAGTGCCTTCTTCTCAAAATGCTCCATGTATAAGTTGGCCACTATGGGAGAGACGGGCGAGCCCATGGCTACAGCCGTGGATCTGTCTGTAAAATGTCCCCGGAATTGAAAAGTATGTGGTGTTAAGACAGATGTCTAGTAGTTTGCAGATGTGTTCAACGTGTCAGTTTGGTCCTTTCCTGTAAGGTGGTGTCTCCTGCAGTCTCGTCCTAGAACGCGCTGCTTAGATGCCTCAGAGGTCGGGATGCAGGTGAAGAGGGACACACATAAATCATAGAACACCATTAGATCATCTGGGTCCAATTGGAGATGTTTCACTTTTGTCCACCAAAAGTGTGTGTGTTTTCCACATGATGTTCCCGAGTTCCCCACCAATGGTGCCAAGATAGTTGTTAAATGCTTGGCCACATTGTATTTGATGGAATCGGTGCTGCACACAATGGGTCTGAGTGGAACATTCTCTTTGTGAATTTTGGGAAGGCCATAAATGCATGGAATGGCTTCCCCAGGATATAGTCTGTAATACAGAAGAAAAAAACATTTATTTTTAGCTAGACACATGCAAAATATCATATTCACCAAACAAACTAAATTACATTAAAGTCAGTTAATCATGTTCTTTTAGTAAATGTTAAGTTTTCACAAATGTTTGGCTGATTCTTGACTTAAAATATACATGTCAAAATATTTTAAAATTAAAGCACATTAAATGTAGATTGCCCATGTATGTTTTGCTGTTCTAAGTTATAAATGTTTGAAATTTTATGTAAATTCGTTTCTGACTGAAATCGGGAAATCCCTTTTTGGTTTATTTCAAACTGATTGTAGAAGTTTGAAATCAATACGGAATTTGAACACATTTACTACATATCTTACAAGGCATTGTTTCAGATTTTGTAATTTTTTGGCACAGAACATTCTCGAAATACTATCTTTAAGTCCTCCTCTGTTCCCTCTCAGTGCCTGGGAAACGGTGAAGGAAACAAGGATGTAATTTCAGGTGGTTGAGACTCAGCCTAATTCTCACTGGCAGCTCATTTGTCAACACAGACTGGTCAGTGTTCCTTGTTTCGATCCTCCGTCTCAATTTCAGGACAGGTTTTGCTCAAAAGGACACCAAATCATCCAAAATCATCCCTCGCTGTTGTGTCCACTATAGTGCTCCTCCGCTCGCAGTGACACCTGTAATATGTGGCAGCGGTTAATGGAGGTCAGTGAGGCATTGATCAGCTCCGCCTCAGACTGAAGAGAGAGAGGAGCGAGAGAAAGAGAGAAGGGGAGAGGGCTATAGAGAGAGGAGGGAGAATGAGACAGAGGTGGGGTGAAAGGGAGGCAGGGAGAGAGAGAGGAAAACAAGGAAGGAGGCAACAAGGGAGAGAGAAGACAAAGGGGGGAAAGGGCGGATGATGAAAAGACAGCGGGAGGAGGGAAGGAGAGAGAAAGAGACAAAGAGAGGTGGTGGAAAGACAAAACAAGAGAGGGAGCAATGCAGAGAACAATACAGGGAGGGTAAAAGAGAGAGAGGGAGGGAACAATAGAGAGAGGGAACAAAAGCGAGAGATAGGGAACAAGAGAGAGATGGAGAGGAGGAACAATAGAGAGAGAGAGGGAACAAGAGAGAGGGAGGGAACAAGAGAGATGGGGATGAGGAACAATAGAGAGAGATGGGAACAAGAGAGATAGAGGGGATGAGGAACAATGGGAACAAGAGAGATGGGGATGAGGAACAATAGAGAGAGATGGGAACAAGAGAGAGGGAGGGAACAAGAGAGAGATGGAGAGGAGGAACAATAGAGAGAGATAGGGAACAAGAGAGAGGAGGAACAGAGAGAATGGAGAGACAATAGAGAGAAGGATGGAACAAGAGAGAGAGGGAGAATGGGGAAAGAGAGGAAGGGAACAAGACGAGAGAGAGAGTCGGAAAACAATAGAGAGAGGGAACAAAGCGAGGAGATAGGAACAAGAGAGAGATGGAGAGAGGAGAACACATTAGAGAGCAAGAGAGGGATACAAGACGAGAGGGAGGCGAACAGAGAGAGATGGAGAGGAATGGAACAACATAGAGAGAGTAATGAGTGAGAACAAGAGAGAGGGAGGGACAAGAGAGAGATGCGGGATGAGGAAAATCAAGAGAGAGGATGGAACAACAGAGAGAGGATGAAGTGGGGCAATAGAGAGGAATGGGGAACAAGAGAGAGAGTGAGGGAACAAGTAGAGAGATGGGGATGAGGAACAATAGAGAGAGATAGGGAACAAGAGAGAGGGAGGGAACAAGAGAGAGATGGGGATGAGGAACAATAGAGAGAGGGATGGAACAAGAGAGAGAGGGAGAAGTGGGGCAATAGAAAGGAAGGGAACAAGAGAGAGAGTGAGGGAACAATAGAGAGAAATAGGGACCAAGAGAGAGGGAGGGAACAATAGCAAAAGATAGGGCACAAGAGAGAGGGTGAGGGCAAACAATAGAAAGAGGGAAGGAACAATAAAGAGGTATAAGGAACAATAGCGGGAGCTAGGGAACAAGAGAGAGGGAGGGAACAATAGAGAGAGTGATAGGGTACGAGAGAGGGGGAGAAATAGAGAAAATTGGATAGGGACAGGAAGGTAGACAGAGTTTGAGAGACAGGGAGACACAGAGAGAGAGATAGACGAAGGGAAGGAGGGAGAGAAAGAAAGAGGGGGAAACGGAGGGCGACAGAGAAAGAGATGGAGAGAGAATGGGGGAAAGGAACTGTGTTAGAGCAGGGACAAGAGAGAGAAAAGTGGGAGGGAAGAAACAAGATAGAGGGAAAGGGAAGCAGTGAACGAAAGAGGAAGAGAGATTGTGGGGGGGCGAAAGGAGGAAACAAGTGAGCAGGAGAGAAGGATATGATGGATAGCAAGGAGGAGAAGGGGAGAGAGAGAGGGGGAGAAAAAGGGCCCAAGCCTGAGACTTGGAGACTTGAAAGGAAACAGAGGAAAAGGACTAAGAGTTTAATCAATATTTCACTGAGAATAAAAGTGTAGAGGCCTATTACTGACCTCCAGAGACGGACAAGTTCATTTCAAACCCCAACCTCTCTCTTTCTCTCTCTCTTTTTCTCTCTTACTCACAGTCACGACGAGAGAAAACTGCAACATAAACTCTGCTTACTCAACACTGCTCCGCAAATAAGGCATTAGCTTAAATAATGATAACACTTACTTTTCGGCGATAGCCTATTTACTCTTAACAGGCACTTGATTAGAATTTGTAGCGATGTGGGTAACTTTGTGTTGTAGTTTCGCACACTTTCCGACCCCAAGACGACCCGACTAACTTTTGCAATTATCCAGCAGGGGTTCATATGCATTTTGAAGCAAGGATTTCATTACTTTCATCTTTAAAACAGAATTGCTTGTCAAAAAAGGCAAATGTTAATGTTGAAACTGAAAATGTTGACCCCGCTACTAAAGCACAAACGCTGTCACATACCACATAGTCCCAAAAGCCCCAAAATCAGAAGTGACTAATTCAGTGATTCTGGTGTTTGGGGGGGGGGGGGGTCAGAATATTGATCCAATCTGACTGGTGGGTGTATTTATTATCTTAGTTCATAAATAAATGGCCCAAAGGCACTGGGATAAGCTCCAGTCACCCGCGGCCCCTAACGTGAACAAGAGGTAGAAAATGAATGAATGAATGAATGAATAAATAAATGGACAAGTTGACTACACGTTTTAGTCAAGATGGATCTCATGTGAAATGTGAAAAAGATTTATTTTCTAATTTTATTCCTTTATTTACCTTACGTTCTCCCTGGTCCTGCTCTTTTTTGTGTGTTTTTTTTTGGTGTGTTTCTTTATTTTTTATTAATTTGTATTTTTTTATTTTTTTTATTTATTATTATTATTATTATTATTATTATTATTATTATTATTATTATTATTATTATTATTATTATTATTTCTTTATTATTATTTTTTTTATTTATTCTATGTTATAAAAATAAATACAATATACATTTTGTTTTTTTAAAGACATTTTTTAATAAACGCGTCACGGGGTCAACAGCTTTCATTCAGTCATGTTTTTTCCAACCAATGCATGTTTAATGACCAGCACTGGACACTACCTGTCTTACTTTTTTCTTTTTTGAAAAAAACATGGAGCATGGAACAAGAACAGGACACTAGCGAGAACTTGCAGACATTTTACGTGGTCCTGAACATGTATACCCGGCGTAATTGTCCCATTTGGTTCAAAGTCTTTCGAAATTGTTTCCAGTTTGCGAATGTCAGTCACAATTTCGGTCCAGTCCCTGATCGTCAGCTCAGTCCGCATCATCCGCCTTCCCCAAGGTCCACACTTTTCAAGGTGGATTGTAGGAAATTTAGTTGCACGACTTGTTCACCTGCTGGGCTCTGGGATAAAACTACAAAATGACGTGACTCCTAAAGATGTCGGGAATAGTGTGAACTTTGGGACGCAGCCAAGATCAGATACTCAACAAATTCTAGTTGTCCGACATTGAAATAAATGTCTGGCTGTATTAGATTTATTTCTGTTAAAAATGAGTAGGTTGTTGCCTGAAGTTCTTATTAGCTTTATCCGTGAGCATTCCCTCACTCTCATATTGTGAGGAATCAAACCTCTCAATTTAAAGACACGCCCGTATTATAATTTAGCAAAACAAAGTGCGGTCGCTTGGATTGAACACAGGCCCAGCTGCCATTCATGGGTTATGAATTTTGCATCACTGATAACTCCTCAAGTCGGTTTATAAATAATAATGAATTCAAGTTTGTGCTGTTTTAAAAGGCTGACAGCAGGGTCTGGAGGTGGTCCTGGGTCCACCCTCACTCCAGTCTGAGTGAACCCCAGGAGGGAGGCTCTGCTCCAGGAGAAAGACTGCAAACAACAGTTAAATAACAGTTTACGGTTACATGAATGATAAAAAAGTACTTTATAATAACTACCCCTGAAGCATGAACAAAGACATCGAGAACAAATAGTTGATGATTGAGACTGACTAAGGCTTAGTAATAATCATGTAATACTTTATCCTTTATTCCTAACCCTAGCCTTAATTAAGTAGTTATTAAACTTGAATACACTATGTTCATTTTGAATTAAGTCTCTGTTCTTGTTTTGTTGAGGAAAATGAAGGTGTAGTTGTTGAACATGAAAAGGGCTTGTAATTTATACAAAGTAAATAGTTTCTCCAGGAGATTTACCATGTCCATCCTGGGTTAGGGGTTGGAATTAGACATATTTCCAGAAAATAACCCTAATCCAAAGTGAAGTGAAATTATTATGTTTTAGTACAAAGTCCTTTGCACATTTGTACAGTGAGAAATTAAACTCTACCACTGAGCCACTGCTCATGAATACGGGTTTGTTTTAAATTTGATGGAGAAGAAATAATAATCAATATAATAATTTTGTCATAATTTGTCTCAAAATGTAATAACTGTAGATGATTACACATTATTACATTAATGTGTCTAAATAGTAGAGAATTCTGTGTTATTACATGATGAAGTAACAATTATTTAGACCTTTTATTGCGGCATTATAAGCTGCATGTGAGACCGAGTTTTTGGGGCGGAGGAGATCATGGTGTTAAAACAAACAAATTAAAATAAGTATCTCCTCTTTTTAGACTAAATATTTCTGCATTTTTTCCTCCTAAACCCAAAACAAAATTCAATACCATCATTTCACATTTACTTTTAACCAGATTTTTTCCTGTTCTGTTTTTGTGCTTCAAACTGGTGTAAAAGCCTGAAGCCGAGCAGCAGCAATGCGGTTAGTAATTCCCCCGTCTCTGTCAGTGAGTGAATGAATCTTGTATGCCTTGATTGATTGCGCTGTAATGGCCCTTAAAGGCACATGTAGGTAAGGCTTTTCCGGCTGCTAACTTCCAAACGGCTTAATTAATCCAGAAAAAAATGGCTCCCACCACTGAGCGAACAGCAGGGGGCTAAAGACACTGAGAGCATGTGACCGCGGCAGCCAACCGCAGCCCTCCTGTGCTGAACGGGTTGAATCAATAACATAATACTGGAGTACTAATGAGACCTGGCACGGGAATAATCCGCCAATTAACTCAACACTTTGTCAGAAGAAGCCAAGTGTTCAAACTGCGACAGAGAGAGGTGGAGAGGAGACACGAGGACTGCAGGGGGCAGCAACGAGCAGCACAACTCCAACATATGCAGTTTGTTGATGGATGGGAATTCTTTTCTTGGGGGAAATTGAAAAAAAAATGTTAAGTCTCTTTGCATAGTTGTGAGCTTGGAGTGAAATTGGACTTATCAGAATCAGAATCAGAAGGGGTTTATTGCCATTGTCAATGAACAAAATTCACAAACATAAGAACTTGTCTCGGCATTAAGGTGCAACATAAAACACTGAGCAATAATAAAAACATATATGAAATAGGAAACAATTTAAAAAGTACAATAAAAATAAAAATAGGTATGCATTAAGAAACAATTTCAAATTACTATAGTATAAAATTAAAATTAAAATAGGCTTACTATGTACACGAGAATTAAGTGCTAAGAAGTGTTCATGAGTCCAACAGCAGAGGGAAAGAAACTATTCTTGTGGCGGGAGGTTCTGGTCCGGATGGACCATAGCCTCCTGCCTGAAGGGAGTGGTTCAAATAGTCCATGTCCAGGGTGAGAAGGGTCAGCTGTGATCCGACCTGCTCGTCCCAGAGCCCTGGAGACGTGCAGGTCCTGCAGAGATGGAAGTCTGCAACCAATCACCTTCTCAGCAGAAAACACAATGCGCTGTAGTCTCTGTTTGTCTCTGGCTGTGGCTCCAGCGTACCACACGGTGGTGGAGGAGGTGAGGATGGACTCAATGATGGCCGTGTACAACTGCACCATCATCTGCACTGGCTTGGCTTTCCTCAGCTGCTACAGGAAGCACATCCTCTCCTTCTTGATGAGGAAGCTGATGGTGGGCTCCCACTTGAGGTCCTGGGTGATGGTGGTGCAGAGGAAGCGGAAGGAGTCCACGGTGGTGATGGAGGAGTCTGTCATGATGAGGGGGGGCTGGGGGGCTGTGACTTTCCTGAAATCCACGATCATCTCCACTGTCTTCTCGGCTTTGAACTCCAGGTTGGTACCGCTGCACCAGGACACCAGCCGGTCCACCTCCCTCCTGTAGACAGAATCATCCCTGTCCAAGATGAGGGTGGTGTCGTCCGCAAACTTGATACAGTTTACGGACTCCTGGCTGGAGGTGCAGCAGTTTGTGTACAGGGAGAAGAGCAGAGGAGAAAGTACACAGCCCTGTGGAGTTCCTGTGCTGATAGTTTGAGTGTCTAAGACATTCGTCAGGAAGTCAGTGATCAGTGAGTTGGGCACATTGAGCAGGGAGAGCTTGTCCTCGAGCAGAGCAGGGAGGATGGTGTTGAATGCAGAGCTGAAGTCCACAAACAGGATTCTGGCATAGGTTCCCGGGGTGTCCAGATGCTGCAGGATGAAGTGGAGTGCCAGGTTGATGGTGTCGTCTACAGACCTGTTGGCTCTCTAGGCAAACTGCAGGGGCTCCAGCAGGGAGGAGGTGAAGTACTTCAGGTGGGGGAAGACCAGGCGTTCAAATTACTTCATGACTACAGACGTCAGCGCCACAGGCCTGTAGTAATTAAGTCCAGTGATCTGGGGCTTCTTGGAGACAGCAACATGATGGCAGACTTGAAGCAGGCTGGGACGTGGCATGACCCCAGGGAGGTGTTCAAAATATCTTAGAAGACGGAGGTCAGCTCTCCTTCGCAGTCTCATTATATGGCGGGAGAAACACCATCTTGTCCAGCAGCTTTTCGGGGGTTGGATTTCCGAAATAGCCTGTTTACATCCTGTTCCTGATCTGAGAGTGGTGGGGGAGGTGGGGGTGGACCAGGGTTGGGTTGGCAGAGGTGGCCACCGTGGGAAAGGGGGTGGTCTCATTTGATGTGACCACCCCCTTTCCTTTTATAGAGAGGGATGCCTTTCATGGGCCTGTTTGCAGTACAGAGTGACACTGTCTCATGTTTATTGCCTTCCTGCAAAGCTGATAAGCCCCGCCTCCTCATGGTGACATTTCACTGTAACAAGCAACAGATTGTCATTTACATGTTTATTTTAGAAAAGTGACTACGTGACACTCTACACCTTGTCACTTGAAGTCTTAATTTTTTTAAATAATCACAACTAAGTACAGGGATGTGGGTGGGGATAGGGGGTAAGTGAAAACAGGACTTTTCTGTGCACTTAATTGATTTCACATAATATGTCCCCTTTAAATATAAATTCTACATATATATACATACACAGATGTATACATATATGTATACAAATATAGTCGCTCAAGACTGCAGAACCCGACACACCAATCTGTGTACTGCCTGGATTGATTACAAGAAGGTATATGAGTCAATGCCACACACGTGGATTACTGAATGCTTGGAGATGTACAACATCAATAGGACTCTAAGAGCCTTCATAGCAAACTCGATGCGGCTGTGGAAAACCACCCGTGAGACCAATGGTAAACCACTTGCAGAAGTGTCCATCAAATGTGGCATATACCAAGGAGACGCCCTGTCCCCACTGCTGTTCAGCATAGGTCTGAACCCTCTCAGCCAGATAATCAACAAGACTGGCTATGGATACCGACTCAGGAATGGGGCCACGATCACTCCCCTCCTCTACATGGATGACATCATACTGTACGCTAAGAGCGAGTGAGACATCGACTCACTGATCCACACGACCAGGATCTACAGCGCTGACATCGGGATGTCATTCGGGTTTGAGAAGTGCAGTCGGATGGTGACAAAGAGGGGAGGTAGTCCACACAGAAGGGGTCTCACTCCCCGAAGGAACAATAGCAGACATTGAGTTACATGGATGGTTACAAGTACCTTGGAATACCACAGGCAAATGGCAACCTCGAAGAGGTAACAAGGAAAGCGGCAACAGCCAAATACCTACGAGTAAGGCAAGTCCTAAGAAGCCAGCTCAATGGCAAGAACAAGATATCAAGAAATCCTACTAATGGCTAGAGCGGGCCGGTCTGAAGGACAGCACAGAGGCACTCATCATGGCTGCACAGGAGCAGGCCCTGAGAACCAGAGCAATAGAGGCCCAGATCTACCACACCAGACAAGACCCAAGGTGTAGGTTGTTCAAAGGGGCCCCTGGAACAATCCAGCACATAACTGCAGGGTGTAAGATGCTGGAATATATATATATATATATTCCCTTTGATTTTTATAGAATTTACAGAAAAAAATAGGAAAACCCAACTTAAAGTCCATCACGTGTTAAGTTCTGATGGCTTAATAAGGTCAGTGAGCTGTTTAGTGACAGGGTGAAAATGACGTGCTCGTCTCCTTTCACATCTGATTCATTGAGGAAACAGAAATACCAGCTCCATGGGGTCTGTCTGAACGCCTGTAAGGTCAGTGATGTGCTGTAAGGTCTGAGGAGCTAATTACCTTCTCTGGACTGGCTCTGTGTGAATCAGGTACACCTCCTGGGGCCCTTCCTGCTTCCAGGGCTGCTCTGAATTAACTTATAATTTGGCGGAGGTGGGGGTATATGCACGAGGTGGTACGTTGTGCTGTTATTAATGTGGGTTTATTTTGATAGTTATTTAAACTTGGCGTGAACTTTAAATTGTTCCAAGTTTAGAAGGTCATCATTGTTAACTTACTTTAGATAGAAGGTTAAAGAAACATATAGTGTTGGGTGATACTCCTTCTCCCCATATTAAAACAGCAATTACCCCTGAACTAAAAAGATAGCTTTGTCTGGTCATAATGTCTTTCCATGGCAAGAATGTGTTTTAACTTCAGCAAAGATCAATCACACTTCCAAAACCATAATAATAGATTATGTTCTCTTGACACAACATTCTAGAATTAAAATAAAGATGGATGAGAATGAGGTTAAAAAGTAAAGAAATTAAATGGCTGTGGATGAAAACCCTCCTTTGATTCAATGGGAAGCACAACTTTTTCCCTCTTTTAAGATGTTTCCTGGTAAATATTTTAAGCGCAACTAATTCAAATCAAGTCACAATTGAGTCTTAATGGAGGTTGTTGACATGGCATTATCGCAGAAAAGTAAAGATTATTTTTCTGGAGATCTTTCAGAAAATCTCCCTGTAGCATCTATAGCCCATGGCTTTTGTTAGCATTCTTGGATATTTATTATTGATACAAATTTGGGCCATTTGGGCATCATTATTCTCCACACTTTCATGTCAGTAATCGGCACAATATATGCTAAATTATTTCAGGGTGTCTCCATGATATGAGGGAAACATTTGGAAATTGATTCAGTGGTCTTAAAAAAGGCTTGACATCCTTCAAATGCAGTGTGTATGTAGATTATTATTTGTTGGCCCACCAAAGTAATTCAAATCAAATCAATCATTAGACACATTATCACTTTGGGGGTAGCCTACTGTTTATGTTTGGGGGTCGCAAATGTCAAAGGTTGTTATATTGGGGGTTACAGCTGAAAAAAGTTGAAAACCACTGCCCTAAAGTCTGTGTTTGTTCTTGTAGTTGTTGCACAATGGGTGACACAACAGCTCTTCTACATTGAAATGAATGGATTACTTTCCCCACAGAGGTCCGAATGCCGACAGTATCTGTGGTGGAATTTGCTGTTTAACTATGTTAGGATTTATTTACGAACGCTTCGGAAAGTGGTGTCATTCTTCAATTCTAAAGATGTGATTGTTGTCATTTGAAAGCCGTAGCCAAAGCTTTTTAAGCCACAAAATGAATATATGGAGCCAACATTAACAACAAATAATCATAAAGTTCAACATTTGTGGATCATGAATTTGCAGCGTTATAAAGTCCCCCACCATCCATCTGAATCAATAACATAATGAAATCCTAAAACATGAATCCCAGGCCACATTTGCCTCCCTCGTACCTTCTCCGTGCCTCTCAGCCTGACAACTTGACGAGCGTAGATCATGCGATAACGGATCTGCTCTCCTCGTGTGTGTCCTGCGCTCACTCGGAGGTAAAAATATCCTCCCCCTCTCCACTTTCACACCCTCGCTCCGTCACGTGTTATCAGCCTGTTTAACCCGCCTCAGAGCAACTCCTCCGGGCGGCCATCTTGAAAGCCCCGCGCTCCCTCTCCATCACTCAAACTGCACCGCATCTGTCAAACCCGCTTCTCTGCAAAGATTTGAAAGTAGGTCGCAATTCTGTGTGCGTGTTTTTTTGGGGGGAGATGTAATTCCCTCTGGATAATAATCAGAGAAATGTGTTTGAATGCCGCCGTAGTCCGGGACGTTTCTGTGATGCAAAATAAAAGAGCAGCTTCAAGGCGGAGAGGAGATTTGAAAAGGCGTTGAGTGTGGCGTTGAGAGAAATGTGTTGGGACAAAGCGCTTGCGATGGTGAAGTGATTTCAAATTGTGTTTTCATCAATAAACACTCAAATGTATGCACAATCTGTCCAGAAAGTTAGACGTGAGGATTTTGTCAGTGAAGCGCAGGATGAATGTGGAATCAAAGGTTTCACTGTCACTGAACAAAGCAAAGGTGTATCATGTGCTGTAATAATTTGATTCAAAACTGCTTGATGAGACAAGATACTAGAGTGTCACTTTTTTTTACACAATCAATTATCTTACTATAAACTATTCCAAATCGCCTACATTCTACTGGCTGGTACCGTTCCATACATTAGTTATCTATTTGTCCTTTTTCCCTATTTTTTAGATTTGTTTTAAATATAAACAAAGCAAAACAAAGAACAGGAAACAGAGATGGAACATACAATTTACATAAAACATCTGTCCCATTTTGTCAAAACTCTTTCAAATGTGTCCATTTTCAAATTGTAATGTCATTTTTTCCATTTTGCGACTGTCCATAATTTCGGTCCACTCCTTGATCGTCGGGATTGTGGTGGCCTTTTTCCCTCCCGCCAAGAGTATGCTCCAAATATATCCGCTGATTGTGTCCATGGCTGGAGTTTTGAGGCCCATAAACATAGATCTGAAATTGAGCTTGAAGATGACGTCAAAAACCGTCTGTACCGTTTAATTCATCTCGGTCCAGTACTTCTGAGCAACAAATGATGATGGTTTGCCTGCTAGAATTTTTTCCAAACATGTGATTTTGTGGCCGTCCATTGTGAAAGCCGGCATTTTCAATGGGAGTGTTAGCATTAGCCTCCAAGCATCGCAAATTATGAAAAAGCAGGGCTAGTATGGCGGCTGACAACCACTTCACTATACGTAACACCAGAGCTCCTTTTTCATTTGGATGTTAATCTTATCTTATTTAATTATCTTTCTCTCTACCTCTCTCCTGTCTCTTTCTCTACTTTGGAATAAAATCTTAAGTCTAAAGAATGAAGTCTAGAAGTCTGAAGGAAGTCTAAAGAATAGAGTCTAAAGTTTAAAGAATGGCGGTAATGTAACACTATGGATACCAACCGCCATAAAACAACGCCGAAGAAGAAGAAGAAGAAGAAGAAGAAGAAGAAGAAGAAGAAGAAAGAAGAAGAAGAAGAAGAAGAAGAAGAAGAAGAAGAAGAAGAAGAAGAAGAAGAGAAGAAGAAGAAGAAGAAGAAAAAAGAAGAAGGAAGAGAAGAAGAAGAAGAAGAAAGAAATATTTCCAATGATTTCAAAATATGACCATCTTTGAAGGTGCACTTTGTACCTATGTGTCAAGTAGGAGTCTGCCACCTGCGTGTTCACAGTTTGGCATTAAACTTAGGTTAGGGTTAGGGTAGGGTTAGTTAGGGTCACAAGCAGGTGACGCTATCAATGCAACATAGATTAGGTTAATGCCCTACTATGGAACACGTAGGCAAAGCAATAACAAGCAGACATAGCAGCAATAACAAGACGCACAAGTATTAGGAAATCTAATATCAGGTTATGAGATGATGATGATGATGATGATGATGATATGTGATGATGATGAGAATAATGTTGTGACTTGATAATTACTTTGTTGAAAGCTAAAATATATCATTTTTACTCAGTTGGCCAATGACCAATATATCTCCTGTCTCTACTTTGGCAAATCTTTCACTGGGAATTTAGTATTCTCATTACTGCACCAGATTTAGCTTCCAACCTTTGTTACAGAACCATTACAGTGTCAATTGCCAATTACAGTCACATGGTGTTACAGGGTTATGAGACTGCTGTGGCTAGTAGTTGTTTTATTAGACAATGCATCCACTGCTGTTGTTTGCTCTGCAGCGCTTTGTTGTGAAAGTAAATTGGTTTAGAATTGGCTTCCACCTGACTGTAAAATATGAGCACAATTTGTACAAATTGTATTGTGTTGTTGTGCGTATGTCTGTCTCCTGTGAATCACAGCATTTGGGATTGAAATGTTGTCAGATTGTCCTACTAAATGCAGTTTGGAGTAAGTGTGCAGGCTTATTTTCACTTATGTTTACTGCAGTAGTCTGTCGCACCAACGTGATGATTGAGAAGAAGCAGCTCTCTACCACCAAGTGTGAGAATGGAGTGAATGAATAATGGACTTTAATAAAGCGCAGAGGAACTTGGGAATATTGTTGAATACAATATAAATTGAAAACACGTTGGCCTTCAATTTACAGTACAGACAGGAATAGGCTATAAATAGCAGGGTAACTACATGTGTATTTATTGGAAATTAGTCATCACGCAAACATGCCCCACCTTCCATTCTATTTTTTTCTTTTATTGTAATACAATTAGTCCTAACGAAGATTGTCAAAACAGTCTCACCAAAACTAGTATTGGAACTAAATGTATGCTTAAACAATATTAATACTGAAAAAAATATATATATATTTAATAAAATTGTCCTAGAAATCAATATCTAACTTCAACCTCCAGTTTCTTTAGATCACTTATTACTGTAGGATTTGTCGCATTTGGTGTTTAAAAAAAACCCAAAAAAACCTGTTGTGGCACTCTATGTTATTGGTGCATTATTGTCCAGAATAACGTTATGGATTTAAGAAAGGGGCGGTCCCAGGCCACAGAGAGACATAGTCCCTCCAGGTCTTCCCCGGGGCTTCTTCCTAGTGGGACAAGCTCGGAACATCTCCCCAGGGAGACATCCAGGAGGCCTCCGGAAGCTCAGCTGGCTCCTCTCCACGTGGAGGAGCAGAGGCTCTACTCCGAGCTCCTCCCGTGTGACTGAGCTCCTCACCCTATCTCTGAGGCAGCGCCCAGCCACCCTGCGGAGGAACTCATTTTGTTTGTTTGTTTACAAACACTGTAGAGGTTTTTTTTTTAATGTTTTATTATCGTTGTGTTATTGAAATCAGTAGCCTTTTCTTAGCATCAAATTTGAGTTTGAATTATTTGTAGGCCAACTGTGACCACACCAGTCCAAACTCGAGTAGTTGTCTTTTTTGTAATATGGAAATGGAACTACGAAATGCATTTATACCAGTTAACATATTGTTGCTGTAAAATACATCCAAAAATACTTATCCAGCTATTTACAATAAAAAATATATATGGATATTAGGAGTTGTATTTTTTGAACTGTTAGCTGCATGTTTGTTTAATCTCTTCTTGTGGTTGCACTCTCTCTGCTGCTCTGCTGTGCTCAGACTAAACATGTCTGCACAGTTCAAAGATCTGAGTTACTCCAGCAGCAGAGAAAAGCCAACAGAGAGGAACCTACATGAAAACTAGAGCCTGGAGCAACTCTGCAGGGTTCAACTCTTTCCAAATCCCCATGTGCCTGTGACACTGACAGACTGTCAAATATTTTATAGTGAAGTGGGTCGGTGTAATCCCTCATACGTCCCGGAGTGGTCCATGGAAGAACATTTTCAAAAGGTGGTCATCTGGACACTGTTTTTGAAATCCTGAAGTCCTTTTCAATCTAAAGGCTGGTCCTAGAATATAACATAGAAATTATAGAGCTCCTCCAACTGTCCCTGGAGGTGTTTGTGAGAAATGCACTATTATTATAAAACCCTGTGCATATAATGTTTACTGATATTGACAATTAAAATGATGTGATCTTGATAAAATAGTGAAGCAATTTTGTACTCTAACTCAATGGTTCCTAAAGTGGGGGGCGGTACCCGGAGCACTGAGCTGGGGTTACAAGATGATTTAAAGATATATTTTTTTAAAATCACACAGTATTAATTTGTCTATATATATATATATATATATATATATATATATATACATATATTTTGGTGAAATGATGTCCAATATCACAATCAACTATTCAATCAAACCACATAAAACCTGATTTGACACATTTTGACACTTTAAATTATTACCACTTTCAATTTTATTCTGCAGTGGGGGGCGTGAGTGGGTTGCATGGTCATTTTGGGGGTCCCAGCCTGAAAGGTTTGCACTTATGCAAACAGTGTTTTTGAAAAGCATTTGTGATCACCATTATAACCGTCTGACTGAAATCTTTATTAAGGCAGATAAATAATACCTTTCAAAAGGAATAATATTTCAACTGTAAATGCATTAACAATTGTTGATGCTGTCTTTCTCTCTCTGCGCGCTCCTGCGACTAGTCCCGCATGTGCAGAAGAAGGTTTCAGAAGCGCGGATCAAGCGTGGGTTAGTGGGTCATTATTCCAGCTCCGCTTGTCCATCCGTGAGCACAGACGATGGCTGAAGGTCGCAAAGAGGACGGGAAAACAGACTTTGTGAATGCTGAGAAGAGGCAAAGGGGGAGGAACAAGACGAGGGTTTTCATCGCGGTTTAGTTCATGCAAAACTGATAAACAGTCTCTGAAGCTCCGATAAAGTTTGCTAATTGCGGTCGACGCTGTTAGCTTCAATGTGAATTCCTTCCATTGATTGTGTTTTGGTAAAAGGAGTAGTTCAACCTGTCATATGCAGTCTATTTCCTATTAGATTACAAGATACAAGATTATAACAAATACTGTCCAAACTGAAAAAATACATTTTGCTTTTGAAACCTAACTTCTGTACTTTTCTGTCGCGACACAGTCAAAAACCTCGCACAGGGACTGACCTATATATAAAAGGTCTACGCTCAGTCACTGCTTTGGCAAATCCGTAACTCTTTAAAACTGGAGAAAATCTAAGAGACGGCCACAGAAGTCCTGGGAGGAATAGAACAATGAAAAATACAACAACTTTTAACTTTCAGCTGTAGACAACTCTCGCTGAAGTTCACCAAATGTCAGAACGCTGGTGGTCGGAACCAGTGCGTCCTCTGCGCTGATGGGAGACAGAAAAGGTCAGAGTTCATACAGTCAACGGAAACTGAAGCATTTGAAGTGCGCAGCTCGTTTACATATCACAGCATCTGATCACGGGCTGTTGGCTCTGTGTAAAGTGCAGGCTGACATTTACAAAAGCAACAAACACACAAAGGTTGAAAAAGTGAGAAGTGAACGGGAATTTGGGAAATCAAAATTAAAAATGCATGTAATCTAAATCTAAATCTAAATGGACTTTTATGTTGACCACCATGTGCCCCGTAAATTTTTTGGTTTTTCCCTATCTCCTTTACATCCTCTCTCTGTGATGATTTATATTTATTTTTTTATATATATATTTTATAACAGAAAAACATACAGTATATATAATATATATATATATATTATATATTATATATATATATATATATATATATATATATATATATATATATATAATACTATATATTAAAAGAATACAAACAATACAGCACGCTTAAATTTTTTTTTTCCACTGCTAAGAGCAAATAGCTGAATATTTGAATAACTGAAAATCAAATTCTTCTTTCAATTTGATTTAAGTGTTGCTTATCTATGTTTGCCAAAAGCGTGATTTTTGGGGGGGTTTTGGTGCTAATTCTAAATTACAAGTTGTCCCTGAATGTTATGGACTGGTACAGAGCCACAGTCATTAGGACAGCGCACAACACACACCATCACTGGATAACAGAAGCAATAGAAATCTGGAAACAACAGCCATAGGTGCAGTAAACCGAGACAAGGGGGCATTCTTGCTATCTCATAGCTTGGGATATGGTGTAAAGAAGTCGGACTGCAGAGGGCGCTGTCGTCCTTCTTCAACCCGGATGGAAGACTGTGTAAAGCAGCCAGCAAGACACGTCGCACCCCCAAAAACTTTTCTGAAGATGACTGCAGACAAGTAGTTTAAACATGTCAAGGTATAACAACAAACACAACTGGTCTGATGGAGGAAATAAAAGTATTTATGTTAGGTTCAAATCTTAAAAGGATGTAAATGTGTTTTAGTGAAATTAGTAGTCGAACCTGCCATTTGTACTTTAATCCTTCTTTATTGTAGAGTAGAAGCCTGCACCCCGGCCAAACCCCTGGATATTTGATGTGCCATTTCAACAACCATCTTGGCAGCAGATATTCCCAAATCCAGACAGAATCAGACAGAAACAGCTCAGACGTTCTCTCTCTCCTCTCTCAGACGTTTCTTTATCTCTGCTCCGCAGCTCCAGGATTGCATTTGTAATTCTATAAATCCATTTCTCCCCTAACTCCTCCCTCACTTTCACCGTTTCTTCTCTTGACCTTCTCTCAACAATCTTCTTTCTCTCGCTCTATTCTCTGTCTCATGCTTTCACCCGCTCACTCTCTTTTAGTTTCTCTCATGCCCTCTCTAAAAAGTATCTTCTCTCTGCCTCATGCTTTAACCTCTCTTGCTCAGTCTTTTTTTTTTCTTTCTCTCTTGTCCCTCTTTCATCGGTCTCTTCTCTCTCTACCAACATGATTTTACCTTATATTTTTTGGTTTCTTTCTCTTGCCTTTCTCACTCAACAGTCTCTTCTCTCTGCCTCATGCTTTCACCGTCTCTCACTCTCTTTTTCATTTCTCTCCTGCCCTTCTCTCAACAGTAGTTTCTCTCTCTGCCTCACACATTCAATTCAATTCAATTTATTCTTTGCAATGCCCAAAATCACAAACAGCGGTTGCTTCGAGGGGCGACAGTGAAAAACAGAATAAAAAACAAAATAAACAGTGTTTATAGGAGGGACTTGGTAGTGTCCCAGTATCCCGTGTCCTTAGACCCTCCTTCTCCGCCAAGAAAAAACTACCAACTACTTTGGGGAAAAGTAGAAAACCTCAAGAAGTTCCACAGTGGAGCAGAGATCCGACTCCCTCGGACGAACTTGCGGACGCGCGTTTCAATTAGCAGATAAACAGTAGAGACAGAGTCAGATTTACCAATGCGAAATGAACCCAAAAGAGCACCTTAAACATAATTTGATTGACAACAGACAACGAGTTGTGCTTTATATCTCATTTCAGCATTCTTTACAAAAACATGTGACATATTTGATTTACGGTCAAAATTAATTCCAATTGAGCCAAATTTCAGCCTATTTCAAGCCAAAGAATAAATACAAGTTTGTGGTTTTACTCTTTACATTTTGATAAACCGAATTGTAAATAAGAAATAAACGAGTTCAAGATCAAAGACGATAGTGCAAGCAGTCCACGGGCTCAGGAGCGCCCTCTGCCATGAGTCAGGCGTATTGTTTGCCGAGTGAACTTTTACTGCTGTTTTATAATGAATCTGCACGCCGAAACACGTTCAAAATACATTCATATGTATTATATACAGAGGGACAGCGACACATTATGTGCGCCGCATACAGCCATGCATTACACTGCGCTGTGAGGCAGAGCGCGGTGCTGCCTCACGACGCCCCTCCTCCCTGTGTTTGAACGGGAGTTACGGGACATGCGGAAATTATGATATTCTTAATTGAAAAAAATATGTTTCCATATTGGATTCAAAGGGAAAGGGGGTCGATAATACATACAAAATGACAAATATTCAGTTTTTTTTCACCCAAGATTGACAGGTGAGGCTCTGCCTCCCTGAATGCACGTCACTGCCTGTTTCACTCCTGTGGGAAGTGGAGAAGAAGAAGGAAAAGCAATGAACAGATTGCAAGTGCAATTAAACATTAAATATTGTTTTGATAGAAAAGTAGTCCGAAGCAGAGGATAGTGCTCAACTACCATACTTCCCCCAGCATAGCTGCTCCTAGGGCAGCGTAGCTGGGAACTGTAGGTTTTTATTTCTGTTCCTAACTGGCCTGAAGAGACCTCTTTAACATGAACAGGGAGCTGATTCCATGCTCTCTCTCCCGTGCTCTCTCTTCCTCACCTGTCCTGTTAGAAGACAAGTCCCCAGCGCTGCAGAGGATGAATACTACCACCAACGCTGCCTCAGGCCTCTGCCGCAGGGCCCGCTAATTTCATAAGCACTGCTTTGATGCGCTGGAATATTAAGAGTTGGAGAGATGACTGGAAATATCAGGGGAACTGTTTTTAATGTTCAGAAAAATACCAGCAAAAACCCCTAAATGTATTCCTCTGCTGCACTGTTTTGAAAAATATGGATTAGAAGTTTTTTCAGCTAAACTTCTGACTTAGTCTGGAGACATGCCTTTGGTGCCTCTGTATATTTGAGTACAAGGCAAGGGGATTTTTAAAAAATAGTATCTTTGAATATTTAATTATTTGCCCTAAACCACAAAATTACAATAGTTTGAGTTCACCTGAGGTCAGTGATAACATTCTTTTTTTAAGTATTTTTCGGCCGTCGGCTTTAATAAACCAGACAGCTGAGCGTGAAATGGGGATGAGAGAGAAGGGAGGACATGCAGTAATTGGTAAGAGCTATGATTTGAACTCACAAGACTGTGGCCAGCTGCATATGGAGCCTGGCATGTGTGCTGCCGCTTAACCACTCGACCACCAACGGTCAACGGTCTAAATCAGAAAAAATGAAGCAGCTGAGTGATGCGTCTGCAGTGATGCGGTCGCTGCATCGGACTGTTGTGGTGAAGAAGGAGCTGAGTCGAAAGACAAAGCTCTCGATTTACTGGTCAACTCTACGTTCCTACCCTCAACCTATGGTCATGACTTTGGGTAGTGACCGAAAGGACAAGATCGCGGATACAAGCGGTCGAAATGAGTTTCCTCCGCAGGGTGGCTGGGCGCTCCCCTAGAGATAGGTGAGGAGCTCAGTCACACGGGAGGAGCTCGGAGTAGAGCCGCTGCTCCTCCACGTTGAGAGGAGCCAGCTGAGGTGGCTCGGGCATCTGTTCCGGATGCCTCCTGGACGCCTCCCTAGGGAGGTGTTTCGGGCATGTCCCACCGGGAGGAGGCCCCGGGGAAGACCCAGGACACGCTGGAGGGACTATGTCTCTCGGCTGGCCTCTGGGAACGCCTCGGGATCCCCCCGGAGGAGTTGGAGGAAGTGTCTGGGGAAAAGGAAGTCTGGGAGTCCCTGCTTAGACTGCTGCCCCCGCGACCCGGCCCCGGATAAAGCGGAAGAAGATGGATGGATGGATGATGAAGCAGCTGAGTGAGAATGAAACACAAAGTTTAACGTCCTTTCTTTTTCTATTTATTCTTTTTTAAACATATAGCAACAAAAACTTACATCAAACAAACTAACCTATTGAAAGAAAGGGGGAAAAAATGATATCTATGTACACATGTATACATATCCACATTCATCTACACATAACATACAATACATCATACACATTTTCCCTCATACCCATACATATATATAAATATATGTTTGCGCATACATATATCCACGTATACATACACACACATACTAATTCTCTCATATATATATTAATATAATAATAAATATAATAATAATAATAATAATAATAATAATAATAATAATAATAATAAAATAAAGATTCATGAAAGAGAAAAAAAAAGGCAGGGCTGGGCAGAACCATGAGGAACTCAGAATAAGTAAAGAATAAGATTAGCAGATAATGAGGCAGCATCCAATGGAGAGAGGGTCAACGCATCTTATGGCAGAAGTATGAGTCCCATGTTGTCCATTGTTTGTTGAATTTGTCCATTTTCAAGCCGAATACGGCGATTATTTGTTCCATGGTGCGTGTGTCAGTTATGATGTCCGTCCACTCCTTAATCGTCGGAATGTCCTTTCTGTCAGCACAAATGCAAAATGTTTTTGTTTAGTTGCTTTTTTTAGCAAAAAGGGAAACATTGTGTCATTATAAACGCAAAAGTCATTGTTGAAAGAACTTTTGTGGTTTACTGATGTCAAGATTATCTCAATGTATCAATTATCGCGATATTCAGACCAATAAAATCAAAAATAAAACTGGTAATTTCATTTCATCTACATCTAAAAATAAAGTGCTTTTTAATTGGCTGTTTATGGTCGCACAAAATATTCTTTAGGTTCCAGAAAGTCAAGATTTTATGGTCACAAATTTGAAGGACGGTAAATGATTTAGGCAACTGTAATGAAAGAAAACATTGTTGAGTACATTGTTGTAACAGAGTCAATGATATTTGGACATCCCTTATTGATTTATATATATTGAATATAACAAATATTCTCTAAATTTAAACTAGGGTAACTCATTGAGTCCATTAGAATTATTACATCAAATTCTAAAATGTATATTCATTTTATAAAACATTTCAACTTATTTTAATGGTTCCGTTAGATCTTCGGTGTAGACCTTAGACCAGGGTGCCCAAACCGTTTCTTGGTGGCCAAAATCTTTACAGTTTTTACTCGATGGCCAAAGTTAATACATATTAAAACGCACATGGGCAAAATCTAATTTTGGCATTGCATTAAAACGTTTATTGCAAACGAGCTGATGATTTACATTGTCTTTTTTATTAACATGTTTTGGGGAATAAACTTGATGTAGTTTCCTTTAGAACTCCTAACAGTCTTTTCAGCACAAAACATAATCAAAATAGATACTCTAAATAATAAATCTCAGTACCCCTTTACGGGCCAAATTCGATCCCCTCTGAGCACCCCTGCTCATTTCTTTAAACCCCATTCTTAAACTGGGATGAAGTCTGTCAATTTTACATACTTATAAGGAAAACATTCAAATATAATAAATAGAATTGAAGCCAAATATTACATTCAAGAAGATCCGGTCAAATGTATAATTGATTTTAAGACTGTTAATTAAATCCTAAAACTTGCTCAAATGTATTCAGACAATTAGAAATCTCTAGTACAAAGAATGAATGTGGAAATGTCATATATTCCTCACTAAATCCTAATGGAAAGGTTAATAGAGTCAACAGTCATATGATTAAGGAGGCCCACCCAATAGAGATGTTTTCAATGTTCTCATTATCTCGCCTCATTCTGGTCAGATCACACTCTGCACTGCAGCTGAAAATTAAGAGCTCGTTATTTCGCCATTAAAAATATAAGAGGAGAATATTCTAGTACTTTCCTACTGAGAGTCAGGATATTGAGTTCTAACTGCAGAGAAAGAAAATGTACAGATTGTGTAAAGTTATTTTGCATGGTTACATCATTTGGGTAAGAATGTGTCCCGTGTCACTGACCCAGAGGCATTTAGCTCTTGATCCAGGATTCCGGTCCGGACTACTTCGCAGATTAGCCTATTGTGAATGTTGTAGGTTGGATATTTGTCCAGTATAGCGCAATGTGATAGATAAAATGTCTTAGAAACTCCTGAAGGAGAGTTAGTTATCTGGACAATGTTTTAGGAATCAAGACATTTTCAATCTGAGGGAAATGCTTTGAGCAGCGAACTGTCTACTCTCCTGAGCTCAAATGAATCCTGCTCAAATAAGGAAGAGTTCTGACTGAAACTTTCCCTGCCCTTGTTATTGTGATAGTTTTACTCTCACAGTTTGTGTTGAGTTCTAGTTACCTATTCCTCAGCACTGTCAAATACCTCATTAGCATTTGTCTGGTTTGAGTTCTTCTTCTTCTTCTTCTTCTTCTTCTTCTTCTTCTTCTTCTTCTTCTTCTTCTTCTTCTTCACTCTTCTTTCAAACCATCCTTACCTTCCTGCTTAAAAGCACCTCACTGTCTTCAAATGTGTAATTAGTGGCTTTTAAATGAAGGTGGACCGTTGATTTTAAACCTGAATTTGAGTGCCTTCTGTGTTGATACAGTCTTTTGTGCAGTTGTTTTGACAATGTAATTATTATTACTATTTATTTGGTAGGGACGTTGGGAGATGTTGCCCAAGGACACAATGACAATATTCCCCCTGGTGGCACCTGGCATACCAACAGACTCCTATCCAGGAACTAACCAGGCCCATCCCTGCTTAGTTTACAAGATCTAACAAGATCAGGCATTGACAAGTTGGTACAGCACAACACCCTTCTCGCTGCAGCCTTCCTCACTGTAATGGACAGAATAAACTACATTACTCCTTCTGTGGTGGGCATCTTATCCTGGGGATGAAGTTGTTCATGTTTCTGTCTCAGCGTGTTGCCTGGTATGAACACCTCTACTCTTTGCTGCTCTTGTTTTCATGGACACGTCTGTAGACCTAGTCAAACTGCTTGTGCAATACGCCTAATTCTAATTTCCTTTTTCTCTAAACCTTGTGAACATCTGAATATTATCTTTTTGAACAAAGTTGTGACCCACTTGTTCTAACTTTAATAAGAGTGTCATGGAGATTTATGGATCCCCCTAAGTTAACACGGGCCCTTTCGCCAAATTTCCAAAACGACTTCATCATCATAATTCAGCAGAATAAGAGTAATAGCTTTAGTAAAAACATGAGAAAACTTTAACACTTATTTTAAATTAAGGTTTTGTGTATGAGCTTTAGCCAAAACCCTTAGAACAAAGTACACATTTGTGAAGAGTTTGTGAGTAAACAACAACCTATAAACATTGTCCAGATTTTAAACCTTGACTACTATTGTCTGGTTAATAACTAACTTTTTATGATTTTCATTTCTAAACTATATCCTTTATCATCTGACAATCATCTGTACAGTTTGTCTTTCTTCTGTCCATTTCCCACTGACATCAAATGTGCTTGTAAATTAGTTTATTTTTTATACATGTACATAAAAAGCACATTTATGTCTTCAAAAATGCAGAGTACAAATGTTCAATATGTTCCGAAATTCATATGTACTCTGTAATTGTTCTGCCTGTTTCCATGGAGAGTGGGAGTCACCTCTCCATAGATCTGACCTGTAACTTGAAGGTTATGTGCATTAAATCTATATTTTTTGTCACTTACAGACAGTGGGATTTACAAATAAGTAAGATTCAAGTTACTTCAAAATCACTCCTAAAGCTTTGTTTTAAAATGTCCCAAAAAAAGACAATTTGTTTGAGAAAAGTAAACCCAACAGAACCTAAATGTCTTCTAGGGCAGTTTTGTTTTTATCTAGGCTTGGGACTGGCACAGGTAACAATCCGGACTGAACTGACTCTTTCTGCGTTGATAATTGATAAAATCTCACTTTGACAAAGCAAGGTGTGTCTGTACTTTTGCGTTTCAGTAATTATTCGTGAGTGCAAAAAGCCTATTTCACTGTGAAGCGAATTGAAAACATTGATGATACTTTTCTGTCAGCGAGCAGCAGTGACAGGCTGTTTCATGGAAATGTGAGACGTGTCATTCTTGGCAGATTGGTGCAAGTGACGGAGATTCAATACCACATTATTAGAAATATGTGGTTTCCATGGCGACCTGGTAAACTATCTGTGTTTTTGTGTTTTTGTGTGTAATCCTCATGGCAAACACTTTTGTAAAGGTAATAGCTGTTAACGTGTGTGCGGGTTTACTGGTTTTATACACAGCAAAAGAATCACAACTGATGTCATTAACGCTCACGTCACACAGAGCCCTTTAAGCCCTTTCAACACGCCTCTAAGGTTTGTGCAGCCAATCGCTGAAAAGGAAGAATAATGTGAACCCTGAACGTGAACGCAGAACGTGAACCCTGAACGTGAACCCTGAACGTGAAACCCTGAACGTGAACCCAGACGTGAACCCTGAACGGAAACCCAGAACGTGAACCACTGAACGTGAACCCAGAACGTGAACCCAGAACGTGAACTAGAACGTGAACCCAGAACGTGAACCCAAATAACCCAGAACGTGAACTTAGAACCTGAACCCAGAGCGTGAACCTAGAAAGTGAACCCTGAACGTGAACCCAGAATGTGAACTCTGAAACGTGAACTTAGAACGTGAACCCTGAACGTGAAACCCAGAACGTTGGAACCTGAACGTGAACTCAGAACGGTGAAACCCTGAACGTGAACTATTAGAACGTGAACCCTGAACGTGAACCCCAGAACGTGAACCCTGAACGTGAACTTAGAACGTGAACCCAGAGCGTGAACCTAAAAAGTGAACCCTGAACGTGAACCCAGAACGTGAACCCAGAACGTGAACCCAGAACGTGAACCCAGAACGTGAACCCATGTTGCAACAAAGTTTCCTCATCATAAACTCCCTCAAAGTTGTATTTTTATTGGTTCGTGCATGTTTGAGTGATCCTGTATTGTCCTGCATTTAAAGGTTGAATGTTTTCACCTATCCCCTATCCCCGCCCACTGCTCTTTATTTACTTGAGATTATATAAAAAAAATCAGACAGATGTCAAATAGAAATTTTTCATCAATTAAAAACAGATGATCTGCTGGTCGCTACGGTAAAATGTCACCGTGAAGAGGCGGGGCCTATGAGTTACAACGATTGGAACAGGAAATCAATTGACCTGTTACTTTTAGGCCGTATAGATCAAGACTGCAGTTTACAATGAACAAAATGTAAAACAATGATCTATGTATGTTATAGTTTAATGCTAAATATTTCTTTTTAAATGTAATATAATAATAAATATAAAAAAAAATGTTAAATATAAAAATAGCAAGTTTCTCATGTTACTTCCTGGTTGGACACATGTGACCGGGGTAGAGGTCATTCCAAAACGGTTACCTAGAAACCAAATTGTAAATACGGGGCAAATGGATGGAATTAGGGGGCTCACTTGCTCGTTTATACCTTATTAAAACGAAACTTTATGTACAACTATGTGTATTTATTAAAATGTAGAGTTAAAACAGTGTTGAATCCTCTTAAACAATATACTACTCAGTGGTAATCTATTGGAGAGAACAGGCAGTCATTTGGTGGTGGCTATGTCAGAACCAATCATTCTTATGAGAACAGAGCTTGCACAAAGGCAGCGAGGAAGAGGTGGGAATCACAGAAATAATTGCATCACCGTTTTGTATTTTCTCAAAAATCTGATAACGCTGTGGACTGTAATTACCTTTTCAGTTCACAGGGAGAAAGAGAGAGAGAGGAGCAGGGCTGTGAGCAGGGCTGTGTGCCTATGTGAGGGTTTGAAAGAACACTACTGCCACCTGCTGGCTCTGAGGTCATCACTAAACACATGTAAGTAAGGTTAGGGGGGCTTACTGAGTGTGAACCAGGCTGTTGACTTTGCTTTGATAGTATCACGTGGAAAAGTCAATGTTTTCATCATTACTACTTTGAACAACCCTGTGTATAAAGAGGCCCTCTAGTATATTAAATGTGCACAATGCAGCTTTTGTGCGGGCGGGTCCTCTACTTGTCTCCATGGTGAACGTTTGGACTGAGGATCCACAGTATGACATCTTACCCATGATGCATTTATTTCGAAACAGGTGTTTTTATTGCTCGAAAATGTGTTCTTGTGAGTGGGCTCGCCTCTCCACAGATCTGAACTGTAGCTTTGTCTAGTTTGACTCCATGGAAATAGTCAAGTTTAACGTCATACTGTTTGTAGTCATTATTTCAAATGACTACAAACTTTATTTATATATTTGTGTATATTAAAAGTATAATAAGGAAAAACAATGAATACAAATTATCTTTAGACATCCACAACACGGTTTTATTATTACCAAAAGGGAGCAGTGTAATCAAGAATTAAATTAAATTTTGATTAGTATTAAAGCTCTAAGTCTGTCCAAAATATCTTGTGTGGCAAGTCCAGAATGATTTCTTTCTGTATTTTTTTTGTATTAGGGGTCTTTGCACTTTTTTTTTTAAGCTCCAGACCCCATTTGATGCAGAGTTTATGGAGTCAATGGAGACTATTTTCTGGGACTTTGGGGAATTTTTCAGCTCCTGCTCAGGGGTACTTTGAGAAGGTACTTTCAGACCAAGAACCTTTTGGTGAACAGGTACTACACTGACTTGTCATTTCAAACGTTTTTCATCCTCAAGCTTGGACACTCCTTCATTCATTCATTTTCCACCGCTTGTTCCCGTTAGGGGTCGACACACACTCACGAGAGTCGCACCAGTACACACCAGTAACCAGTACTTGGAAGCCCTGCTCTGCCCCACACCAGCAGGGGGCAATCAAGAGCCCAATGCCAAGGAGATCCAGGTGGTATCTCCTATCTTCCAGACTTCCTCATCCACCGAAGAGAGATTTCTGGTTCAGCAGCTCCGCGAGGAGCTGGAGAGAGAAAAGTCCCCAACCAGGTCCACGTCAACCAGGCCCAAGAACAGAGGCTAAAGATCTCAGGAAAGGCAGGCCAAAGACACTGCCTCAGAGTTGAAGGCAGTGAAGCTACAGTTACAAGCAGCAGATCAAGGTCTATAGGGATGTCCGTTATCTGTACAATACGGACAAAGCCAGCCTCAGACAGGAACTGGCCTCTGCAAATACCACCGTTGCAAGACTTAAAACCAAAACAGAAGATTGCGCAACAAAACGAGCTACAGACGAGACACTAGAAACTGGTGGTGTTGACAGTGGACGTGCCACCAGCAGAAGCACAGAGCAGAAGGACAAGAGTGAAGCCTTGTCCCCCAAAAGTGACACAGCAACAAAGGCCATCCAAACCCGCCCTAGAGACAGCGACGGAAGAGAAAGAGCAGCTGTACCAGAAGGTGAAGGAGCTAACCTCAAGGCTCTATGCGTCACAAGAGGAGCTCTGCAGCCTAAAAATAGAGAAGGAGGGCCTGAAGAAGGCTCTGAAAAAGAATGAGGTCCAGTGTGGACACAGGCCACAGAGACCAGCAGACGTGACTGACTAGAGGAAGGTGCAATAATAAACCCCCTCTAACCCCCTCTAACCCCCTCTAACCACCTCAAGCCCCCTCTAAGCATGGCAAATGATAAAAACCATCAACAACAAAGTATATTTTATGTTTTAAATCAAATTTGCTGATATCAAATTAAGTTACCTCGATATGACAGATGTTTAATTGAAACCCTAAAATGTCTTTGCAATGAGTAATATTAGAAAATATGTCAAGAACAATTGCTATTCCATCAAGTTTTTCTCATTGCATACCTTATATTGTTCTCTGCTAGGACCGTATATGACTTCATGGCAAAACTTGGTTTGGCAATCATTGCACATTTAATGAATTGACAAAACAGATATTTATCAGTCTTAATACAGCATTGTTCATGTGTAGAGTTAGAAAAACTACGCATCTGCAAAAATATTGTGTTTGTCTGACATCAAGGAAGCTTCATATGATCAGGGAGTAACACATAAGTTTTAAAAAACATTTGATTAGAGCTTATGTAAAAAATACGTACATTATTTTCTGTTCAATGGGTCAACTTGTGGAATGGTATTTTATTTTCCATTTTTAAAAAACAGTTAAAGACAGTAATATATCAAAAATACAAGAAGGAAATGTAAATCTTGTATCCCCACATCAATTAAACAACTGAACTCTGAATTACTTTAATACGCATAATGCACATCTCTCAAGCATAATGCACTTCACCATCTTGTGCGCTTTCTGGTTGCTGTGATTTTTTAAATATTTCTTCTTAAGTAT
The DNA here is from genome assembly GCA_015082035.1 of Chaenogobius annularis. Lineage (NCBI taxonomy): Eukaryota > Metazoa > Chordata > Actinopteri > Gobiiformes > Gobiidae > Chaenogobius > Chaenogobius annularis. The sequence continues at coordinate 99,450 of BJKM01000578.1, read as the reverse complement.
GTATTTAAATTGTGTCTTTGCTCTTGTGTAATGTTTGTTGTTCTTAATATTGGCAAGTTCTGCTGAGGAAATGATCTTACAGTTGCTTTTGAATGCCACAGTTCTCAGTCATTGGTTCAAACATGATCACCAAATATGGACTGGCACCATCCCACTCCAGCCTCCAGCGGCCAAGTAAAGCCTCTTTATGCCAGCGCTAAGGTCGGCAAGGTAGCATGAGCCCGACCTGGAACCGCCCCCCTGGCCAACGCTCCCGTTAACGCTAAGATCGGGGGCAAAACACAAGCGCCACAGTCCAGGAGCTCATTGGTCATCTATCATTCAGAACAAACTTCTCAGATTCACAGTTTTCTCCTTCGCTTATCGATTCTGCACACATTTCACACATACACAACATTTTTCATTTCCTGTGATATCTTCTTCTCTCTTTTTTTCCTCGTAAGCAGCCTTATTTGTTATGAAAGGAACAGACCATGCAGGTCCCTGATTGGCTCATCCATCAGTCAAACCACTCCACAGCCTTCATGTACCTCTTAAGTGTTATAGTTGTGACCTCAGACCGACAGGAACATTTTACACTCAATTTAAAAGCGAATATAAAGTGTCCTCTCCTTCTACTGTTCGGAGCCTCATTATCTCATGCCCGGTCCGCCATGTTTGAACTCCAGAGCAAAAGCAAAGAGAGGAAATCAAAGACAAGCTGTAGTGATTGTCACAGCACTGTTGAGATTCACAGAGCTTCAAAGTTGTGTTTGTAGATGTGATTTTGTGTGATGTTTTAGAGCCAGACAGAGCTCCTGGTGTGAGAGCGAGGCCATCATTACGGCACAAGTAACTCAGATGGATGGAAGGTCAGCCACGCTATAGGCCAGGTTTTTGTGCTTGGAATCCAAATCCTAATTTGAAACAATAATGTATGTACTATGAAAAGTTCAAACCGTGGTATGTAACTTTTAAGGCAAATTTCTTGATTTCAATTGTTTTTAATTGCACTGGAAAACTTAGAATGTTGTTCCTTTGACTGTTTTTCATGAAGAATGTTCAGAAGTATATGTGGCAGTGTGGAGTTTAGTGAGTGATAATCGTTTGTGCCTTAAGATGGCAGTAGTAAGTCCTGCTCCTTCACCCTCTGACCTCCCACAAGTGATGGAGAGTCTGAAGTCTCATGAATCAGTGAACCACTTTGAAACTCCTGCCTTGGACTGAAACAGTTCAAAAAAACGACTGTATTATTACTATAGAGACTAGCGCTACCTGTTGGCTGTCTACCAGGACTGAAATGAAGCCTCGTTTGCAGCAGCCACATGATCTGAAGCAGCGGTTTGAAACACTCAGCTTCAGAAGATGGTACAAGTACCTCTGCCTCCCACACACGGTCGCCCTGTTGCTGTCCGTGCTCCGTGTTTGACAAGTCTAACAAATGATCTGTATCTTTGTTCTTTAGTGGTTTTATTTAGTTATTTAGTGCCGCCGTGGGCCCATGATGGAGGCTCCATAGACTCTGCGAGCTGACTACCTGTGGTGTGGGTGTTTGCCTGCTGTCAAGGCCTCACGATAGGAGAGCAGCCTGGGTCTGGGGTTTACCTCGGGGTTGGGTTAACTCTTTCTCACACACTGCATCTTGTCTGTCTTGCCGTATCGCACCAATTGTTTTGTCTTGCTCCATCTCACCATGTCTTGTGCATCCTGTTACTCCATTGTTTTATGGAACGGAAAGATTTCTCAGGCCGTCGAAATGGACTCCAACTAATTCTACCGCACCAAACAACAACCTGTCTTTGAATGTGCTGTCAATGTCAATGTCAATGAATGTTAAATTATACGTTGTGTAATAAAGAGATACATTTTTCTAAAGCTGGAACTGGCCTGTTTATCATAAATGGGCTTGTGAGCCTTCATTTATTTCTGTCTTGAGCCGCGTTGTTGGTTTTTACTAATCTTTTAATCATTTACAATAAAACAATCATTAGAGCTTCATTGCTTGGTTACAAATGGTTTTAACTTTTATTTCCATAGAATCATGCATCCTCCAGAAAGTTACATATTGTTGCTTTAGCGTGTAAGTATTTCTGTTATTAATGTTTTAAATGCTTTGTTCTGGGTTTGGCTGAACATGTAAGTGCACATAACGTTTAGAATAATATTGTATTTCTTAGTAACATGTCGGTGTAATCCCTCCTTCGTCCAGCAGTGTTCCATTGTAGAAAAAGATTCAGTTGTAGTCATCTGGACTCTGTTTTAGAAAAAACAAAATGTTTCAACTCTCATCCAAGAGTCATTCTCAATCAGAGAAACAAGTCTGAGAACTCCTGGTTTATATCCTACTCTGTGAGAGCCCTGCCCACAGGGCGGGACCTCCTGCTAATGGCCCATTGAAACTTAACTGGATGGGCCTATAGTTCTATTGTTCCCTGCCTCACCTTGAGTGCCTATTTAGCATCTGAATGCCCAGGGCGTCTCCAGGGTTTCAGCAGACCATTATAAACACCTGGAAGGTTGAATCTTAAACCTCCATTACGATTTAATGAAGGATTCTCTTTTTTAACAAAGATTGCCTCCTTAACTCCTCTTTCAAACCATCTTTTTTCCCTGCTCAGAATCTCCACCTCACTTTCTTCGATAGAGTGGTTTGTGGCTTTGAGATGAAGATGCACGGCGCTCTGGGTCCTGAAACCCACACACTGACCAGTACCTGCTCTTTGGCTCTAACCACCCACTACAGCACAAGCTGGGAGTGATCAGAACACAACACAGAGCACAAGAGTGCCCACCAGCTCAGAGGCAAGAGGAAAGAGGAAAAAACATTTCCGGAATGCTCTCTCAGCCTGTGGATACCCGGCTTGTGCTCTCAACAAAGTGAAGAGAACCAAAAAGCAGCACAAAAGGGACAAAACGGAACAGAACCAAGAAGAAGGGGTGTCTCTATCCCTTATGTCTCAGGACTGGTCAGAAAAACTGCAACGGATTTTTAGACAACACGAAGTCCCTGTTTATTTCAAACCAGGCAACACGTTAAGACAAAAACTGGTTCACCCTAAGGACAAGATGCCGACACAAAAACAGAGCAATGTAGTGTATTCTATCCAATGCAGTGAAGAAAGTTGTAAAGAGCGGTACATAGGGGAGACTAAACAGCCACTTCACAAGAGGCTTTATCAGCACAGAAGACACGCAAGTTCAGGACCCCAGAGCGCTGTGCATCTTCATCTTAAAGCCACAAACCACTCTATTGAAGACAGTGAGGTGGAGATTCTGAGCAGGAGAAAAGATGGTTTGAAAGAGGAGTTAAGGAGGCAATCTTTGTTAAAAAGAGAATCCTTCCTTAAATCGTAATGGAGGTTTAAGATTCAACCTTCCTGTTGTTTATAATGGTCTTCTGAAACCCTGGAGACGCCCTGGGCATTCGGATGCTAAATAGGCACTCAAGTGAGGCAGGGAACAATAGAACTATAGGCCCATCCCAGTTTCAATGGGCCATTAGCAGGAGGTCCCGCCCTGTGGGCAGGGCTCTCACAGAGTAGGATATAAACAAGAGTTCTCAGACTTTGTTTCTCTGATTGAGAATGACTCTTGGATGAGAGTTGAACGTTTTGTTTTTTCTAAAACAGAGTCCAGATGACTACAACTGAATTCTTTTTCTACAATTGTATTTCTTACTTTTTTTCTGTGCCATACCAGCTTAAGAAGTGTTTGTGAGAGTGAATGTGTTGACAGTGTGTTTACAGTATGTGTATCTAATGTGTTGAAATGTGGTATTTTATGTTGCTGACTTTTAGAGCTAAATGTTCAGTTTTATATTGCTTATACGTGCAGTGCGTTGTGAACTATAACTATACTATATATGTTCCATACAAATACATTTGGATTGGAAATAATTTATGTTCATTGACTCGATTTGATTTAATTCAATTTGTTTTTGTAACGCCCAAAATCACAACAGCAGTTGCCTTCAAGGCGACAGGAAGAGAAGTAGTTCTTCGAGGCACATGAAGAACCGTTCATCCGGAGTAGAGACCGTTTCTCCAGGCAGTCGAGAAGCAGCTGGATCCACAGGTCATCGATGTGCCTGCTCCTCTCCCCAGGGGAAAGTGGGAGAAGAAGAAGAAAAGATGTGAACAGCAATGAACATATTGCAAGTGAAATTAAATATTAAGTATTTTTGACAGTACAAGTAGTAGGAAGCAGAGGATAGTGCTCAAGCTGCCATACTTCCCCCAGCATAGTTGCTCCTAGGGCAGCGTAGCTGGGAACTGTAGGTTTTTATTTCTGTTCCTAACTGGCCTGACCATAAGCGATTTCAAAGAGGAACGTTTTAAGCCTGGTCTTAAATGAAGAGACTGTGTCGGCTTCTTTAACATGGACAGGAACCCGATTCCACAACACAGGAGCTTGGTAGCTAAACGCTCTACCTCTTACTGTGCTTTTAGAGACTCTTGGGACCACCAGAAGTCCAGCATTTTGAGAGTGAAGTGCTCTGTTTGGATGATAAGGTACTATAGCCTCTTTGAGGTAGGATGGGGCCAGGTCATTTATGGCTTTGTAAGTCAGGAGGAGGATTTTGAATTTGATTCTAAACTCAACAGGGAGCCAGTGAAGAGACTCGAGCACCAGTGTAATGTGCTCTCTTCTTTTAGTTCCTGTTAGTAATCTTGCTGCTGCATTTTGAACCAGTTGAAAGCTTTTTATAGAGCAGGGAGTTACAGTAGTCTAATCTAGATGTATTAACATGCACTGTCCCCACCAAAAACAAACAAACAATAATAGTGAATTCGAGAAATAATTGCCATCTCACTTAAAATGTGATTAATATCCTGCAACAACACAGTTTATGGATTTTGTGACGTTAAGGAAAACTTAAATGGAATAAAACCAAGACAAAGAGTAGTTCCATTTCTTAAAACTTGCCTTGAGAAACCTTTTCCTCTTACTTTGTGCGTGGGTGAGACTAAAGGTGCGTTCACACTGAATAACTGTTGTCATTTGGTCATAACGTGAGCCTAAAAACTGTAAATTCTTGTGTACATCGTAAGTCTATTTTTATCTTATACTATTGTACATTTCAATTGTTTCCAAATGCATGCCCTTTTGATTTCATATATGTTTTATATATGGTGTTTTTATTATCGTTCTGTGTTTTATGTTGCACCTTAATGCTGAAAGAAGTTCCTATGTTTGTGAATGTTGTTCAATGGCAATGGCAATAAACCTTTTCTGATTCTGATCTGATTCTGATTGTGAATCTCTCATTCGATTTTAGGCATGATGTGGATTTGGGTCAGTCGTGTTCTTGCCATTGTTTAGTTCTAGTCTAGTTCAAGTTTAGTTTTTGAGTTTTGTCCTGGTTCAGCCAATTTGTGTGTGAACTCATCCTAAAATCAGAGAAGCTGTGAATAGGTTTCGATAGCACTTTATAATAACTACACCTTCATAAAGCAAGTTAAATCCTAATGAACGAATAGTTTAGTAAATTAGATCAGTAACTATTTAACTAATGCTCCTAACACCTTAATTAAGTAGTTACTAAAGCTGAATAATTCTCAATAAACTGTTTGTTCATGTCTTTGTTCATGCTTTATTGAGGCTATTATAAGTGTAGTAACTAAGGCGATCGCACTGTAATGCCCCAGTCCACCAGCAGATGTCCCCGTCAGTCTGCTACTGGGTGGAGTCAGTGATGCTGGAGGCAGACTGGAGCAGAGTCAGGGATGAATAATGGATCACAGACAGAATCCAGACGGTCTCCTCATTGAACAGACACTTTGTACTTCGATTATGTATTTATTTATTTATTTATACTTATTTATTTAATATTTGATCAGGTAGGTCCTCAACTCAAACTTAGGTGTTCCATCATAAGGTGTGTTTATTTAGGTTGAAGTGCATTTGGAAGCCTAACCTGGGCAATATCTTTTCGGGCTTGTGGCAGTCACTTTAGGATAAAAGATGAAGTGGAGATATTTACTGATCATGGCAGCTTTTAATACCCACTTAAATTCAGATATACACATCATTGGAGTATATTTAATGACTGGGGATAATAAGAATAAGAATAATAGGATAAGTGCTTGTATTAAGTAGTATGTATCTTGATTTAAGTGTGTATTGACTGTAATAAAATAAGATTTGCATGTTTCACTGGTGCATCCTATTTGAAGACAATCAAAATATACTCCACATAAAGAAAGCATTTATCATTTTTTTCCCAGTAACGTTACTTTCATCCCCAACCAAATGAGGTATTGTTCTAGCCGGGGGGGACGGTGGCTCTGTGGTTAAAGTGTGGCCTGTGGTTGGTGGTCTGAGGGCCGATGGCACAGATTGGCAGCCTTGCCCCAGGGCAGCTGTGGCTATACAGGATCTCAAACATCCACAGTCCATTTTCTATTCTCCACTGAGTTTAGAGTAAAGGAATAATGACCCTCAATTAAGAACATTAAGAACCTGTAATACCTCTTAATATGTATTGTGTTGTGTGTGTGTGTTGTTGTGTGTGTGTGTGTGTGTGTGTGTGTGTGTGTGTGTGTGTGTGTGTGTGTGTGTGTGTATATTTATTTATTTAAAAACATGATACAAGACAATTGAATTACTTATACAATTTAGGCCACAACTATCAGGAAATATTGTTGGCCAGCCACTTCTTTCTGTTTTCTGTCTATACTGAAAGACTGATTTTCTCTCCAAAAACAGGTCTCTAAACTAAAAGTATTGGCCCTGCTCTCATTACTTAGCTCTGCATGTCCCTGTAATCTTTCTTTGTACATACTGAGGTCCTGACTTAACATTTCTTACGCTTGTTCCTTCTCAAGCGATTACACCTTGCTGCTTAAACACTTTTCCTGCTTTCCCTTTTGAAGAACGCCCATGTTTTTTCTCAAAGCCCTGCAGGGACTCTGGCCTGAAAATCATCATAAAATTAAATTTAAAGAATGGCGAGGCTTCTCTTATCTACGTCTACACAAGCGGCATACAAATCAGGCCAGCATCGCTCACCACTCTCAGCACAAGGCCTAATTGCTAATTGGGTAGAGCGCTGTAAAATGGTTGAAGAATGCTGAGGAGAATGAAATTGTGGAGGTGTTCTTCTACATATGAACGATATCCCGGTGACATGCCCAGAGCAGGGGGCTGTTGAAAAGACAGGAGAGGGTTTGCATGGCTTTGCTTCAATTTAGTGTGGCTTCAAAACAATGTCACGGTGTAAGAAGGTGCGCCAGATAAGACCAGAGCCCCGAGGTTTAAAAACAACCAGAAAAACATATCAACTGCATTGAAAAAGCTGGCTGCACAAGGCATAGCATTTATTCAGTACTGCAACATGGAGACTGACAAGGATCACAAGAAAGATACATGTTCAAACGAGGGCACGGCAAGTATCAGACAAAGTGCAGAGACTGAGGACTCTGAGGTGGACTTGTCCATCACCCAAGCTGAAGTCACTCAGGTTGTTGGCAAACTCCTCTGTTTCAGGGCTCCGGGGGTGGATGAGAAAGTCTCTGGATGTTGTAGGACTGTCTTAGGTAACACGTCCCTGCAACATCGCGTGGCGGTCGGGGACAGTGTATCTGGACTGGCAGACAGGGGTGGTGGTCCTTCTGTTCAAGAAGGAGGGTGTGTTCCAACTACAGAGGGATCATACTCCTCAGCATCCCAGGTGAGGTCTACACCAGGGTACTGGAGAGGAGAATCCAACCGATAATTTGAACCTCGGATTCAGGAGGAGCAGAGTGGACTGCCCTTCGTCACAGGTTCTGTTCATATTTTTATGGACAGAATTTCAGGGTGCAGTAAATGTATTTTGATAATCATCAATCGTCATCATCTGGATTTATAACAAAGACAGCGCCATCAAATCAATGTAAAAATTCATATATTCTTTATCAAGAAACCTTCAGTCACCATATTTCAACCTTTATTTGTATTGAAAAAGTCTCAAAGTACAATACATTCATTGTTTGACTAATCGAAAGAATGGCTGGACTATAGCCAGCTACAACTCAGTTGCAGCCCTAATCAACATTATGGCATTTAACTGTGTATTTATCTGTCTCTGGAGACAAGCAAGAGACACTACCAAGCATAGTTACGAGTCAGATCTGTGGACACACACAAATCTGTGGACACATACAAACACCTATGATGGAATAAACCTAAGACAGATATGTTTAATGTGGCCAAACTGGTCAATGCCAGATCTTGAAGTGACAGAAGCTGCTTTTGTGCATATGTTCTTCTTAAAACGTATATGATAGCAGACTGAGATAATGAGGAAGTACAGCCCAGCAGCAGTGGAGAGCAGGTCAGAGCGGTGTAACCAGGGCACACGGGCCCAGAGGACCACCTCTGCTCTTACGGGGATGGAAACTATAATAGAAACCCAAAAATAACTACTGAACCAGCCCTTTATATCAGAGGAGACAGACAAGGACCAGTCTGCGTCAATGCCAAATGTTCAAGAGGATCATCATGGTGCCCACATGAAAATGAACCAAGAAAAGACATGGAAACAGTGTAATATAGCAGTCTGCTTTATGTATGCATTTGTAAGTGAAATGAATGAAAGTACAAGTGGAATTACACTCGACTCTAACTGAGGAAGTTACTGCTGAACAGTTAAACTGCTCCCCTCATGTGACCTCCAGAATGTGAGAATGTGTGTGCTGTCTATGTGTGCGTGTGTGTGCGTGTGTGTGTATGCTGACTGTGCGTGTGCAAACTGAGGCTCCAGGAGCTGTTCCCTGAGCCATACGCTAATGCTAATGAGGCTAATGAGCGCACTTCTCCATCACTGCGGGCTCAGACAGGGCTCAGACAGGGCTCTGAATCTGAACACAAAGGTGAGTGTGGTGCAGTGCTCCTCATGCACGCGCAGACGCACCGGTCCAATACTTGGTCCATACTGCAGTCAGACCGGGAGCGCGTCCCAAATCATCCTCCCGTTTGTGCGCGCTCCCTTCAACTTCAAAACGCGTGAAACTGAAGGTCACTATACACAAAAGCGCTCGCGCTGCGGTCCAATATAGCGCATGCGCAGTGCCGGAGGACTGCTTCACAGACCGCAGTGTGTAATGCCTGGCAGCGGACACACACGGGACATGAGCTACTCTACACCGCGTAAGTGCGAGATGGAGGACGAGCGCCAGGACGGGCATCTGGGGCATCTGCGGAGTGAAGAGGAGGAAGAAGAGGAGGGAGAAGAGGAGCCACTGCGTCTGAGCCGGCTGAGTGAAAACACCAGACTGGCCACGCGATACGCGGTGCGCATCTTCAGAGAGTTCCTGAGCGACAAGGCGCACAGCCCGGACTTTGAGACTTTGGACAAAGAAGCTCTGTGCGCACGGCTGCGCTCCTTTTACGCAGAGGCGCGCTCCAAAAGCGGACAGTTGTACAGTAAATCCTCTCTGATCAGTATCCGCAGCTCTCTGAACCGGTACCTGAACGAGCCGCCCTACTGCCGCACTCTGGACCTGACCAAGGACCCGGAGCTGCGCAGCGCTAACCTGGCCCTAGCGGCAGTGCTGCGGCGGCTGGAGGAGCAGGGTGCGGGTCCTGTGGTCCAGAAACAAGCCATCACCAGAGCGGACCTGCGCAGGCTCTACGAGTCCCCGGTATTCCACGCAGACACACCGTTTGGACTGCTCAACAAAGTGTGGTTCGAGACGTGCATGTACTTCTGCACGCGCGGGCGCGAGAACCAGCGCGAGTTGGAGGAGGACTCGTTCGGTGTGGCTGTGGATGAGGACGGCCGGAGGTTCGTGTACCTGAAGGCTCTGGGGCAGAACCACAAGTCCCGCAACGGTGCGTGGGGCAAACGGCGGGACGCAGAGGAGGATACGCGCCCGCGCATGTACGAGACGGGCACGCCGCTGTGTCCGTACGCCAGCTTCGTCCGGTACGTGTCCAAGCGGAACCCACTGTGCAATGCGTTCTTTCCAGCGCCCACGGGACCACTGCTGCTCCGGGGACGCCACGTGGTTCGAGAACAAGGCCATCGGCAAAAATCTGCTGGGCACGCGCATGCAGATGCTGTCACGCGCCGCCAAACTCTCCAAAACCTACACCAACCACTGCATCGGCGCCGTCTCCATAGCAACACTAAACAGCATCGTGGGCGCAAGGACGCTTTGTGTTACCAAGGCAACAGTGAATGGCCACGTGCAGCCTCAGCAGCAGCTCGTGGTGCCATCCATGCAGCGCGAGGACTCTCCAGCGCCAAAAAGACTGTGCGTGAGACTCCAGACGCAGGCACCCAAGGGTGACGCGTACAGTGACGGAACAGAGCCCGCGAGAGGGACGGAGGATCCGACTGGTCAGGAGACCCCACGGGTATAGCGCCAGTCTTTTTTCAGTAGATTGTAGACTATAAACTATCATCATAGGAGTGTCTGCGGTGTGTGTCGCCCAATTGCGTTGAACCCAAACTTCTGACTGAGTCTTGAGCTGTGGCGCTTTAACCTCAGCGGTGAACAGTGAAGCAGCAGATTGTTGTCAATAACCCACTGTAACATCGCTGTGTGCTGCCTCGGGACTGTGTGTCCTCCTTCAACCCGCCTTTGTTGCCATTGGTAACAGCCTGACCCCTGAAGGCTTGTGTTTTGTTGCTGATGAAAACAGCTGATCACAGCCTCAACCCATGTGTGGAGACCAAGATCCATAAAACGTGTCAACTTTACTTAGGAAACCTCTGCCATTATCATCTGTCTAAGAAAACGCTTTTTATTCATTTGACCGCATCGTTTCTGATCACATGGAAATGGAGCAGATTTGAACACAGTGATCTGGAGCAGGGAGAGTGAACGGGAGCAGAGCTGACAGTAGCTCCGAGCTGGTGTGTGTGTGCGCTTGTGTGTGTGTGTGGTGGTGCAGCTGGCCCCTCTAAGCCCCTCACACACGGCTGCTCTGTAGCTCCGAGGCCCTGGCAGCAGCTTTCCCCTTCAGGACCGGGAATAGGACCGCTTTGTATTATACAGTCCCCATTCGAGGGTTGTTGGATTCATTCACTCATGTATTCCGTTTTGCGCCTTCATAAAACACATCCAAAAGAAATATTAAACATATAGTCTACGTTTGTGTCCATAAATGCATTAACTTACTGTATTTTTCCAACAAAAATGCGCATTAATCAGCAATAATCAACCTGTTCATCATAGACCTCGCACTGTCTGTTCCAGGACATCCGCAGCACCAGCGGCTCGCCCATGGCTCCTGCGTCTCCGGTGTCCTCTCTGGGACCAGCTGGGATCCCCACAGCGGCAAAACTGTCCAAAAGCACTGCCCCAGTCCATATAGATGTAGGGGGACACATGTACACCAGCAGCTTGGCCACACTCACCAAATACCCGGACTCAAGGTAAGACTTCTGCTGGTCAAAGCGATGTGTAGGAAAAGTAGAACAATTTGAGCTAAATTGAGCATTCAGGAGTATATAAATATGCCTGCATTCAAGCAAGTAACCATAGCAATTTGAGGTTACATTTATCCTATCTCCTATATATCCTGCAACATGATAAGAAACTAGTTAAACATCCATCATCAGTAAAATGTCTTATTTGGTCTATTACCGACTTACTAGGGCTGGGATATATTTTTTCAATGGTTTTCATTTTTGTTTTTTCTTTGCCAAAACAAAATACAAATGGTTTCATGTATTGATTATTTTGGGCTTAAACAAGACAGACCTTGTATCATTCCAAAAACACTCAACAAATTGCCCAATTTCTAAACACATGTTTCTGGGTTGAGGATCGGATGTGGAGCTCCTCATTTAAAAACCCCAAGCAAACAAATTACAACACAATGAAAATGCCCACAACGTATAGGTTTGTATGAGCATGTCCAATTAGTTCAATTAAGTTCAATTCATGTTTGTGTTACAGTTAAACAAGCATATACAAGTTATAATACAAATGCTTAATAAACCCTTTTTATTGTCTGTTATTGGTTTCAGGATTGGGCGCCTCTTCGATGGGACGGAGCCCATTGTCCTGGACAGTTTAAAACAGCATTATTTCATAGATCGAGATGGTCCCATGTTTCGTTACATCCTAAACTTTCTGCGCACCTCCAAACTGTTGCTCCCTGAGGACTTCAAAGTGAGTTTCAGTCTTTCAACAGGTACTAACATATCGCTGTAACATTCAGCAATGTGTAAGATTTATATATTAGCCCACAATAATAAGCCAGTACTTCAGGGGTGTCCAAAATGTTTTCCGTGGCAGGCCAAATATCAACCCATGAGGCAGGGGGCTACTACTGTTTCGCATGAAAAAAAAAATCTAAAATTTGTAACCATCTTTTCATGTAATAAAGTGCAATATGTTTTGCCCCAGCACAGATATAATGTAAAAGCAAAGTGAAAAAAGACTGCTGCGTGCCGTCTGCGTCTTATAGTTATTTACTATCCACAAATCAGGAAGTACGCTTTTAGCATGCAAGTTGTTGTGACTTTTTGTTGTGACGGCAAAACATGCTTGCTCCTTTGGAAAGTTGTGAAAAGCGCGTATTAACTTATCGTGGTGAATCAGAAATTCAGAATCAGAAAAGGTTCATTGCCATTGCCAGTGAACAAAACTCAGGCTTGGAACTCGCTTTGGTGATTCGGTGCAACATACAACAATGAACAATAATGAAGCAAATATATCAAATAAGGAATCATTGGGATGCTAGGAATGCGTTAGATAAGTAAGCAATATATGTGGACGAATTAGCCCGGGGGCCACACTTTGGGCACCTCTGTATTACAGCAGCTACAGATAGCACTAGTGTGAGAATTTAATTTTCTAAAAGTTAAAAATTGTTGACAACTTTAATTTGGCAGTGTCATTTTTCCCCCAAACACCTTTGATGTATGACCTGCATTTAACTGAGGGGTCATACTTTATGGTATTAATGGATTGGGCAGACATGAACAATCACTTTGAGAAACAAACTCACTAAGTGCCCTCACATGTGTCCTCAGGAGTTCTCTGTGCTGTATGAGGAGGCGTGTTTCTTTGAGCTGGCCCCTCTACAGGAGGAGTTGGAGCTTTGGAGGGCTCAGAGACAGAACACCACAGTGTGGGTGGACTGTGCTCTGGTCCATGTGAATCCTGGTTTGGGGGAGAGGGTCAGTGTCAGCGCTGAGAGGAATGTACTACAGGAGGTGTTCCCCGAGGTACAGGACATCCTGAGGAGGGCACCCAACGACACCTGGAGCCACAGCGTAACACACGTCGTGAGGTTTCCACTTAGTGCGTACAGTCAACTCACCTCTGTGCAGGTACTAACCGCGCCTCTACAGTCAACAGGTAGTTTGGTGGGGTACAATTGCCACAGCATCATTCTCACAATCTATTAACTAACTCTCTTGTGTACAACCCACCTTATTCTGTCCCCTCTGATGTGCACAAAACATCTAACATCAGCTGGAAAGGTGAATGCTCTAACATGCACACCTACTCTTTTCAATATTATATCAAATGCTTCAGGAATTCGGTTTGCAGCTGAGTGTGAAGCAGCTGGGATGAGAATTAGCACCTCCAAGTCAGAGGCCACGGTTCTCAACTGGAAAAAGGCGGCTTGCCCTCTCCGGGTGGGTGGGGAGTCCTTGCTCCAAGTGAAGGAGTATCTCTTGCTCCAAGTGGAGGAGTATCTCGGGGTCTTGTTCACGAGTGAGGGAAGGATGGAGCGTGAGATTGACAGGTGGATCGGTGCAACGTCTGCAGTGATGCGGTCGCTGCATCGGACTGTTGTGGTGAAGAAGGAGCTGAGTCAAAAGACAAAGCTCTCGATTTACCGGTCACTCTACGTTCCTACCCTCACCTATGGTCATGAGCTTTGGGTAGTGACCGAAAGGACAAGATCGTGGAACAAGCGGTCGAAATGAGTTTCCTCCACAGGGTGGCTGGGCGCTCCCTTAGAGATAGGGTGAGGAGCTCAGCCACACGGGAGGAGCTCGGAGTAGGGCCGCTGCTCCTCCACGTCGAGAGGAGCCAGCTGAGGTGGTTCGGGCATCTGTTTAGACTGCTGCCCCCACGACTTGGCCCCGGATAAGCGGAAGAAGATAGATGGATGGCTTTAGGAATCCTTACACTACCTTTAAATATGGTTTTATATAATAAAAGTTAAAACATACAGAACTTTACCAAATCTTCTGATACAGAGGAAGCAGTTTATCTTTTAGTGTTTTAGACAATCATTCAAATTTTATCAGAAGCCATTAACAAAACTGTTGACACTCGGACTCAATCAGGCTTACCCGGAGCTCAGCACATGGTGCCAAGAAGTCTCAGGGGAAATTAGACTCAAGTGAATGGGACACCGCTGTCCTTCAGGCAAGGGCCAAACTAATGTACTTTAGAGATAAATGTGCGAGACCCCTGGGATCTCAACTCAAATGTACTGCCCTAACTTAATAATGTATTGGAGGTAAACAATGCTAGAACAAAATAGGATTTAAGATAGCCAGTGGTTTGTTTGGTACTTGTCAATTACACTTTTCATTCATTTCAGACAAGTGAAAAAAAAAACCACAATAACAAAACCACCACCTAAAACATGTTTTTGAAAAGGCGTATTGATAATCCTCCTCCTGACTATGAATGTTCTGCTAATGCAAGTTCACTGTGGATTAAGCTCACTGTGGATTCCTCTACCTAATACATGCATGCCTCAATAAAGGAACCTAGATAAAGAAAATGTATTATGTTGATATGTATTATGTTGATATGGGGCGCCTCAAGGCTCAATGTTAAGACCACTAGCATTTGTTTTTCATGCATCTCTCTGTTCTGTGTTATAGGTTCTAGAGAGTTTTCAGCAGAGGGGCTTCAAGATCAGCGGTTCATGTGGAGGAGGAGTGGACTCATCTCAGTTCAGTGAATACGTCCTCCTGAGAGATGGCCATGACAGTGTCCACATCATCACAGTGAAACAGGAGCCTGACTGAACCTGCATTAACACAGGAACAGAGAGGGGTTTGGAGAGAGGATCTTGTGGGAAGTGTCATATGCTTTCTACTTCCATACACGAAAGTAGCATTGATTGCAACCCAGTGTATATTATTCATCACATTGATGTAATTTTTCACAAGCTAGTGAATCCATATTGGGAAAAGGAAGGGTACATAGACTTCTCATGTTAATTATTCTAATATATTAATTATGGGTAAACACTGTTTACAGCACTAGACAATCTTAAGCACTTAATTTATTTTGTTATGTATTATTAAACTCTGTATTTTAGTGTACACTTTGTCTTCTGTTGTTTTAGGTCTTTGAACAGAATTTATCACTGCGTGCTAGAACACTATAACATTGTTGGGATGAAATATAACAAACTCAGTATTGCATGTACATTTTACATGTATTTGATATGCAATGTTCAGAACTTCATACTTTTTTGTGAAAAATGAGTCTAATAAACTCTCTAGTAATTGAAGGGCAACTCACTTGTACATATTTTGACTTGACATGGCTTTTCAAATAATAAAAACACAGTGTAGGAAAGGTTTCAGTTGTAGTCATCTGGACTCTGTTTTAGAAAAACAAAACGTTTTTCAAAACGGGGGGGGGCATCTACAATCTACATACTATTGCACACTGAGTTTCGCTCCCTCCTCACTGAGTACCTGATTGGAATCCGAATGCCTCGGACGTCTCCAGGGTTTCAACAACCCATTATTAACAACAGGAAGGTTGAATTTTAAACCTCCATTACGATTTAAGGAAGGATTCTCTTTTTTTAACAAAGATTTCCTTAACTCCTCTTTCAAACCATCTTTTCTCCTGCTCAGTATCTCCACCTCACTGTCTTCAATAGAGTGGTCTGTGGCTTTAAAAGGAAGATACACGCCGCCACTCTGGGGTCCTGAACTCGAGTGTCTTTTGTGCTGATAAAGCCTCTTGTGAAGTGGCCGTTTAGTCTCCCCTATGTACCGCTCTTTACAACTTTCTTCACTGCATTGGATAGAATACAATACATTGCTCTGCTTTTTTGTCGGCATCTTGTCCTTAGGGTGAACCAGTTTTTGTCTTAACGTGTTGCCTGGTTTGAAATAAACAGGGACTTCGTGTTGTCTAAAAATTCTTTGCAGTTTTCTGACAGTCCCGAGACATAAGGGATAGAGACACTCTTTCTTCTTGGTTCCGTTTCCCTTTTGTCCCTTTTGTGCTGCTTTTTGGTTCTCTTCACTTTGTTGAGAGCCCAAGCCGGGTATCCACAGGCTGAGAGAGCATTCCGGACATGTTTTTCCTCTTTCCTCTTGCCCTCTGAGCTGGTGGGCACCTCTTGTGCTCTATGTTGTAGTGTTCTGATCACTCCCGGCTTGTGCTGTAGTGGGTGGTTGGAGCCAAAAAGCAGGTACTGATCCGTGTGTGTAGGTTTCCTATATACTTTCATCTGGAGCTTCCCATCCTCTCCTCTGATAGTAGAACAATATAAAACCTGAGTTCCCAGACTCGATTCACAGATTGAGAATGACTCTTGGATGAGAGTCGAAACATTTAGTTTTTTCTAAAACAGAGTCCAGATGACTACAACTGAATCTTTTTCTACAATGGAACACTCCTGGACGAATGAGGGATTACACAGACAATAAAACACAGTATAAAGTACAGTTGAGGGTTTTGAGATAAAGGATGCTTTTAATGGGGAAACAATACAAGAACTGAAAGAGAACGCACCATACCTCCATTTATGAAGTGACTTACAAAATAAATTCTCTTTCTTTCTTTCTGCGCCATAATTGCTGAATAGTACAGCAATAACAAACAAGTGATTTAATAGAATTCAAATAATATACATTGAAACACATGAAATCCAGAAGTGTTGATGTTTTGATAGTTTGTTGTGGTGATTGTAGCTACGGCACAAGTCCCTGTTTGGAGTTCACTGCATGGCTCTGTAGAGAGTGAGGGAGTGTCGGAGGAAGCGGTCCTGCTCCATACACTGCAGCAGGTCTCTCAGGATGACCCGGGTCACTCTCGGAACGCCGGGACGTGGCAGAACACAAACCTTACACATACACATTTAATACTGAGCTTAATAATTTACAAATGTTCTTAAAAGACATCATTTCCCAGGTTTTCAGGTTTAGTGCAGGGAGAGACAGCATTTTTGAGTTTATATATTTAGTTTTCTTATACAATGGCTTGAAAAAGTATTCAAACCGTGAAACTTTTCCACATTTTGTCACGGCAAAACTACAAACTTAAAAATTGTGCTGCTCTTTCACATAAAATGCCAGTACAAAGTGGCACACAATCGTGAACTGGGTGGAAAATTATACATGACTACAGCAAAGGTATTCAGCCATTTTCCCCTAACCAGGGGTATGAATACTTTGCAAGCTACTGTATGATCTTGTTTTTACCGGGTTCTTTGCCCCAGGTACAGACCTGTCCATCCAGCTCCGGGGGCCTCTTCCTTCGGGGCCCAATCGCAGCCAGAGCCGCGAGGTTGGCTTCCCTCTGCTGGATTGCCGCCTGCTCCAAATGCTGCAACTGAAAATACAACACAAAACATTGAATTTACAACAAAGATTACCTGCAACTTCAAGCAATAGTGCTCCCTCAATATTGCCTGAATATGCAAATATGAATAAAACATAACAGAGATCTAGATGTAGGAAAAGATTCAGTTGTGGTCATCTGGACACTGTTTTTGTTAAAAAAAAAAAAAAAAAAAAAAAAACCAGACATTTCGACATTCATCCAAAAGTAATTCTCAATCTGCCCACCGGGCGGAGCCTCCTGATAATAGCCTGTCCCGTTTATCTATTTGTTTGCACAGTTTAAAGTTTCTCCTGAAACTAATCTTCTTCGTTGCCCTAACAGACATGTAGGGTAAGCCTTTTGTTAGTTGCAGCTCCCGCATCACTGATGAGTACTGATTAGCATCTGACTGACCGTGGCTGATGCCGCCCCATGGCTTCAAAAGACAGTTGTATATTACTGGTAAGTTGAACCTTAAACCTCCATTTCTGTTTAAAGAAGGATTCTCTTTTTTAACAAAATGCCCCTAAAACCATATCTTCTCCCTGCTTAGAATCTTCACCTCACTGTCTTCAAAAGTGCTTTGTGGCTTGGACAAGTCTTTGGTACCACTGCGTGGATGTGCTGGAAGCTTTCTCAGAGCATATAAATGTAGTGGACCTGAATATGAGGTTTACAAGAGGAGAACCGCTTGGCCTTTCTTGATTGTTCCACTATGAGAGGAGAGGACAGAAAGCTCCAGATAGAAGTATCCAGGAAACCTACACACGGATCAGTACCTGCTCTTTGACTCGAACCATCCACTACAAGAATATTCATCCTTTTGGTTATAGCCTTTCCCTCTCAGACAAATATCAACTGTTGAAAAGTATCATGGTAAACGATAAGGTTGAAACTACTTTATGCCACTGACACAATACTCAGTAAATAAGTACATATCAGAATGAAACACAATAGTACTTATTTAGTATCTATAATTAGCTATAAAAGTTACTCATTCAACGCTCTTCTTACCATACCATCCCGCCACAAAATATTGTTCAAGGCTAATATTTATTGAACCATAAGTTGATATAGTCATTATTGTGAGAGGCCTAGAAGTGATAATGTGCCTGGAACCGTCCACTGTCTGGAAAAAAACCACAATATGACTACTTCCAAGTACAGAAATAAGACTGAGTGATCATAATTCGTCATGTCAAATAAGATTTTTGTTTTGCTTTGGATGGTAGAGAGTCGAGTGTAGGTTTGAGAAGGCGGCTGATGAACCACGCTTCTTTAAATAGAACAAACTCTGTGCTTTCTTTCATCTGCTTCACACCTCTTACCTCAGGCTCCGCACCGCACACACAGGTTTATTACCAAATTAGCAATTAACATCATCTTTGAACTGCAAGCCAAACGCACAAAATTGCTATCATTTCATTTTGCAGGTAGCAGATGTACTTGATTGTAAAAGCTGTAAAGGTTTTAATTAAATCTGAAAAAATTTAAGAGAAAAGAACTTAAAATACCTCTTTGGCCCTTTGCTTTAGCAGCAGCATCTCTGGGTCTTCCATATGTGAGCGGCTCTGTGGACAAACAGGCGTTGAACATTGTTTATTCCTTTATTTTTTTAATCAGAAACAATTGATTTATGCATTAAATTAGTTTGATCAGGAAACTGCCATATGATTTTTTGTTATAATCAATCATAGCCCACAGAGAGAGACTGGAAGGGCAATAGGTGCCAACATATTAGAACCCAGAAATACAAAGCTGCACAATTAATAGAAAAAGTATCGATATTCCAATATAGGCTGACACAATAAGGTTCTCTATTTAATTTACAGTTTATAAATTAAAACGCTAAAAAAAAAAACACTGACATATTTGATTCTACTATTGTGTAGAAGTATATTCAAAAAGCTTAATGCTATCAGTATTTCAGTATTGAACAGCCATATTGCATTAATTGTACAGTCCTACTAATTTCTGTGCAAATATTACTTTTTGTCCAATTCATGTGGCATCAATGACAAAGTGGGACATTGTCTAATTAAGTGGGACAAAGGACATCTGTGCAGGACAACCAAAAGGGGGACAGGTGGTACATCCATATTGTGTAATGTTCATAGGTACGTGTTTTGAAATGCTCACTCGGGCCAGCCGCAGCAGCCGCTCCCTCTCCTCCTCGTCTTTCCTCTTCTTCCTCAAAGTCTCCACGTCTTCCAGAAACTTCATCTGAGCGCGAACATCGCTCACTTTGGAGTGCAAGCAGTCGTCCTGTCAAGATATACACACGAAAACACACCGTTGGTCTAAACAGAAATCTTTTGGAATTGTG
Organism: Chaenogobius annularis; assembly: GCA_015082035.1. Classification (NCBI taxonomy): domain Eukaryota; kingdom Metazoa; phylum Chordata; class Actinopteri; order Gobiiformes; family Gobiidae; genus Chaenogobius; species Chaenogobius annularis. The sequence goes on along the minus strand of BJKM01000578.1, from coordinate 79,656 downwards.
TGTCTGATGACTACAGTATAAATGCTGTGATTGTACCTTGATGAGGTTCTTGCGATGTTGGGCCATCACGGACAGTTTTTCGAGCAAAGTGCGCAGATACTCCTGACCGGCGTGAGAGACCAGCGCTACCACCTCTGGACCCACCTCTGTGACTCCCAAAGGCTGACCTGGGATAATAGACAGAAGAAGGCCGATATAAAAGGATGAAAAACATACTCCATGACACAACCACGCTGAAAAAGAGAAAAAACAGTAAACATAAAAAGGTATTAAAAGTAAAGTCACAGTCGAAGTAAGACAAAGTACAGCAACCTGCTCTCAAATACAGCCCAACCCTAACCCTCTAACCCAGGCATGTCCAAACTACGGCCCGGGGGGCCAAATGTGGCCCTCAGACCAATTTTTGTTGGCCCTCCGGCTTCCTGCTAAGTTGGTCCAAACAACAACAAGTAGTACTTCTTACAGTAAAATTGGACACATTCAAGCATTTTGATGTTATACCAACCTAATATTAATGTTCCAAGTCTCATTAAAGGTGTGGAGGTGCATCAAAACTATGTCAAATGCAAAATTTCGAATGATTCACTTCGTTGTCCGGTTGTCTGTGGCCCTCTGCTCCATATAAGTTTCAAAATGCGGCCCTCTGTGAAAAAGGTTTGGACACCCCTGCTCTAACACCTAACCCTAACAAAGTAAATTGTACTTCAGGGAAATCAGTAAAGCAAGTACAAAAAGTAAGAGTACTGTGTTTTTTTCTAATCCTTCAAACTAAAGTTTACGGTGACATGCTGCCAAAAATATATATCGAAAGTTTAGAGACATAGAGAAATTAATTTAATAATAAAATCAGACAATACTTCAAAATCTAGAATCATTATCAAAAATCAGTGAGAAATTACTTTATACACACGTACTTGTAGATTTTTATACATGTAAAATGTTATCGCTCCTGTATCTGTACTTTTACTTAGGTTACAAAATGGAGTACTACTTCCACCACTGCATACAGGTCCCTAAACACTTTACTAAAGCACAGTACTTTTACTTTTGTACTTGGTTACTTTCTGGACTGTTACCCATTCGTAGGACTCTGGTGAGCAGAGCGTTTGGGGCGAGGAAAGGCTGGTCTTGGCAGGACTGCACCACAGCGCCGACTTGAGTGGTGAGGATCTGAGCGTTTTCCTCCCTGAGATTCACTCCAGCCATAGAAGCCACATCGTTTATGTCATCATCTTCTCTGAAAAACAAAGATAATCAAGTCACTACCCACAATGACAAAACAACTGAAATGAAATGAAATGGCTTACTTATAGGATCCTGAGGTACTTTTTGGCGTTTGACAAGGCTGCTCATAAAATGGTCTCATAGGGAGTGTGCCTGTGAAGAAAAACTGGAATTAGAACTTTTTCATTAAACCTAAATGAGTCTATGTTGCTTACAATTTAAAAGATCAAACTCCTTGTATAGCATAAATGACAGTAAGTAATCACACTGCGGATCAGAATTATTGGATTTGCACAGCAAATTGTGACAGTAAAAGTAAATTTCTTTTGGCGAAAAGTTTAGACTTTGGGGGAATACAATGTAACGTTTTTTTTAACTGAATGGTACTGGACGGAACATACATTTGTCTTTAGTTAAAGGAGACATATTAGGCTTTTTTAGGTACTTAGTAGTAAACTATAACATCATTTTACATTTTGATCATTGTAAACCGCAATATTGCTCTAGAACGGCTTATAATAGAAACAGGTCCACTGACTTCCTGTTCAAAACTGCAGAATCGATAAGCCCCCCGCCTTTATAGTGACATTTCACTGTAGCAAGATTGTCATTCACATGTTTGTATTTTGAAAAGAGGCTATGTGACATTTTAGAAGTCTATGCGTCCTCAGGCTGTGTCTGATTGTCCCCAAACGCATCAATCACTACATAGTACTGCCTTATTCATCGGACCTCTTAGTGCACGTGACTCTGGCGTCTGGGAGGGAAAAAAAAAGAGAAACAAAAAGTTAGCAAAACATAGATATCTGTTATAAATATTGGTTAAACCCATCTTACACAAACATATTAAACTAACCAGCCACATACAAGCTTGAAACATGCGGTAGCTCAGTGGTAGGGTGCACATCTTCGTAGCTTGGCAGTTCAAATCCCGCTCTCTACATAAACATCCTTCGTTGAGTGGTCAGATCCACTGGCCTACACAACAGCCGTTGTGCCATTTTGCTTTCACATAAATGGGACATTTTACTATTTCACTTGTTTGCCATTGTGGTCTGTATTGACTCGACTGGTCTAGTGACCAGCGCTGGACACTACAGTCTTAATTTTTCAAATAATCACAACTAGGCACAAGAATGTGGGTGGCAGGTGAAAACAGCCGCTTTCTGAACACTCGAGGCTCAGTTGCAGGACAATACAGGATTTCTCAAAATACAACTTTGAGTACACTAATGATGAAGAAAAACTGTTTAACACAGTTGATTTTGCACTATGTCACCTTTAAGCTAAATTGTATTTAAAAAGCCTATATTGTTTATAACCATGAACCATATTATTAAAGCCATATCTTTTTGTTATAAATACGCAAAAATCAAATCTCCAGCAACAAATGTGTCACCTGTGTAGTTCCGTGCAGACTGTAGTCCTGTTTGCTTGGGGGCAACTTTGTTTCTGGATTGAGAAAACCATCCAGGGGCCACTGGGCCAGGCCTGGGCGGAGGCATCAGCTATGTATCCGAATAGAAAAAGTTGCAGCGTTATGGTGTTCTTCTGTTTAATAACTCATAATAAACATATTCCCCAATTATTGGGGAATTATTAGTCGCTGTGATGTGTACCTGCTTTCCTGTGTCAGTGGCAGATTTGGAAGTATTAGAGGTTTTAATTGCTGCTTGAATAAAATGCAGTGGGTTTGGAGTCAGGATTCTCACAGCAGGGAGACTTTTCTGGTAAGAAAAACATGTTCACAATATGATGCATGTTAATAAAAATATCCAGGTTAGGGTCTCTAAAGGGAAGAGATTTGTCTTGAAAATGATAGCGCATAACAAAACGAGACAATAGAAAAACATGAGTAAATACTTCACCAGGTCATGCCTCATTTCCTTCCGTTTTTGGTGATTAATTATCAGTTTAACAAAATAATTACTATCTGAATTAAGAGCACAAGGGAGCAATATTGTACATTGAACTGCGATCACCTTCAGAAAAGGCACGAGACAGGGCTGTGGAGTGGACTTCAGCTCACGATACAGCTGCTCCGTGAACTCATCGGCTTCCAACTTCCCTTCCTAGAAAGATACATTTTTTGTTGTGTACCACAATTCTTAAAAAAAACATTTTAATTCCTCTATTTATGGAGCCAAAAGAGGACCATAACGTGTGCAACTGAAAATAAAAAATGTGAAGCGGGGAAATTAAGTGTTAATGTTGAACTGTAAAAACCAACAAATTGATTTCCTGAAGTTGACATTCAAAAGATCTGTTTCATCTTTTCATGTTTCAAGTCACATTTTTTCAGATTCAAACTGTTTATAGTCTGTTGTTGCAGGAGCATTGGACTTGGTCTGGTTCAGACACTCACCTGTCTAATCGTGCATTTCCTTGATTTGTTGTCCTTTTGCTTTGTTTCTGTAAAGCATATTTGAGTGTCCAAAAAGTTTCATGTATTATTATTATTATTGGATTGGTCTGGACTTGGTCTGGACTTGGTCTGGACTTGGTCTGGACTTGGTCTCTGGACTTGGTCTGGACTTGGTCTGGACTTGGTCTGGACTTGGTCTGGAACTGTTTTGGACTTGGTCTGGAACTGTTTTGGACTTGGTCTGGAACTGTTTTGGACTTGAACTGGCCTATAGTTCTGAATCTTGAAGTCTTGAAGGCACTGTGAAGGAGGCGCCGCGTCCTTCAGCAACAGACTAAAAAGCTTGAATTTGAAAAAAATATTCCTAGAAACTTCAAAAGATGATCCAAAGGTGAAATAAAAATTCTAATTGAAAAGAAAATCTTAAACTTAATTTAACAATGAATTCATAATTTTGGTTCAAAACTATCATTTGATTTCCCACATTTCACATTAGTTTATTTTTCAGTTTCAAATATTATTATGGACCTCTTTTGGCTCCATATTTATTTCCTGAAATACCAGCAGACTTTTGACCAGGCCCCGGACGTTGTTGGCCATGTTTCCAGCTCTGGAGTCGCCCGAGGCCAGTTTGATAAGCGTCACCAGAAAGTTCTTACACTTCTTTACACTTTCCAACGTTTCCTGAAAAAACAACAATACAACCACAGAGAGTTCATAATGATAGTTTTTATGTTTTTAATTTACGTCTGCTGTGCACACCTCACTGAAAGTAGGCATGGCCTCTTTCTTTAGCTCTGGGACCGAAGTGTAGATCCGATGCTGGTTCAGGGACAGGGCCACTGCGGGTTTGGGAGGTACACCGATGACCTCCACAATTTAAAGTCTTAATTTATCTGATAGTTTGAACCAAGACGCAGTTATTTCCATGAATGAATATTGATGGTGGTTGTACCTTTACCAGGGCCGTCTTCTGTACAGGAGGTGTCTGGAAGTTAGGTGGAGCCGTCATTCGGATCATGGTCACCTTGTCATTCGGCTTGCCTGCTGGAGGAGTTGCCTGCATTGAAAAAAAGTGTGTTTTTTAAATATAGTTTTAGTTTGATCAACACAGTTTTTTTATACAAACAGCTTGCAGATTTGATTGTATTGATTGCAGACCATTTTTGTACTGACTCCGAGTTGTTTAATCATTAAATATTGTTGTTTAATCCGATTATATCATGGTCCCACAAACTGCAGTAGCCAATTGGTGAATATAACAAACTGTTTGCTATAAGTGTGTTGTCCGAGAAATCAGTTTCCCGAGGACCGCATGAATGCAGCATTAAACTAGTTCTGATAAAGCTCAACTGTTCATGGAAGGTCACATTTTATCTTGTTTATGTTTATGTTTTGTATAGATACAAGTATACATATACGTCATTGCTGTATGGATATTTAGTGTGTGTCTGACAATATTCAGAATAATACTATGTTATGGTGGCTGCAACAATCTTTTGGTGCATTTGACATATTTGTTGATAAACCGAATGAGAGTTGGGGCTAAAGTGCATCTTGTGGTCAGTTTGGAAGACTTGGCCTGAAACTGTTGAAGAAATACTGAAGAGGTGCTGCAGCTTTTGCCTTTCTGATGATGACCTACCGGAGGAGTGAGGAGCCTGGGTGTGGGGGGTCCCGTGCTGGGCCGTGCAGCGTGCTGATGGGCCTGAGCAAACGCCTGCTGCGACACCAACATCAACTGCCCACTGCCACTGCGGATAAGCATCATACCTGTACACAAATGTCATCCTCATACGTTTAATTTGTTTATTTATGGTATTAAGAATAACTATGATTAATAAAAGATTAAAAAACACAACAACAATTACGAAAGAGCCAATTACGAAAGACTAATTCTTCCAAATTCTGTCAAAACAAACTAGACAATCTCAAACAAGTTAAATACAATGTATTTCAATGTATTTACCAGCAGTGCCCCAGCAATAATTGAGTTGTTTACTTGATATCCCTTTAGCTAAAAGCAAAATAAAACTGAATTCTATAAACTGGCGAAAAGTTGTAAAAGGAGAAGTGAAAAAAATTTCATGTTTTGACACTCATACGGGTAACTTAGAACTACACTAAAACTAACACCTTAAACTTGTAAGAAGTGTCTAATGTTGGTTATTGTACCTGGTTGCTATGGTCTTTTTTATGGTTTTTTTTAAGATATTTTTTTTTTTTTTTTTTAAGATAAAAAACAGAAAATGAACACATTCCAAACATTTTAATTTGTCAACTTTCAGAGGCCATAGCAAGATTTGCATTAAAGCTAACAACAACTAGCATGCTAACAGCACACTTCCTGTTTTTTGAGACTAAAGCGCTTTTTAATTAGATGCAGAACACAGTGGTCTCATTTTGACCCTAACAACTGCTTTTATAAAAGGTGTGAACTGTCACCTAAGTCATATTTCATGCCCCTAATGCATCATCTAACTCCTATTATAGCATACTCTGATATTGCATTATTGTTGTCTTTGTTTTGGTTTCGGCCTGAGGATGGAGTCGTAAATGGGCGACAGATTGTACCTAGACTACCAATTATGTTCAGGGATGTATTGTCCTTTCCTTACAATATAGCCTCTTGGACACCTCTCTCAAACCACCTCTTCTCCTTTGCCAGGATTTGTACTTCTCTATCCTCAAAAGGAGTGCGTAGTGGCTTTAAGATGGAGAGATTTTTGTCCAGTTGACAGAAAAACTTTGCTTTGGAACCTACCTCGGACGACTGAGGGCTTGTACATCAACTGTTTCGGCTATTGCATTTCTAGATGCGTTTTTCTTGCTTACAACATAGTGGATTTGTTGATATTATGTATGACAAGGGAGGACTGTGGTTCTCAAACTAGCTCCTGAAGGTGGTACGTGGATTTCACTGCAATTCAAATATTTGCAAAATTTAGAATTGATTTAATCCACTTTTTGTCCTCTTTTAGATTAGTCCAAGAATAACAATTGTATAGAAATTGTTTAGCTAGTTTAGACCCTGAATAGACCAGTTTTAGATGTGATTTAGAACTGCTTATGCGCAGAATACCTAATATGTTAGTAGGTGGTACTTGGTGTGAAAGGTTAGAGAACCACTGATATCACAGGGGCTTTTGCCTGACCTGGAGGGATCTGGAAGTTGGCTGGGAGCTGTGTGGTGGTTTGGGGCACTCGAGGAGCCACAGTCACAGTTTGAGAGGCAGCAGCAGAAGCAGCAGCTCTGGGCACAGTTATCACCATTGTGCGGCCTGGAGCAGGAGAGGAGCTAAGCTGGACACCCGAGGTCTTTGTCACCTGCTGTTAGGAAAGTTAGAATTAATATAGTCTAACAATCATTTCTATTGTACATTGAGACTTTTTAAATACATAAATAATATGGTTACTGAAGGCTTCTAGACAGAGAATATTTACGAATACAGTGCGTTTATGAATGACTTCTTGTAGTCGACAAGTCGATTAACCGCCCTATGGACAACAAACATAAAATTAAGGAATTGTCTCCTAAAATATACAAGTTTATAATGTTTCACTACCATTTTGATGATGCATACATTTATCAACAAAAAACCCCAACCATTGCAGGTCTCCGCTGTTAGATAGTCATGAAAAACCGCACATAAGATTGAAAATGAAAAGGGTTGATACTTCAAGACGACAGAATTTATGGGCGAAAGCAGCGACACTTAAAAGCAGTGACAACTTGACACAAAAAACTTTTGCGGACATTTCCATCTGTTCTTCCTCGTCCAAAAGCCCTCTGCACCGGACAAGCCCTCAAAGCTTTCAAGAGCTGGACTATGGGTCTGATCCTATTAGGCGAGTTAAAACCACTGCAATTGGGCTAACGTTTATTAGCATAGCCACACAATAACGTAGACTAGCGTTAGTCAGCTAATAGCTACCTGAAACAAACAGCTCAGCCTGGAGTGATTTCTGTAAGTCCACTGGTCACTCCTGACCACAGTAGTACATTTCTGGACAAACGGGGTCTTTGGGGATGTTACAGAAGAGAAATCCTCTGTTTTGAGACTTTTTGTTGGCCCCGCCCATAGCGAGCATGCGGCTTTCCTCCTCAAGACGGCAGTAGCAATGAGTGTGTGACGTCACTTCGGACCCATTAATATACACATTTTATACAAATTCATGTACATTTCAAATCTTTCCATTGACTTTAAGTAAAAGCCCTCTGCTGCTTTTGAAAGTTCACAATTGGTTAAATCCACCTGTTATTCACTGAAGCATGATGAGGAGTGACCAATAGTAGTCCGAGGGGAAAAGTGTGTGTTTGAACATAAAGTTGCATTAAACAGCACTGTAACCCAATATGACAATATCACCAAAACAGCAGGTGGTCACTGGGATCAGATCACAGTTAGATTTGTATCATCACATCACTCTTTGATTAAAAAAAAGTAATAGATGTATTCACAATAAAGTAACCACAAATGTTTCCCTTTGTAACACTTGTACCGGTTGTGTGGCGGTGCTCCTCACTCCTCCTGGGGCAGCCATCTTTGCCAGCACCACGATGGGGCCTGAGGTGGTGGAACCGGGCAGTACAGGAACAGAGGAGGAGGGGGGCTTCAGGGCAGGACCGGGCCCTGAGACCACTTTGAGCAGGGCACGAGCATAGTCGCTTTCTGCATAGCCCGGCATTGAGCCTTCAACCACTGTTTTATTTGTGGCCATTGTTGCTTAAGAACAAATCAAATAGGCCACATTATGAAAAAAAACACACTTGTAATACTCCTAAATGCCTTAATTAATCAGTCACAAGGCAGCAACTTTAGCTTAGTATGTGTTACAGGGCTAAGTGTGCCTAAAACCAGACTTAAAACCAGAGGGGACAGGATGTGGTCAGCTCTAAACTCTGGGACCCATTTTTATCCTCTGCGCTTTTAACTTAAGTTGTATGGTCCTTTGTGTCTTTTAATTGTTTTATTGATTTCTTTTATTTTCAGATTATTTTCTTTTTGTATTTTTAAAGATGTGCACTGGTAGAATCATTATTTATTTGTTTGTTTGTTTTTAATGGTTTTCTGTGCAGCACATTGGAAATTTTTTAGTTTATAAAATGTACATCCCTTTACACAATTCAAATCAATGTTCAATTTCCTGCACATTGGTTCCAATCTAGACTTTTACAATTATTGCGTTCTTAATTTTTGATTAAAAGTTTGTAAAATGTATTTGGTTAAAGCAACAATTTTCTGGGGGTAGATGTATATAGATATGTTTTATGAGATAATCTGGAATATTATAGCCAAAGGATCAACATTTCCATGGAAAGTACGAGGAGGCTCCTACAGTCCAAGTAGTAGTCAGTTTGTTGAAATGCAAGTCCACTCACAGTAACACTTTTTTCTACGTTTATCTGTTAAGATTTTTGTCAATTCTTTTGCTAAAAAAAAGTTCTGTACTGAGGCTTTATGTAATTGTCAAAAATAGTAATATTAGTCTAAGCATCTATTAAACTAACTGTAAAAATAAATATGAAGAATGTAATGTAACTTAGTTTGAGCTAGTTTGTCAAAGATATAAATCTGACAGGTTACTTGATATTTTATTTTATATGAAGTGATATTAGCAGTGTGTACAGTGAGTTAGCTTGATCAATCAGAGTTACTCGTCTCGCGCACCTGCTGCAGATGCTAGCTGCCGTTAGCTCACTTCTTCACCACTTTACCCGCTTGTGGCTTGTAAACACGCTGTAGTCAAGTTTCTGCACAAGGCCTCGTTTTCAGTAGTCTCAATATATTCAGACAACACTGAATCACTTATTTACATACTAAACACTATATATATTTAAAATACCTCTTCCAAGCAAAAGTTCTCAACTCTGCCAGGGATGCAGCATTGTCGAGCCATTGGCGCCATCTGCTGGAGAGGGGAATATTGCAAAACTTGGTGCAACTTCTCTTTTTTGCTAGATCCAGATTGTTATGGACGATAATAATAAACGTATACATTTGATAACTGTGTCTAATTAACTCCTTCTAATTAGCGCTGATTTTCCCTTAAACGCTTGACTAAAATGATACAATTTTAAACTGAAGCCGTTTTTGAACCTTTTTAATTACAAACAAATATCTGAGCTCTTTGTAAGGCTCAGACACAGTAGTTTTGACCTTTTATGTCTGATATGCTTTAACGTTAATTATAAGTGGTGTAAAGATATGCATTACGGAAAACAAGATATCAAACTGATATGACCTACAGTAATAAGGAGAAAAGCTTCTGCAGGAGGCATGGAATGAGCATTTATTGGGTTGTTACAATGTTAATTTCAAGGCTGAACCAAAATGAGATTGAGAGACAATGCCGAATGCCTATTTAAATGTACGTAGTAAAGTGTAGGCATATCTTTTATTTGTCAGTTAGGACCTTAATAGTTCCCTTTTATCAGAAGGACAAAAAGGAATAAACGAAAGTCATTTGAAGACACAAAAACAATTTATTGTACATAAATATGAATAGAATGTATATTATACTTATTGAACAGTGTGACACATTTTATCAGAACGTAAACTGTTACAGATTAACACAACAATAGACTAAGCAAATTACAACATTAAGTTAGCGCCAAAATTGCTATTTATTTTCTTTATCTGCTTCATCTGAGAGTTCACACCGCACTGCGACTGGTTAAATCGGCCTGTCACTCAAAGTATGACAGAGAATATAGATAAGAGAAGGTGTGTTTGAGCATTAAACTCACTAGGTACAAGGAAAAAAATATTTTGGAAGACTAAGGACAATACTTTGAATACATCTCTTTCAATCTTTAGAATTTTCTCTTTGCCACAGTAGTTTGTCCTTTTTTGCATAATTTTCCTTGTCAACATCACAGATTTTTTGATCATTTGATAATAACAGATTTTGAGCGAGCATGTAACCGTAGTCAGCGTTTACATGACATTTCAATAGCCTGATAACTCCAGAAAAATCAGATAATGGTCAGATTTTTGGTGTGCACGTAAATACAGCCACGGAATCAGGACGTACACAACCTTTCCTGATCGCCGCGTGGTCGGATCTCAACATGATTTTATATCGTAACGTCACAACCCCTCATTCATATACTCAAATAATAATGAATCTATTATAAATACATCTATCTTCCTCCAGACAACAAATGCAAGACCAACTCCTCATCCTCCGCCAGAGAAAGCCCAGTGTCCAGAGCAGTGTCCTCCTCTTCGTCCTGTCGCTTCAATTTGAGCCTCTTTTTTGTCAGCTTATCTTCTTCTTCACTTTCGCTTTCACTTTCACTACTTGGCTTCCGTTTTGCAGCTTTCGTCCTGTCCTCCTCACCTTCATCCTCTTCCTCTTCGTCGTTACTAGAATTGTCCGCCTTATCCGGATCTGGCAGCGTGCTTGGGTCGAACTCGTCGTCGCTCTCGTTAGCTAAATACGCCACCACTTCATCCTCTTCCTCGTCGTCCGGCTTATTTTTCTTGCTAGCTTCCCTCCTAGCCGCTTTAGCTTTTAGCCTTTTTTCCCTGTGCTTCTCCTTCACCTTTCGCCTGTACTCCTCCTTGTCGAACTCCTGATCCTCCTTTTTGAGTCTTTCTTTGGCCTTTTCAACGTTAATTCCCGATGTTTCGTCGTCGTCTTCTTCGTCGTCGTTGGCTCTGGTCGCGGCTCTCTGAACCGGAGGCCATAACTGCACAGCCTCGCCTTCCTCACTGAATGTGACTTTAGTATTCACTTGGAAATTTCTCTTAAGCACCTTTTTGGCCTCTTTGAACTTGGTTTCTTTGTTTTGTTTCTTCTTTTCATTCACGTCCTCCTCCTCGTCGTCGTCTTCTTGCCCTTCTTTGAGATTAAAAACATCTTTCCGTTTTACCGTTAGCAAGTCCAAGTCTCTCAAATCATCGTCTTCGTCGGCTTCTCCTAAGGCTATTTTGTCATCTGCGTCGCTCTCTTCATCTTCTGTGGAACTTTTAGAGTCAGATTGGGCATTTTCTTCAACATCTCCTTCTAGTTGTTTCTTGAACTTCCTCAGTTCCTCGTCCTCTTCTCCGTCGGATTGCCGGGCTTTACTTTCTTTACTCTGTCCCGGAGTTCTGTTGAGAAACCGGACCCTCGGCGCCACAGCGAGGCCGAGGGACTGGGCGTACTCGTGCAGCTGCAGTTTGTTTACGTCGAACACTTGCTTGTTTTTCATGAGGTAAACGGAGCGCAGGTAGGACACGAAGCACCTCTGAGCGCGCTCTTTCATCACCTTCTCCTGGGCCAAGAAGGACTCCAGCTTCTGCCCCACACTTTGCAGCTTTTCCGGGTTCACCTAAAGACGAAAAGATAAAATAGATAATTAAAGCAATGACATGGCTGGATAGTTTTCTGTATTGTTATAGTATCTTGAAGCCCCTTTCTGTTTTACATCTACAGAAGTACAGAAACACTCTTTGAAACCATTTTAGATAAAAGTAGACTTACATGAGTGTATTATTTGCTACTTGATATTAGGGATGTAGGATGTTATTTTAGCTTAGTCTCCAATACTTTAATCAAAAGTTTCAGCTGGTGCACTCTCACACCTGTGCTGAACGACTTGTCTCTTGTCTGAATAAACTTTAACAATGACTTTTTATAACCAGCTGAAAGCTCCTGCCCGCACTGCAATGACGTGTCTATGGACGCTGCACTCAAATAATATATACTATAAAAGCCGCTAGCCTAGCCCAAAAAGGACAAATATTATGCATTATTTTTATTAGCCTTTAAACCTGCTATTGAGGACCTTTGGTTTGGCATCTCATGTTTTTAGCTTTATTTAACAAAAATAAAGTTCTGCTGTTTGCCACAGGACTGAGTTTTAATTATCAAGACTGTGACCAATAAACAGTAAAAACTTTAATTTTCCTTCATTCTCATGGTCTAACAAATACAATTCATCAAGTTTGTGACCAACTTTACAAAACTGAACTCTCTGAAAAACCAAATAAGATGTGAATAACTTTTTTATCCGGCAGTTTTTGTCACATTTCTATTTTGGGGCTATATATGTGACCTGAATAATCACTATTACATAGATTATCAATTAACCGAATAACCTTGACATCCCTATACTCGATATTCAAATTTAGCATATTTTCAAAACTACATTCACGATAGTATCTAAATGTCCATATATTATGTACCTCTACATGGGAGTTGAAATAAAGTAGAGGTTTTTGTTGCTGAAGGGTGCATTTCTATCCAGTTGACTCACCTGGATCTTGTTGATTGGAACCTTCTTGTCCTGCAGCATCTGGACCATGCTCTCCTCCTCTGAGGGCAGCAGCAGGAGCAGTGCCTCTCCTCCCTCCTTGTATCTCGCGGTCCGTCCCACCCTGTGTATGTAAGTGTCTGCGTCTTCTGGACAGTCCAACTGAAGGACCCAGTTCACGGCAGGGAAATCCAAACCTCGGGCCGCGATGTCGGTGGCAAAAAGCACGGCGTTTTGTTTTCTCACAAAGTCGTTGTACACCTCCACTCGCTTCATCTGCTGCTGTTTACCGTGAAGAGCCAGAACAGGGATGCCAGGTCTGAGGCGACAAAACGCTCTAAAACAACCACAAGTATTCTGGTTAGTAAAGCAGGCCTACTTAAGCATCCAGATTATGCTTTTTTGATGGCCACCATAGTTCTATTTAAAGATGACTTAGTTGACAAGTCAAACAATTATTTCTATTGTACGTTGAGACTTCTTGAATCCATTTTCAACCAAATAAAAAGGTTGAAATACAGTGACTGACGTTTTCTAGATATAGAATATTATGGATAAAGTGCATTATTGGAGAGTTTTTATTCATTCTTTTTTGAAACTTTTGTCACAGTCTTTATTATTTTTGTATTTGCTGCAGAGTCTGTATAGTCCAGATAACAACTACGATTATTGCAGCCCAAGTCAAACTTAAATCTATGTACAAGTCTTGGTACGAACATTTTGATAAATTCACTTCAAAATGGATAATCCTGATAACAATAATCAGATTGTAATTCTGCAAGGGTATTGTGCCTGGAAATGTCACATAAATATTAGTTAACTGTAAAATTGACCATGTAAGATCAGAAATAAGACTTTTTTCATCTGCTCAAACTAATATTGTCAGTGTCTCTAAGACTAAACTTTTAACTCATTGCTCAATAAATAACTGCAATGCCATAATTCTAATTAAAAAAGGCAACTTTTTTTGAAAATACAACGTATTGGAAAATAGCAGTTCTGATATAGATCAAGACCAAACTAAAACTATTCAAGAAAGGTCTCATTTTGTCCTTTATGTGATTTTTCTTTTTCTTTTTTTTTAATTGATAGTAGTAGTATTGATACTTGTTCAAATGACTATATTGTTTTGATACTACTAATTTTGGATTATTTACAGACAACCTTGGCTTACACTCACACACTTTATTCTAATCTTTTTGCTGCTTTTCTTATTATAAACTATTGGAATTGGCACATCTTGAAAACGACTACAGAACGGCTAGATTCTTTTGTGTACGCTGCCTCACCTGAAAAAATACTGCACTTCCTTGCAGCAGGCGAAGAACACGATGACTTTCTTCTTGAGGTGGCTTCTGATGAACGAGAAGAGCATGTCGACTTTCTGATGCAGCTCGCACACCACGTAGCTCTGCTCTAGTGTGGCCGGCGTGCTGAACTTCGCCTTCTCGTGCACCCAAATGTACTCTGGGTCTTTGAGGCTGAGGCGGGCCAAATCTTTCACCGACTTGGTTTGAGTGGCCGAGAAGAGCAGAGTCTGTCTAGTTTTGGGCAGGTTTTCCACGATGGCGTTGAGCGTGTCTGCAAAGCCCATGTCCAGAATGCGGTCGGCTTCATCCAGGACTAACATGTGCAGGTCTGAGGCGTGAAAAGTGGCTGTTTCGTCCATGTGCTGCAGCAGTCGCCCCGGGGTGCAGATCACGATGTTAGTTTGGTGAATACGCTCAGTTTCAGTTTTCAGGTCCTTTCCTCCGATAACGAGGCCGGCCGAGAACTCGTGGTTTTTGCCGATTTTACGCAACACCTGGACGGATGGAGAAAAGACTTCATAATAGTCAAATTGTGAACGGTTTGTGAATAAGTCACACCTGTAGGAGATAATAGCAACTAAAAAGTGCAGTCTGCAAAAGAAAATTATTAAATAAAAATCAACTCTGAGCGCATGCGATTTAGTTTCTGTGCACTACATGTTCTCTGTGCACTACATGTTCTCTGTAGAACAAATACATTTTACATTCTTCTCGACTCCTCCCTGCAATTGAACACGTACCCTTTATACCCCCAGTTTCTACACCTACAAACACGCAGAGAACAAGTGGATTGTATTAAAACAACATTAGAAAACAATAGTTCTTTGAAGTCCTTTTCAGCCCAGCAGATTCAACCGGTTCAAAAGTGTACAACTCTACAATTTATAGTGCATTTATGTTGCCTAAAAGTATCACGATATGTATATCTCTGTATTGATATGTGTATTGCCAAGAAGTCTGTCGGAGATAGGCTGTATCATTATTTTAAAATGCTTCCAGAATTGCATTAAAGAGTAACTAGTATTTTGAGTAGTATCATTCAGGCATACTTTATAACCTACTTTTACAAATAGCTCAAGGAATTAACAGTTTTTTGTTAATATTACACAGAGCAATCTAGTAAAACATGTATCCTTACAGTGAGCAAGCTTGCATCTCCACAAAACCAACTTGTACCTTGAGCCTCCTCCTCCTCCTCCTGCCGCTGGTTTTCATGTATATTTGGTTCCTTTAGCTATAATATTCATAAACTGATCCAGCTCCAAGAAGAAAGTTCAGAAGTAAGTCAAAATTTGGAAGTAGTTGTAACTGTACTACAAATTGCATTATTCTTCCCAGCACTTAAAATGTAATGTCTATACACAGACTTCAAATGTCAAACTGTTTTTGATTCTGACACATAGATCAGAGGTAATAGTAGTATGTAAACTATGTAAAGTTTGTCTGGCACATTTGAAGCCCTTTAAATGTACTATGTACTACCTCAAACGTCTGGTAGGCGAGCTCTCTGGTTGGGGATATGATCAGAGCTCCCAGTCCGTCCACGGAGCTCCACTGCTGCCGGTACAGACACTCTAGCACCGGGATGAGGAAGGCCAGCGTTTTGCCGGAGCCAGTTTTGGCCGCTCCGAGCACGTCCTTCCCCCGCAGAGCGAAGCCGATGGTCTGCCGCTGGATCTCCGTGGGCTGTCGGTACTGCGCCTCCTGCAGACCCAGCAGTGTTTTCTTTGACAGGGGAAAGTCGGAGAATTTCACCGCTTCTTTAGAGTTTATCTCTTCGTATCTGCTCACAAGCTTGTCAATGTAATCCTTCTCAACCTGCCATTCGGGTTTCTTTTGCTTTACCCGTTCAAACTTCACTCGGGCTTTAGTTTTGTTGTATTTTTTCTTCCATTTCTCAAAGTTTTTCACGGGATCGGTTCCAGCTGCCATCTTTGCAGGTTTTAATTTCTTCCCGGTTGAGTTTGAGTCTTTCTTCTCCATTATTTGTCGAGAAAAACTATTATATTATAGGTAAAATGCGTGTGTACAAACCACACATGGGAAAAAGCCAGACGTCGCCACAGAAAGACGTCATCATCCAGCGACGGGTTGCCAGATATTCAGAGATATCAGCGCAAGGTTTCAGAAGTGTTGCCAGGTCGATTTGCCAGGAGTCTTTTTAATCCAATCCTATCCATTTTATTTCTACAACACGTTTTACAATCAAAGCTGTTTCCAAAGTGCTGGATAAATTATAGAATAAAAAAAGAATTGTGAAACACAATAAAAGCAACAGTAAAAAATGAAATAAACACGACTAATAAGCCTAAATAAAATTAATACAAGGACATCTATGCATAAAGGACAATCAGATTTACGGTAAATATAAGCAGGGGTAAAGCTTCGGCATGGACAGTCGACTGAGCATTTGTTGGGTCATTTCAAGTTCAGTTCATTTCAAGGCTGAACCAAATATCAGATCAATAAAAATGACATTGAGAGACTTAGTATTAATTTGAATTGAGTAAATTGTAGCTAGATTTATCTATTTGGACCTTAGTCGTCTTTACCCGACAGGACAGTGCAACATGAAATGAGGAGACTGGACATGTGTGCCATCCACTCAACCATGAACGGCCATTTTTCATTTTATCCGAACATAAACTGTCAAAGGTTAACACAACATTTTGCAAGCAAAGAAAGGAAGTTGATTGCCCCGCCCATCACAAATAATGGCAAGAAAGCATTAGCTATAAATAATGCAAATATTTCTTTTGTTAGTATCAAATCTTTCACTGGACACTTGTATAGGAAATATATAAGTAGAAGTATTACTAATTTTGCCCCAAAAGTCAAGCTTTAATCTGGCGGTTCAATTTACCCTGCTCCTTCTAGCCTGAACCTTTTTATCCACATACAGTTAGAAAACATCCTAAATCATATCTAGAATGTTTTATCTAGATTTCAAATTGTTTTGACAAAAACCTGCCAATGCAAAAAGTGTCTAAATTTACCGCAGTCTCCCATCGTTATGAAGTTATAAACTTCACTAAACAATATAATTTTAGACACTATTGAAATGATGCTCAATACAAAAACAAATTTTATTACTGTCAAAAGAAAACAATTATACGAAAGCAATGATTTTTACAGACAATATCAGTGCGAGAATGTTTACTGTAAATCTATTATACAAATATGCGTGGCAAATGTAATTGGCTCATCGGTTGTATGGATGCATAGAGCCTGATGCAGACTTTATGTTTGTCTTGATACTGCTGGGCATTTTTCCTGTAAAAAATAAAAAAATAAATTCAATATATTTGCATGAAATTCATCCAACTATAGACAGTTAAAGACGCTATACCAGATATTTTGTCTTAAAAACGTGGAAAAACAGTTCATTTTCAACCGTTTTCCAAAGTCATTTCTAACTTACTTACCTAATGCCTTCAGAGCCTCTTAATTATTCAGCACAATGAGTCTATAAAGTGCTTTTTACAACTTTTCGAAGTAAGTTACAGAGCAGGTTTGCAGTCTTAGTAAAGCTAACAACAACTAGCATGCTAACAACAAGCTGCCTGCTTTGAATAAAACTTTCTTTAATTAGATACGGACAGCAAACAGTGGTCTCATTTTGACACCAAGAGCTGCTGTTACAATATATATGTACTGGGGCAAAACAGTTTTGAAAGAAATCCGGTACAGCCTCTTTAATCTACCATCTCAACACTCCAGGTGTGTTAATGTTGTGCCATCTGCTAACTGCCCTTCGTCTCTCACCTGGCTGCCCCTGTTGTTGAGGTACAGGACCTCCCATAGACTGCTGTTGTCCCGAGCCCCCTCCGATGGTGACCTGCTGCAGAGTGGGGCCCCCGCTCATCATGGGCCCCTGTCCCGGGAGACCAGGGGTCACTGGACCTGGGGGCCTGCACTTAGACAGACCTTTACCAAACGCCACCGCTCCGACCAGGGCGTTTGTGTCCGCGGGGTTGAACGAGGGTTTGTTCTGTCTTAATGCTAAATTAAAAATAATAAAAGGAGGACAGGCAATTCAGGCGTGATTCAACACATTTTATATATTGGATTTACATTTTTAGTTAATAGTAGTTAATAGTAACAAATTAATAAACGATGGAACTATATTCATTTAAAAGTGGAGAAATTCACTTGTTTAGGCTCTACAGATGGCAGGAAAGTGTAGATACAAGGATAAACTTTACACAATTATCGGAGCTATTTACAATAATATTTTAGCAAAAAGCAAAAGTACAGAAATTACAAATTGTAACAGTGAATCAAATGTGTTGTCAACAGTGCTCTTTACACGTTTTAAAAGCACACACTTTATATACTTCATGTATAAACAAACCTGCATTCTCAGCCTCCCTCTCATCTCTGGGGTTGTTGAGTTTCTCTAAAAGACCGGAACAAAGCTTATTCAACGTCTGGATCTGCTTCTGTCGGCAAAAAAAAACCACATCAGCAAGTCAGACCATTGTAAATGTTCGTTTGTCTGTCAATCAAGCTTTTTGTATAGGTGATGAAGCTGTAATTCCAAGCCACCAACTCAACAAAAAGTAGCGCAAGAAATGCATGGGCTCTATAGGAGTCAAATACAACATAAAATAATAAAGTAAATTTTTAAACATATACTCTTAAGTATAATTCCAGCCATGCAATTGTAATTAGTTACATAAAATCATAGAAGTTACAGAGTACAGCACAAGCCTCATTTGTCCCTATTCACTAGTCCTTTATATAACAACTAACCGTCAAAATAGCATTAAATCACCTGTTCGGATTAATTTTAGCTCGGAAAATAAACAGATTGTGGTTTCGAACAATTTAACTCTGCGTTTTAAACAAGTCTTGTATAAAAAGACTGATCTAAAATGCAAATACTAGCAGTTATCATGTGTACTTTTTACTTATACTTTAGAACAAGTTTGGCAAAAGTACTTGTAAAGTGAACATTTTTAGGATACAACTGTACTTTTACTTGAGTACAATTTCCAATCAGTTTATTTCATAGATCTCCAAATCCACATTACTTTCACCTAGATGTCCGAGGGGGATTTATTAATTTAGTGCATTTGGTTTCGGGTTTTATGTTGACGGCGGCTAATCTTTACACAATGCAGTCCAGTTCCGATAATAACAGACCTGTGCCACTTCAGGGCCTATGCGAGCTCCCTCTGCGCTCAGCTGCTTCTCCTGCTCCTCCACCTCCGGGTCGGGCTTTGTGCGCAGATAATCTGGAACAATCTCGTGGCTGAACACCGGCACTCGCAGCTCTGTTAATTTCTGAAGAAAAAGCAACGCAAAAGATGAACAAAGACCGGAAGTCAAACACGAGGCTTCATCTATCGTGGCATTCAAGATTCAACTAACTAAATTCAACTGCTGTGATTGATGGAGGTTTTTGGGCCGTTTAATTGCTTGAGATACAAATCTAATGTTAGCGGATACTCACAGCTAAATCGTCGTCTCTGTCCGGGGAGAGCAGCAGAGGGATGATGACCTGACTGCGATAAGAGGGGGTCTTCTCGTTCTTTAGGAGCTTGTTGATTGTGTTGAGCTGACCGGACAGGAGGGCAAAGTTGTCCAAAACTGACGGCCTGCGGCAAATGCATAAACACAAAACAATTCAGTTGATTTAGATTTTTCTTGCAAATATTGGTATGTTCAGAAATATTTAGATTTTAAACTATACAATGAATATACACGTTTATATTTCTCAGACAACCCACTGATCAAATCTGATTTTTGGTGCGTTTACATGCACAAGAGAGGTCATCAATAAGTATGTGGGGAAAACAGAATTAGATTTTTCCTTTAACATTTTCTTTCATTATGTCTTTGCCACATTAGATTTACTAAATTGCATAATTTCCCTTGTCAAAATGGTAAAAACCTGACAGTGAACAACCTGACAGAAATCAGATTACTCTGTTTACAAGACATTTCAATGATCTGATCACTCCAAAAATTACTACTTAGCACACAACAGACTCTAAAAGCTAGAGTACAGTACTTTGCCGTTGCTTACCATGTTAATCTGTCGTATTCATTCTCTAACTTGTAAATAAAGCTATGCAGCGCGTTTTTGACGTGAGCCACTCGAGAAACGAGCGACTCCACAGACGCCTCCAGCTGTTTCTCCTCACGCTGCTGCAAAAAAGAGCGATTACCACTCAGAAAAGTGGACATGTTTGTGGACTCAGATTCCACATACACAATAACATTTTATTTTAAATATCATCAAGACTCTTACCTGCATAGTTTTGTTGGTTAGCTACGTGTTCTGTTATCCAGACGCTTTACAGGATGTTCGTTATGTAGTGTCGGTTGTGTCTTGCAAGTCGCCCTCTTGTGACCAGGAGGATGCATAACCAGTAAATCCCATGTCATTTCAAAGCTTCTAGTACTTTTTTAAACTATTTCATCCATTAAAAAAAAAAAAAAAAGTAAACGCTTGTATAGCTTGCAACGTGTCTTTAAGATGGACAAGAAAATGATTGAGATATATTATCCACCAAAAATTGAATTGTAATTTCCTTTATAATATACTGTTACCTTTTAAAAATGTTTCAGAAATTTGGTCAACATAATTAAAATAAGAAAATAGGACTTAAACTTCTGCCTCCTGTTCTCTGCAACATTTTTAAATTGTTTATTGCTATGGCAACAGTCCGCATATCTTATTCTGAAATCAATGGATAGTAACAATTGACAATACACTAAAGAAAACAAGATTGAGTTGCCTTTACCAGAGTCAGTGTGAGACAAAGTTTAGGAGTCACTGCTCTAACGTGCTTAAAACCCAGGTGTTGCAGTGAAACACATTACCAGGCTGGGCAATTGTGGCAAATTATTAACAAACCTATAGTTAAACACCTCTATAGTTTAGTGGCAAAACACAAATGTACCTCTGTCCCAATTGTAACACAGAAACAATAGAAAGCAAATGTATTTTATTATGTTACAAATGGTTTATCTAGAAGCAAGAGCAAAAGCGTTTGTTCAGATTATGTTTATTTTTGTGCAGTTTAACTTCTGGCAGAGTGCTGGGAAACCTTAGTGAAAGAAAGTTAGAAGATGCTCTCAACATCTCCCATTTCCACAATCACAGACTTGAGCTGGGAGTAGTATTCGATCGTCACCTGGCCGTTCTCTCTGCCAAAGCCTAAGAAAAAGAAACTAGGAATTATCACTTTGCATTTGTAAATTAGATGAGAGCAGTAATCCAACCACCAACCTTCTGGTCAGTGGGCAAAACTATAGTAGTATATTTTAATGTCACAAGATATATCAAGGCATATAAAATATACATTTGATCAGGGATGTGAACTTGTAACATTGTCATAAATAAAAATTTCAATAAAAGGGTCTCATGCAGTTATTATTAAATCAATTTTAGAGACTTTTGCATTAGACAAACCTGAATTTTTGTATCCTCCAAATGGCACTTCCACAGGGCTGATGTTGTAGTTGTTGATGAAGCAAGTTCCAGCTTCTAGGTTTTCTGCAACACGATGAGCTCTTGAAATGTCCCTAAACAAAAATGGAAAGACACTTTATAAGAAACATCGCAGTTTGGACTAACTTGGATTAAAACACCAGCTGTAAATTAAATGAGGAAGACAACCAGGCTCTTTGCAGTTCTTGCCTTTGTTGCGTGACAAAAACGTAGCCAAAGATCATGCATTTTGACATCATGTTGGGGTGACAGAGGCTAAGTAGAATGGCATCATAAACAGACAGTTGAAGTCTATTAAAAATCGACAAACGCACACCCAACTATGAACGTGGTGTGAGAATGTGACTGTGGTAGAAATAGTCATTGGTTTAGAGAAGCTGCAGGGTTTATAGCAACTTTGGGGTAGCGGCTTGTTCCTGAGCCTCACTTTTATGACATAAAAAATAAAAAGTGACTTGTAACTTTAGAGTCCGTTTCAGTTAATATTTAAAAGTTATTAAATGTGAAATATACCATTAAAAGATGTGCATCTTATTTGTGATTATTCAGCAGCATATAAGCTTATAAAATTACCTTAATCATAAACCTATTTTTAAATGGGGCAGTGGCAACCTTTTTATCATTTCCATCCCCGCCCTCTACATTTTCAAAATACCAACCCCCCCCCAAAAAAACAAAACAAAAAACCCATAACCAAGAGATCATAGAATAAGACCAGTGAGCTGTAGACAAATAATTGAGACCCAGGACAGAAACAAAATGTTGACATAAAACAAAAGTGGTCCCACCTTGTCCGATGTCTGTTAAATTTGTCTGGTTCCAAATTGAGTCCGGATGTGACTTTTCTATTTTTTTGTATGTCCATTACAAAAGGTAACTTTTAAAGAAAATCTGGCAACCCCAATTAGCAGCTACGTTTGTCAGTAAGCAGTGAGGATTGGAAGGGAATGAATAATGCAATGTTCTTGGAGACTTTTTATTATATGTAGAGTATATTTCTACAAGAGTTTAAAAAAAATAAAAATAAAGTGAGATTTTGGATGGCGTACAAACACGTATATTTCTCGTATCCCAAAATACTGATGAACCCTCCACACTTTGGAAGCTTATCTTCCAGCTCAAAGGCCACATGTTATAAACCACTGCAGTGTAACCGTGCCCTCCACCGAGACTGACCTGGTGAAAACTCCTGAAGCTAATCCAAAGGTCGTGTTGTTGGCTCGTTTGAGCACTTCCTCTTCGGTGTCAAACGGCATCACAGACATCACCGGGCCAAAAATCTCCTCCTTCACGCAAGTCATGTCATCACTGCAGTCATCTGTGAAAAAGAGAAACAGAATGTCAAAAGGCTAGGTACAAAAAGAGGTAGTTTCTAACAGAATGCAGTGAAGTGTTGAAAGCCTTATCAGTATGATAGAATAGGTCACGTGTCTGGCATAAAACAATATTAGCAGTTTTTAGGCCAACGTAGTACTTTAAAAAAAATTTTTTTACGTGTTTGGATTATCCCTTCAAATAGTAATTTAAGCACAGAAATGATCAGAGTAGGTCTGGTGACAGGCGCAAATGTTTCTATTACTAAAATATGCACAAATGGGAAAAAAATTAAATAAAAGTTTTTAATGAGGATACAACATAATAATCGTCAAACAATAGCTTACCTAATACACACGGCGACATGAAATAACCGCCTTTGAGTTTGGGGTCACTGGGGACAAAAGGCCCTCCTCCACACAGCACTCTGGCTCCCTACAACCAGAGCACTTTAGGTTAAGTCACTTCAGACATATAAAAAGGCCAACAGTCTGTGCTGGAACATAAAATGTCCCCGTCAAAAATAACTATATTGACTTCACGTTTACTAGATAAAAGCTGGAATAATATTTATTAGCATTAGTGAGGAATGTTTTAGTTTTGCAGTTAAAAACACAATGAGTTGCAGTAGGGTAAATACTTTGTTGTTGATGCCACAGAAAGACCACTGAACATAACCCGGCCCTCAGTTAGCCGCACGTACCTCCTTCTTGGCCTGTTCCACAAAGCCCAGCACTTTCTCCAGGTGAGGTTTACTGATGAGACCTCCCATCTGAGTGTCGTCCAGCAGAGGGTCACCCACACGAATCGCTTTGGTCCTCTTCACGACCTCCTCCAAAAACTGAGGCAAAATCTCTCTCTGCACAAACACTCGGGTCCCGTTGCAGCAAACCTTTTGATGAGACCAAACCAGATATGTCAAGAGTTCATTTCATTTGAAAATATAGTCTTCTTAAATATTGAATTGTCTCGTTACGTGAGGATGGAGTGGAAAGAGTAATTCTGCAATGTTTCACTACCAAACCACTTTGCATTTGGTACAATATAACTTCTAAAGTCCCAAAGTCTGTTTGCTCTTGTAGTTGCTGAACACTGGGCGATAGAACAGCTTTTTTTAACATTAAATTGAACCCCCACTGGATGTCTGTTAGTGGATGCTGACTGTATAGCACATCAGATTTTCGGCTACAATAGGAAGAATATCTGGGAGAATTTTACAAGCCAGAATATCTGCTTTCTAATCGTAAAACCAGTTCAACCTGAAATCCCTAAACCAAATGTTCACATGTAAGAAATATTCACAGGAAACAGAAATGGAAAGCATGCACAGCCGTTTTACCTCTCCTTGTGTGAGGAAGTTTGCCATGAGAGCCCCTCTTATGGCATTCTCCAGTTCACAGTCTTTGAAAATGATAAGTGGAGACTTCCCCCCGAGCTCCAGAGTCACCTGCTTCACTGTTTTTGAAGACATCTCCATCACCTGAGGACAGTGTTACGCAGAAACAACACAAAGGGTCATTGTGGCACTAGTGACGTGGTGGATACAGCTAAAAGAAGTGTTTTAATGCAATTATATAAACATGTTTTTCAAGGAAAATGCATGAATGAGGCACGGGGTCTATGGAGTGGGTTAGAGCAAATTGTTCATGTGTTCACTCCCTCTCCCCTCCCCTCGGGTGCTCTCTAGTTTCCTGGAAAATCCAGCAGATAGCTCTTATGATAGATTTATCCTTCTGGACTTGCCAGGCAAGCTCTCTGGCACACCAGGTCCAACATTTTTCCTGATTAAATAAAAGGTTAAATGATGCACCTTTTTGCCTGTGGGCACACTGCCAGTAAAGGAGACTTTGGCGACCATGGGGTGATGACAGAGGAGGGTCCCGGTCTGGGCTGCTCCCTGCACCACACAGAAGAGTCCGTCTGGGACCCCGGCCTCTTTGTAGATCTCAGCCAGAATCACAGCGGTCACAGGGGTCATGGGGGAAGGCTTGAATACCATGGCGTTACCTAAAAATATATTTCTGTCTCTTACTGAAGGTTCCTCTATGGACAAACTTGCAGAATCATTCTTAAAAATTCATCAAAATTGTAATCACAACCGAATAGAGCTGTGTCAACTGTACAAAGTGTGTGTGGTCCTCGAGATTCAAAACAAGCATCATTGTAAGCAGGGCTTTGTAGGAATTGCAGTTTTACATCCGTCTGAATAAACCATTTTGTAGGTGTTCAAAAGAATACAAATTATTTGACAAATGAAAGAGGTCCTGAACTCACCACAGGCCAGAGCAGGGGCAGACTTCCAGGCTGCAATCTGGAAAGGGTAGTTCCACGCCCCGATGCCCACACACACCCCCAGAGGCTCCCTCCTGGTGTAGGCAAACGCTCCTCCGGGAAGCTGAATATGCTGGCCTGGAAACAGAAAAAAGAAAATGTTTTGAATAAACAAAATAGATACAGTTATGAGGTAGAAAGCTGGATATTCTTTTTATAAACAAGGTTTCGACTCTCATCCGAAAGTCATTTTCAAACTGAGGGGAATGGTAGTTTGAGCAGCAGTATTTATACTCTCCTACAGCTTGGGTTGTTGATAGCTTTGGGGTAGAGATGACCAGACCTCAACAGGACTCAAGTATCTCATTAGCATTTGACTAAGCTTGCTAAGGTCTTATGAGGCTATTGTAAACTGAAGGTAGGTTGTATCTCAGACCTCTAATCCCATTTAAAGAAGGGTTTTCTTCATACATGTTTTGTGATTTAGATGATGCACAGCTGATTGTAAACCAGAACTTGAGAGCCGTCTGTGTTTTGTACATTATGTGATTCACCTAAACAAAATGTACGAATGAAACTGCTTTTCTTTAGAGGAATTTACATGGAATAGCATTTTTTCCTACGGAATGTCCAGAAGATTATCCTTGAAAACAAAAAGAAACAAAACTTGTTTATAAAAGATTGCAAACTGTTGCTTTCCAGCACATATATCAGATAGACATTAGCAATATGTCACTAATAGCATACTGAACTTTAAAATCTACACAACAAACCTGCAAGAGTTCCTGCCATCCCTGCATAGTACTCAATGCACTGCCAGGCAACGTCGATGTCCACCAGAGCCTCATTGATGGACTTGCCATTGTTGATCACCTCCAGTTTAGCAATCTTCCCTCTTCGTTCCTGTCAAGATATTTTATACACCATTAGTCATTGTGCTGCTCCAAAGTGTTAATACAAAATATATATTTTAAGTCTGTTTAAAGCATGACTTTTACATTAAAAAAACATTGAGAAAAATGTGTCACTGGTTTATGATCGGGGAAGTTTAAATCACTAAGAAGTCCAACTTGATTATTGTGCAACATCACAGCCAGTTTCAGCTTGTGGCAATTAGGGTTTTTTGGAAGATTTTTTGCTGAATGTCAAGTCACCTTTTATATAAACAAGGTCTCATTTAAAAACATAGCAATGCTTTTTTTTTTAAAATCATTTATCCCCAGACCCATTCATATAAGTGCCACGTGCATTGTGTGAAACTACACACAAATATACAAAACCATAGAAAAGACTATATTCCAGTGTTTTGAAGCCAGAGTCTTTTTCATTAGTTTTGTGACTGATCAGTGTCAGGTCTCAGCCTTAATCCTCCTACTGTACTTTTCTTAAGGGTCACTGTTTAAGTTGGCGATTTATATTTGTAGAATCACCAAACTGTCTGTATTTTGCGTGATCTCAAAGACATTATCATGTGTGCTAAGATGTAACTTTTTATCAGTTTGAGACACAAATATAACCCCACGTGGCATAGACGATTGAACAAGTCTATCCCCTTGTTGGCCTGGCCTAAAACTTCTTCCTCAATCGCAAGTGGTCACAGCTGGTGATGACAACTTTAGTGGCGTTACTCTCTCAGCTGTGAAAGCATAAATATTAAAGTGTATTTCCATAAATTCAGGATGTTGAGAGTCTGTACATCACTCCTTGTGATGATAATTCCCCGTTTATTCACATTAATTCCCATGGAAATTTTCCAACATTGAAAATTCCTATTTTTCATCAATCTTACTTACTTAATTATTTTAAATTGCAATTTTATAGTATTTGTATTGCACTGTATTTTTGAGCTCAAGTTATTTCCTGTGGGGTTAAATAAAAGTTTGTCTTAAGTCTAATTAAAGCAGAACCACTGGCATTTACAAAGAAAAGTTGCATTTAGCACCTTACGCCTACCCACCACATTGCAAAAAACACTGCATTTTAAAGCCAATACTGCGGTAGTACAGTATAACCTAACAAGTGGATACTGTTATTTGCAAAGACATAACCGTACCCTGATGATTCGCGCGGCCTCCAGCATGATCCGTGCCCGCTCCATCCCAGCCTTCTTCCTCCAAACCAGGTAAGCCTCGTGGGCACTTTTGATGGCTTCATCCACCTCCTCAGCACTACACGGGTACATCTGGCACAAGACCCGGCCTACAGAAAAGCAAGACAAGTTACACAGACAACTCAAGGTTTACTGGTCACCGTGCTAGAGTCTAGGCAGAATAGAGCTAAAACATATATATTGTTTTGTTTAAAAAAAATAAAAGTACATTAGACTGACAGCAGACTTGGCATAATTTTGTCAGAGGGTGAAGGTTGTGCGTTCAAGTCTTGAGCGCTAAACCCAAAAAAAGATCATTACAAATGTTTAAGAATTGCACTTCATTTAATAAAAATTATCAGGACAAAGATACTCTCATCACTTTTCTCATTTGGCAACACCAACCAAGTAAACTCTCAAGA
Organism: Chaenogobius annularis; assembly: GCA_015082035.1. Lineage (NCBI taxonomy): Eukaryota > Metazoa > Chordata > Actinopteri > Gobiiformes > Gobiidae > Chaenogobius > Chaenogobius annularis. Next base: position 51,949 of record BJKM01000578.1, on the reverse strand, counting down.
GCTCTGAGGGAAAAAAACGTTATGAGAGCATCTCTGTCCTGATATTTATTAAAATTAAAACATTAAGCAATTTTACATTTTAGTGTAAACATTCATTTTTGAAGTCCGTCATAAGGCAGAATTGAAAACAAATTAGGGTTGAAACAAGTTTGAGGATTATGATCAGTTATGATTGAAATAGTTGTAAACCAATTTAATGATAGAACCACCATCTGGCCTATACACAGGACCCTTCCTCCAAAAAAAGCTTGGTGAATAATTTGTGATGCATGTATGTATTATATGTGTAATTTTATATAGATAGAAGTCTGCAGAGATGGAAGTTTGCATCTCATTACGTATACTGAATAGGAAAAACAAAACAAAAAAAGTGTATCACTATTAATGTATGTCATACATTTGTATTTTGATGCAAGTGTAAACGATGTTTTAATACTGCAAATATACATTTTATTTTGCACGTGTTAAAAATCCGAAGGCAAATCCTAGCAACGTCCCTGGTGTGAATGAGATTTGCAGCCGGTTTGACCTGAATAAACCCAGAGCTCCTCCTTTCGTCACAGTGCTCCGTTACATAATGTCTCTTTAGTCAGTTGTAGCATAATCAAGTTTTTATTTAAAAAAATAAATTAAAAAAAAAAAAAAAAAAAAAAAAAAAAAGGTGCAAGAAGTCCCCAAAAATCCAAAACGTGCTTTAAGTCTTGAAACGTAAAAAGTTGTATTCCGCTTATGAACTTACCAGACCATTCCACAAGTTATACACGCAAGCGCATTTAAATGAAAAGTTGAATTGTTTAACTTTAGCACCATCCCAACTTTGTGCATCAGTGTCGTTCTCTCGCATGATTTACCCGTGGCTGGCTCATAAACGGGCTCTGCGTCTGTCTCCTGTCGGGGCTTCACTCGTTTCCCTCCCCAGAAATTGAGGTGGTCAGTCACAAGCACAGTCCCGGTGCAAGCTCCGGGCATCGAGTCGAGAAGGGACTGGGCCATTTTCAAAAGAGAACCTGCAAAATAATAATAATAATAATAGAAACATTAAACATATGGCGAAAGTGCAACAAGCGCGCACCAGGCTAACGGTGGCTAAGTTGCAGCAGCTAGCATGTTAGCAAGAGAAAGCTAACGCAGCAGCAACTACACAAAATAACAGAAAACGGCAGTGTTACTTTACCTTTGCTGGTCTGGCAAAAGGACTGGCGTGAACTTGAACTGACTGAGTTTTATGTTCACATGGACAGACAGACCCGCCCCCTGTGGGTGCGTCTGCTGCTGGAGCCGAGCCCTCATCGTCAATGTGAAGAAAAGAACTGGAGTCAGCAATGGAACAATGTTACTCAAGAGGAAGCATGGTCCGATAGTCATCCAAACACTGAATAACAAATAAATGAAATGATGTCCTGTGTGTTTTGTTCAAGATTGCCCTCACGAGGCTGTCAACTCTCACACATTCAGCTTTCAAATAGTCATATTGAAGATGGGCATACTAATGTCAGGATAATGCTCTCTCATATGCATGATTTTCAGTAAGTTTGTTTACTTACAATCATGTATTATTGGTATAAAACTCCCACCTCTCCTTTCCCCCTTTGAGTGAGTGTGTATGTTTTCAGATGGACCATGAGTGTTCCTGATTGGCTAATCCAACTGTTAATCACACCCATCTGAACTCAAAAAGATTAGGGAGTGACCAGATCCCTAATTCGCTGGAAATATGCAGAGATATCATTTTGGACTTTCCAGGAAAAGGCAAAGCAGTGCACACACCCAAACTTGATCAATTTTATGGAGTCGTGGCTGGAGGTGCAGAAGTTTGGTGTACAGGGAGAAGAGCAGAGGAGAAAGTACACAGCCCCGTGGAGTTCCTGTGCTGATAGTATAACCCCGGGCTAACACATTTCTGTCGACAGGCATGGCTGTACAGTGGTTTTCTTACTTTTCGCACAAATTTAAACATTCAGCTCTTTCGAGTACCACTAGAACTAACCCAGGTCTGAAACAGGACAATACAAGGTCAAATTATCACTATCAGAGAACACTTGCCCGGACACTAGATTGTGTTCACAGGAGCACATCCCGGAGCCGCCTTTAGAACACTTTTGGACAGAGGTCATTTTACCACACCAACTCCAGGATCTGGAAAGATGTCCTTCTCTATTATACATTTTAGGACAAGCTGCTCTGGTGTCGTTTTTAAAAGGTATTCTATCTTTCCTTGCTGAAGGTTACGCACTCAGAGTGACCACCTGTCACACTTTTTGCTTGTCCTGCACAGTCATTTGGGCCATGTCCCTCATCGCACTTCTGACACTTTTTCAATGGCACCAGTGTTATATGAATATAACACTGTGTTATATGAATATAACACTGGTGTTAATATATATAAAATAGTTAAATGTACTTTACAGGAGTTCTCCTGTAAAGTACCTGTAACTATTTTATGCCATAAATATTCAATAACTTTTGAGTGTCCTATCGTTCTGGGTTGTAAGATGATCTTCCTAATGATCTTCCAAACTCTAACTGTATTCTAAGGGACAAACATACGAAAATCATACAGTTTTAGCAGTCTTTATGTACAAGCCTGAATTCATCATGCCCGTCCTACCACGACCCACGTGTCCCACTTTTACTTTTTACTACAATTTGATGTAATAATCCTAGCCACACTCTTCACTGAGTGCGTAGGTATTGTTGTGGTTTTGCTGTTCTTTTCTGCAGAACTGGGGCTGTTTCATAAAACTTGTTCAGTAAAGCCAGACTTTCAGCCTGAGTGAGCATAAACACAAGAGGTCAGGTCTAGCTTTGACACGAGGCTGAAGCAAAGCTACGGGACGACTTCTCAATCTATTCAATACAAGACTATGGAGAGGACACGCCCACCTCCACCAGAACCCATTTAACACACGCCCACCTCCACCAAAACCCCTTTAAGATACATGAGGAGTATTTTACATTACAAACTTTAACACTTACTACTCTGCGCATAAGTATTTTCCCGTCACAAAGCCACAGACTCAAGACCATAAAAACAAATAACTGTCTCATGTTATTGCTGATGCAAAGTAGTGATTGTAAACACACTGCTATAACTTTTGTTTAATTTGCCTCCTATTTCTATTTGTTACTCGTCTGTTCAAAAAGTCAAATCTGATGGCCTGAGACAAACTGGGAATGACATATGAACCCACACAAAGAGGGGCTGTGCAGAACCAAATATTGGCCACATAGCGGCAAAATTTTCAATATCAGACCGATACCGATATCTAAAGAAACCCTCCGATATACCATCCTTACTGCAAAGTAATTTGCCTCACCACAATGAAATATCTATTCAGAGAGAAATTATACAATATAAATAAATAAAAAACAAGCAAAACATTGTAGTATACATTTTTTCACTCATAAAACTTTATTAATATTAACTTTGTTTGGATATAAACTGTGGCTAACAATAATACTGGCAAAGTAATTGTTAATAATTATTAAAATGAAATCTCAAGTCCTGAAGCAACCTAGACACACATTTAATCTGAAAACCAAATGATTAAGAACCTTTCGCCATATAATTTAAATGTGAAGTTAATGCAAAATGTTAAATAAACAAATGACAGGCCACATAAGAGTAGAACAGTTTCAGTTCTGTTTGTGACCAGTAGAGGAAGCTGTAGCTGCATAAAGTCACATCAGTGTGCACCCATTTGACTTTTAGGAAAATTTCGCCGCCTGTGGAGGTGGTCCCAGAAATCCTCCAGCCTGCTTAGTGGCAGCTCTGGATGGGGCAAGACCAAGCATTTTCTGGATGTTCTAGAATAAAATCACACAAACAAAAAAGTTGTCAAAAACACCAAACAAGTGCTTCTGTGTATTTCTTAGTTAGTATCCATTGACGAAGTGTGCAGACTTCCTGGATTTTAAGTGTGCAAAATACACAAAATATAGGCAGGGCATGTTTTGAATTAGGGCGGCATGAGTTTGGAATTTAAAAAAAGTATTGCTATTGCATTTTGATTTGCAATTTAATTTAAATTTGAGTCCATTTGAGATAAGACTTAAATATGAACCGATAAACTATTACATGATTCACATTTATTTCAGAAGATGTTTACAGAGGTCTAAAATACAGGTACAACAAGATCTTTGTGTAAAAAGATAAAATATCTTATTATCCAAATAATTGCAGCATTTGCGCCAACTCAATTTAGCTCTTTCTATTCGATTGCAATATATGGCCAGCACTGTTTTAAATTGATCCAACATGATAAAAATATAAAATTTAGATTCAAGAAGCAACTTAATTGAAGTGATAAAAAGAACAGGACAACATAAATACTATAGCTTGAATAGTAAATTTAACTGTAATTCTCATGTACATAGTAATGCCTATTTTATTTTAATTTTATATTATAGTAATTTTAAACTGTCTCTTAATGCATGCCCTTTTTGATTTCATATACGTTTTTATTATTGATTAGTGTTTTATGTTGCACTTTAATATCGAGACAAGTTCCTATGCTGGTGAATTTTGTTCATTGACAATAAACCCCTTCTGATTCTGATTCTGAATATTAGAGAATATGAGAACATGACAATTCAGCACTAAATGTCAATCAAAATAATTGTGAGATCTACTTTTGCATTTAGTAATCATCACCCGTTTAGAGCATATTCCATGATCACACATTGTTGACTGGAAGCTCCGGGTAAAGCACGTGAGTTACCTGTCGGATGGACATGGTGCAGAGGATGTAGAGGAAGATGAATGAGCAGTCGGTGAAGTCCTCTCCCAGCAGGTTTCTGTGGGACAGGCCCTGAATGTAGGACAGCGGCACGAAGGGCAGTTTGGCCACCACTCTACCGTCAAAACTGAACAGCAAAAAGACACCAGGTTTAGACAAGATTTAGAGAAACTAACAACAAATATTAATATTGTATCATAAAAGTAAATAAGCCAATCCATAGAATATTTTACAAGTCAAAGGGCTAAAATGAAGTAAATGTAGTCAGGCCACATATTTGGATTGTTATTGGTATTTGAAGGTGCTAAAAACATGCTTGAGTGCCTTGGCTTCTTATGTTTAAAACTTAAAAAAAATTGGTCGGCAGAAAGCAAGAATTGATTTAGAGTGCCCTCTACTGGCCACAGAAGAATTTGCATTGGGGAAATAAAGAAACTGAGCTTTTCCCTGACATGCTAATGTGAGCACGCAATTGTAATGACCATGATTTGACAGCAAAAATGCTCAGAAAGAGTTAGGCGAGGATTTATGGACTTAAAGGACAAATATAATGAATTATTTCTACTGTCATTAGCCTTTTAACAGGCTCTTGAGTACCTTTAGTTTGGAATCTCATGTTTTAAATCAAAAACATTTTTTCTAGAAGAGCTCCGGGGGAAATTTAGAGTGTTTTTGAGGGGAGAGGACTTATGAATGCAACTCCAGGTATGTTTTTGATGAGGAAACAATGTTAGAACTTGGTTCAAATCTCAAAAAAGTTTTACATGCGTCTTTTAAAAACACCGCAGAAGATCTAGGACAGGGGTGTCCAAACTTTTTTCAGAGAGGGCTGCATTTTGAAACATATCCTGGGCGGAGGGCCACAGACAACATGACAAGGAAGTGAATCATTGGATATTTTTCATTTGATGCAGTGTTGACGAGCCTCGGCACATTCAATAAGGCTTTGAACATTGATATTAGGTCAGTAGCATATCAAACTGGTTGTTATTTGGGTTATGAGCAATTCATTTTTACAATTTTACAGTAAAAAGTACTAATTTTGGTTGCTTAGGAAGATTTAAGAGGAAGTCTGAGGGCCAACAAAAATTGGTCTGAGGGCCACATTTGGCCCCTGGGCCATAGTTTGGACACCCCTGATCTAAGTATTTTTTAGGCTCAGAGGATAGAGGACTTTCTAAACAGCATCAAGATGTAGAAAAAGATTCAGTTTCAACTGAATCTTTTTCTACAATGGAACACTCCTGGACGAATGTGTACTTTATCTTACACAGAAAAGATTACAAGAGCATTTGAACTTACATGGAGTTGAACATTCCCATCAGAGCTGTAAAGCAGAAGCCAATGGCAAACATGGACTTCATGCGCACCTGCAAAGAAAGTATGCCAAACATGAGAGATTGTACAGCAAAATTAGGATATTATCTGTAAAACGATACATTTGTATAGAATGACAATTAAAACTCACCATAGACAGGTCTCTGTTGTTATTCTTCAACTTTTCCTCTTGTCTCTCTGTAACATATAATAGTAGAGTCATTCTACAAATTAAATCAACGTAAAGGTTTATTGTTTTGTTCTTACCAATCTTCTTCTTTTGTTGACGCCCAGCAGATTCTGTGATGGTTTCCTTTTTCTTCTCGACTAAAAAATTATGAAGAAAAATTTCAATCATTAATGGAGTAGAGGTTGATTTTTTTTTTATTACACACTTACGTTTTTTGCTTTGTTTTTCCACCTCTGCCTTTAGCCTCTTGTACTTCTCTGTCCGATACACTAGAACCCAGGTTATTCCTTTAAAGTATAAAATATTTTTATTATAAATGATTACCAAACATGATTTTGCAATTTCATTTCAAAGGAGAGTTTTATTGTTGTTTAATGAGACATTCCAGTAGTCAACCCAAGGTAATGCACACTATGCTGTTCACTCCATGGGTTTCAGGCTAATGAATATCTAGGGCCGTTGCAACAGCAATTAACAATTCAAATGATCAAATATTATATATTTTTTCAATGGGCTAAAGTCCTCAAACTATCCCCCCAAAAAACAGGATATGAATAGCAATAGAAACTCTGAGATGCAATCATTTGAATTATATTAAGGCTGTGACTAATTATTATTTTAGGTTTGTTGATAATATTTTGATTAACCCATTAGTTGTTCAGATCAAGAAAGATTTGTACAACATTTGATCCAGATTAAGCTAAATGAGCATGTTGAGTGTATTTAGAAGAAATAACTTTTATCATTAAAATAAACACATTTTCCACATGTCCCAAATGTAATTATGGGGTAATTACTGCTTTGTCCGAGTCATAAAACTTCTTTTCTCTGCACAAGGCATGCTAGGGAGTTTTTTACAGTTCAGAAAAACAATTATTGACGATTTAAATAATCAATTATAGTAATTATAGTAAAACTAAATAACAGCCTACCTTCATTTATAATAATAATTTATAATAATAGTATTACAAAACAAGATTAAATATTTATTAAATAATTTAGACTTGCATTAGAAAATTATGAAGAAAATGTGTCTTTTTCCCCCATTCTATTGTGCAGCCCTCGTACTAGCACACTATAACTTGTGGTTTGGCAAAGAGTAAAATTGTGTCCTGCCATTAATACAAGCATTTAAGATCACAAAGACAAGATTTATATAATATGATATGAATGCACGGTCTGATGTGTAGATATACTGTTAAGAGTACCGTAAAACATCCAAAAACAATTATTATAGAAATACATTTATTCTACAGCCATTTGCAAATAAGATGTGGCAGAGAATCCCATTGAATCCACTTACCTTCGGCTAACAGCGCAGTGCAAACTGAGATAAACACAATCAGAATGGTGTCAGCAAACATCGTGCTCATGGCGAGGGTTTTACAATAGAAAACTCGATTGACAAACTATTAATAAGACGTAGATTTAGGGTTCTTTGGGTGATTATATAGAGCGCATTACAGCGGCGAGCAGCCGAGCTAAAGCTAGGTCAGCGTAAGAAAGGTCATGCACGGAAGTATTTCCGGTTCAATGAATAACCTACTTTTTGATATAACATTTTTGATTGAAATTATATTAAATTATATACTGGTGCTAGTTCATATAATATGCTGTTTTATATATTACCTTTTTATTACTATTACTATTTTATGGTAGTTTTTATGTTATTTTTTATACAATGTGATAAATAGAACACGGGAAATATCTTCACTATGGTAACATAAAGTAACCATCCAGTTCCAGCAGCCATGTTCTGACTGTAAAATTCTGCTCAAGAAAAAAAATTCTTGTGCCCATGTTCGACCATACTAATATAATTTTAGTATTTCATATATATATATATGAGAGAGAGAGAGAGAGAGAGAGAGAGAGAGAGAGAGAGAGAGAGAGAGAGAGAGAGAGAGAGAGAGAGAGAGAGAGAGAGAGAGAATGTTAAAATGATTAGGACCACAAATGTTGTTTTACACTTGGATCAACATCAAACAATGTAAGCGTGCCCAAGTTATCTGATCCAAGCTAATTTGTATCGGTGGTAACTTTGCCAGATGAGAAAAAGACTAAAAGTGAATACACATAACAAAAATTAAGCGACAAAAATATACAATCAAATTCCAATACATGTTTGTACCATTAATAAATAATAACAAAAATAAAGTAAGAAAGAAAGAAAGAGAAAAAAAACCAAACCATTCACACTGGCATATTACTCTTTTTGTTTACAATAAAATGCTTGACAATGATTCACAACGATCTCTCTGTGTCCGTATGGATCCGGCCACGCGCGGAATAAGAACGGTATAAACAGCATATTATATCATCCATTGTAACGCCACAGCTTTCCTCCAGCAGCAGCAGGAGCAGCAGGCGGAGCAGGGGCAGCAGGAGCAGGAGCAGGAGCATGAGCAGGAGCAGCATCCCTATCATCTTTTCCGAATGGGAGGAGCGTAATCAGACCAGATCCAGACCAGATCCAGACCGAGGCGCAGAGCAGAAAAGAAAGCGCCGTGCATGTGCAGCATGGCCGGCGACAGCGACACAAAGCCGCCGGTGGAAACGACAACCGACAACAACCCCCGGGTGCCCTTCCTCATCGGGGTCTCCGGGGGCACGGCCAGTGGGAAGGTGCGATGATTTTGATTTATTTTGATTTATTTTTTACCACAAAGAAAAGGTCCTTATTATGAGAGCCTATTGTGATGGTGATGTGTTTACGTTGTATTTGTGATCGCTCTGAACAAAGCTGATTTTTTTATTTTATTTCAATTTTTCACTCACTTCCTGCTTAATCTGTGTTATTTTTATTTGTATTTGTTTGTCTATCTTTTTTAATTTGACGTTAGCGGCGCCGGTCAAACCAGGTCAAGCCCTGGTCCCTTCAGGAAAATAAAAAAAAAAGGTCAAATAGAAATAGGTTAATGAATTAATCTCATACAAATAGATTTCTTAAACATATGGACTCTAATGTTACGTGGCAAAATGTATGTTAATGAAGACGTTATGTTGATTAGTGCCAGCTGTGCAGAAAAGTATTGCATGGTGAAATGTATATATATATATATTTAAAATTAAATCACATTTATCACTGAAAACAAATCTGATTTAGTTAGGCCAGTGTCTTAATAAATAACTCTGAACTGTGATTTCATTTAAAAGTGCATTTATCACTTTTATGATGCAACATTGTCTGGGAATGGTGTCCTCCTCATGAGCCGCCGGTGACGTCCTCTTCTTTGTTTGGACCATTTAAAACCTCTATTTGACATATGTAGGCGATATTGAGGAGAAATGTATGTTGTGTTGCTGACGATGGATTTTGATTCTAAAATAGAAGGAGATTTCCATGCCACAGTGATGATAAAAATATAGGATTACCATAGAATGTAATTTATAGTTTGTCTGATAGTAGTATGCAGTCTCATATTCCGGGGTGGACAGTGACTAAATACAAATGCTCCCGTTACTATAATTGAGTAGACTTTTTTTTGTAGATTTTTAAACATGTACTTGTCATTTCAGGAATGTGATTGTTGTTAGTCACGTTTTAAAATCACTATGAGTAGTGAGTACGGCACGGTACGGTCTCACCTCTGTCTCTGCTCCTTTCTGAACCTACAAACTCACAAAATATTGCTGCATCACCTGCTCTAATTGGCCAGAGCTCAGGGAATATGCAGATTACTGTTAAAAAAAATAATATAATAATAATAATGTAATCTTAAAACCGATCTTAAAACAATCTTTGCACAAAAGACTGATCCAAAGATTACACTGAAACTGCGTAACTAAAGTGACAAGTAACAGCACTGCTCATATTGTTCTGATATAGATCAAGGTCATTCTAAAAGATTCCTGGAAAGGTCCAACTTTGTCCAATATTTTGTTTAGTTTTTTGTAATCTAGACTTAATGTTGATTTAGTGTCTGAGTATCAAATTTTGAACTTTTATACATAACTACAGTACAAACTAATAGCTCTTTCTTTAAGTTGCCATGTGGTCTTATACTAGTTCAGATCAAGCTCAAAATTGTTGAGGAAATGTCTCAAAAACACCTTCAAAAACATGTATTCTATACTGTGAGCGGGTTGGCCTCTTCACAGATCTGACCTGTAACTAGAGGTGTGTGAGAGAATGAGAAACATTAGAATACGGAGTTTAATATCAATCATTAAAATGATCAAAAATGACTCCAAAAGCTCTAGTGTAATCTCCCAAATATATGTGGAAAGTGATTTTTCTGCACGTTTGTGGTTCATTTTTCTTTTTGTCCGCCGAGTCATTTATAGGCACATTTTAGCACATTTAGCTTTTTGAAAATATTGTCTGAATATTGTCGTCAAAAGAATCCCAAAAAAATAGAGCGAGATATTAATTTTTGTCATTATCGCCCACCCCTAACCGTGGAACATTGCAGACAAAGCAATGACATCTCCATGGAGACAAACAGATGGCAGAACTGTCCTCCATCCGAAGAGTTGCATATCGTCGCGCTGGTATATTATTGTTTAGTGTAGAGCAGAACTAACTAGTGTTTGTCTCTAGCAGTTGCTTGTTCATTTAGTGTGTGGGCTGTGGTTGGAGACAGTTGTTTGTGGGTTCAACTTCCTTTTGTTTGGTATTGTTCTTCCAAATGAGTAACTGCTTATTGGACCACCTGTTCTCCAACAATTGTAAATATCTAAGTTTGTATTTACTGTGGAACGTTTTGTCCCGCAGCTGACAGTTTGGACCAGAATTGAAACTACAAATGATCAAGACAAGCCCTCACTTTCAGTTGATTGTGGCCAATTTCTTGATCCATCTCATCTTTTAATCGCTTTAAAGTGTGCTGGGGAACATTAGTTTTCCTTTTAGGGATTGTCAGGTGTGCTTGAAAAGAAAACGACTAGTTTGAGTTAATCATTTCATACAGTTATTTAATGTTATATGCCCCATGTCCAAAATAAAAGTCGCCACTCTGAGTCAACTAAGCAAATCCAGAAGGTCCTCTCCTCCTGCTGGATAAACTGCTGCAGGTGATGATCTTTCAGCTGCAACACGGTATTTAAACCCGACTGATGCAGTGAGTGGCTTCTCATTTCTGAAACAACCGTGTGGAAAAACAAATCCCGTGGTCATGGAAAAGATGTCAGTGTGTTTGAGAAAGGTAAAATCATTGGCATCGAGCAGAGAAAACATCTAAAGGAGAAGCAGAAACTAATGTACTCCAGCTCTGAACCCCAGTGAGGGTGTTTGGGACGAGCTGGAGAAGGCTTTGAGCAGTGGTCACTCTTTCATCATCAATACAAGATCAACTGGTGAAAAAGAATGCAACACGGGATGGAAATAAGTCTTTTAATATTGCAGAAGCTTATTGAAACTATGCCACAGTGAATGTGTGCTGTAATCAAAGCTTTGGTCCTACCAAATATTAGAGCGTGTGACCCTTTTTTTTTCTCGTGACGCCTTTTTTTTTTGGGTCAAGCAGAGTATTTTGCCTTCTTTTAAAGTGCCCCGTGCAAATTTCGGAACCAGACAGAGCGCAAAAATGACCACTATTGCAAAATCTTAAGAACCAGACGCAGTGGCATAGACATTTACATCTCTTGTTTCCTAGTTGGCGTCATTTGGTATCTGATCTATGATAATGTTTTAGTGGATGGTGGATTTCCAACTGAAAAAGTTTGCTGCTACTCCAAAAATGCCAAAAAAAAGAGAAAAGCTTTAAGAGCTGAGCTATGTACAGTATGTAAAGAAACACTGGCCGAGTTGAAGACATGGCAATGCACATGGGTTTTAGAGAACGGCTCGTGGCAGCTTGCCTTTCACTGTTCAGACAGATGCGTCCCGCAGAGGGACTGGAAGAGAGGGAGAGGACAAGAAACCTGTGCATGATTGACTTTCAAGTACTATCTCCTGGGGAGAGAGTTCACCCTGGAAACCGAGCCCTCCAATGGCTTGAGTCCATGAAAGACACGAACAGTCCCATCACCAGATGGTTCTTGTTCTTCCAGGGAAGCAGGACACTGTGGTAGACTTCCTGTCCCACAACCTGGAGGCCCAACCTTCTAAAGGGGGAGCAAATGTGAGGGAGTTGTAGACCACGCCCTCACCAATCAGGTGACTGGTGCAGGCACAGATTTGGAGGCATCATCTCAGTGCAGGGCAGCCAGGTGAATACCATCACCCTAATTTGGTTTTAACCAAGTGCCACCAAGGGGAGGGGGGGGTTCAGCTGGGAACCTGGGACCTGAACACACCCTCCAGAAGAAAATAGAACAGTGGCCCCAAATGGTGATGTAGAAAAGTGCACACAAAATATTACCTCTGGGGTTCAAAAGTGGAGCTGTTACGGTTTTTTGATACCTTTTTTAATCTTACATTAATGACAATATTGATATTATATTTAACTTCTTGTTTCTGGAGTTGTATATGTCATTCCCTGCCTCAGTTTGAATACAGCTACTATCCATGCGTTAGCTTGTCTGTTTTGTGGTCTAGTCCTCCGTTTGCAGCAAGATCATGGAGCTGCTGGGACAGAATGAGATCGACCATCACCAGAGACAGGTGGCCATCCTCAGCCAGGACAGTTTCTACCGAGTCCTGACCCCGGAGCAGAAGACCAAGGCCATCAAGGGACAGTTCAACTTCGACCACCCTGGTGAAAAAAAACACACTCACACACACACGCGCAATGCTTCAAGATATCAATTGGCACAGTTTGAAAATATAAGCAAAGAAGGGAGTAAAACAATTGCCCTTGAATCTTGGGCTGTGCAATCGGTCACACCACATCCAGAACTAAACCAGGACTAGAAGAAGACCAAACCGGGTTTACATCACAACTTAAGTGTGGCCAAACAGTGGATCAAACCAAGAAAAGTGAACATAGCCTTAATGTTTGGCTCTTTTGCTGAAAAACTCTATTACTAGAAAAACAAGTGTTTTTGATATAGTTAAAGAGGACATATTATGTTTTTAATCTGGTTACAACTATGTTTCCTCATCATTAATTTACTCAAAGTTACCTACCCCCTATCCCCGCCCACATCCCTGTGCTTTGTTGTGATTCTTTGAAATATTCAGACTCCGAGTGATGCATGTAGTGTCACGTAGCCACTTTTCAGAAATAAAACCATGTAAATGACAAACTGCTGCTTGTTACGATAAATGTGACTATGAAGGGGCGGGGTTTATCAGTACAGAAGTCAGTGGACCTGTTTTGTATTATTAAGCCGTTTTAGATCAAAATTGCAGTTTACAATGAACACAATTTAAAATGATGACCTATTTGAGTTGCAATTCAATACTCGGTTGAAAAATATAGTATAATATGTCTCCTTTTTAATTGATTTTCAACCTGTGGGGAGTGGACATTTGACAACAATTCAAGTTTTGAGTGAATCTGACTGTAAAAGTGTATGTAAAAATGTCCTGGAGGCAAAAAGTCTTCGCAACTGGAAAACTAGTGTCTCTGATTCAGAAGTCATTAAACCTGTTTTTGTTTCAGATGCGTTTGATAATGAACTCATCATTTCGACTCTGTGCGACATCAAAGCGGGGAAAAGTGTTCACATCCCGGTCTATGACTTTGTGAGCCACTCCAGGTAAATGTCTTGTATTAATATGCAGGGATAACTTTTATTTTTTTAATCCTTTTTGTTTTGTAAATCTCAAGAACATTTTTGGCTTCAAGTCCGAGTCAGGCCCAAAGTCATACCAAATTACCATACTGCTAATTTTTTTTGCAATGGTGGGTTTTTTGGTGTGGATTTTGTGCATTCAAACTTTCTCAAGTCACTGGGATTCAAGTCCAAGTCGAGTCCCAAATCTTCCTGGTCCTGTGCTCGTAACTGTGGCAAGTGTTTTATGTCCGAAAATCACAATTCAAAGTTCAAGTTCAAAGGTTTTTTTAAAAGATTGTAGCAGTAGTTAGGGCTGTTGTTGTTGGGTCGATTAATCGGTTGATGTGTGTCCTGGTCGACCCACATTAGTTGCTGAATTTGTTGGGATGATTTTTAATGGTTTTATATTCACAACAGCAGAAAGAAGAAGGAATGGGGGGATTTATCTAGAGAGATGGGTATAAATGGTCTCTGGTATAGATAAATACACTGTTTACTAGTAGTTTTCTGTTTGAATGTTTGTAATTGTGTAACTTTGAGGACAAATACACGGCCAAATCGTAGATTCTTCATTCGTTTTAGAGCTCTGCACCGCACCATGCCCTTTTTAGATGACTTATCCAGAACACAGAACATGTCTTCAGTCATGTCTGCAGCAGTAGTAGTATGCAGCAGTATTCGTTACATGTCTGGCGTTGCAGGAAGCAGGAGGCGGTGACCGTGTATCCGGCTGATGTGGTTTTGTTCGAGGGGATCCTCATGTTTTACTCTCAGGAGATCAGGGACCTGTTCCAGATGAAGCTGTTTGTGGACACCGACGCAGACACTCGGCTCTCCAGAAGAGGTACACATGACGGATAACAAGTCCAACCATCAGCTGCAGCATGATGACCACAGTCTGACATGTGAAGGCGGTGGCATAGTGACTCACTTCTGCACATGCACCAGGGGAACAGTCAGGATTTATAGAACCATGGTAACATTTGCAACTTAAACCATAAACAGTGCAGAACATCTTATCTCTAAGGCTGCTTAAAGCTTCATAAATCTGAATATCTGACAAATAAAGATGTCCCGATATCAAATGATAGCGTTACAACAAACAGTGACAGCCTGATTTGAAATTGAATTTAAAAAAAGATCACCGTTCCTCTAGTATGTGTCCAGAGTGTATGAAAACAAACATTCTGAATGATAAAATAAAGTTGCAGTGATTTAGCAAGGCATTTGATTTTTTTTAAATTAAAAAGTGTTTTTAAATGAAAAAGGCAGATTATTTTGGTTTTCGTAAACTTTTAAATTATCGTTGTTGTAACATTAAACATTTTGTCATTGTTAAGCCTTTTTTTTCTGACTTGTAAATGAAGCTTAGCTTCAATATAACTGAAATGATCGTGCATTGATGAATGAAGTATATTAAGATATCGCAATAACACAAAGATCTTCCATCAGACTGAAATGCACTGTTTTTCAAATGGAAACATTGAAACGGTTTGATTTTTTTTTTTTTTAATTAATACATTTTCAGTCTAAATTAGCCTTGATTTAGTCACCATTTTGTCTGTGTTAATTTTTTTTATTTAGTTTAACTGATTATTGTCAAAAAGTGTATTAAAACACAATAACATCACGTCACAAACATTCCCAACTTCGTGCTCGAATTCTAACATTGTCACGATTATTTTTTAGTTCTTATGATTATAATGTGACCTGAATATTTACGATAATCAATTAACTGAATTGTTTTTTTAATATTCAAAACAAATAAGAATATAGCAGCTTTACAAGTGTGTTTTTCTATGAAATGACGCCACAGGGTAAAACATAAAAAAACAGAATGTGCTGAGAGGAAGTTGAATAATCTTGTCCTTGGATTTCTGGTACAAATCCAGTCACAGGTGCACTTTCACGATTTCATGGTCTTTCTCTTTGTAGTTCTGCGTGACATCAACGAACGCGGACGAGACTTGGAGAGCGTTTTAGCCCAGTACATTACATTTGTGAAGCCTGCGTTTGAGGAGTTCTGTCTCCCTGTGAGTACAAACCGTGAAGCAGAAATGACCTCAAAACGACCTCTTTTGTCTGTAAAATCTACTCAGTCGAGACGGCCTTTAAGTTGCAACACTTTATTTTCATCTGGGTCAAATGTTTGTGTCGTTCGCAATCTGAACTAACCCCTTAATTGAAAAAATAAATAAGTATTTGCAAAAATAATCGTCATTTGCAGCTCTAGGTGTGGTTTTTTTTTATTTTATTATTATTATTTTTATGTGGAAATTTAAATGGTGCATTAAATAACCCTGTTCAAACTATTCCGTAGGCTTTATTAGACGCGACAGTGTCGCCTGAAATGAGGATATTAGAGGGTAGGACATTCAGCAAATTGTAGGAACTGGAATGTAATGTTGTGTAAAGTCTGAATTGTTAAAATAGGTTTGAGTAAGTAAAGTCATTTAAAAAATAACTTAAAGTAGTTACAAACAGTATAAAGACTTAAGAGCTGGAACTCGAGTCTGTCTGGGAGATTTAGCAAAACATTTGTATAGAAATGCTCGTTTCAGATGGCTTGAGTTCTATTTTCACCCGAGTGATCTCAAAAACGTATTGAGACAGTCGTTTTTTGTCAATCTTACCCTCCACCTCCAGTTGAAATGAAGTGTTTGTGTACAACATGCTTTCACTCTGATGTGATTTATATACCGTATTTTCCGCACTATAAGGCGCACTTAAAAACATTTATTTTTCTCAAAAAATGACAGTGCGCCTTATAACCCAGAGCGCCTTATATATGGATTAATTCTGGTTGGTGCTTACTGATCTCGAACCGATTTTATGTGGTACACTGTGCTCAAAAATCCGTCAAAATGTTTTATCACAACTTTGGTAAACTACAAAGCCGCACCACTTCCAGCATTACGGTTACCGTAGCGAGGAGCGTCGCGGAGTAATACTGTGCTTCACCATAACATTACAGTGTGTGTATAAGGAATTTGAAGGATTTGTGGACGAGGAATACCTGAAAAAGTGAGTGTATTATGTTTTATTTTACGTGATATAGTGTTAACTGAACAATTTTGAGTTATTGTGAATACGCCAACGTTTAATTTAGCGGTATCTGACTGTTTTTTTTTTAACGTGTTGTACCTGAGCCATTTTGAGTTACTGTGAATACGCCAACGTTTGATTTAGCGGTATCTGACTGTGTTTTTTTACGTGTTATACCTGAGCCATTTTGAGTTACTGTACTGTGAATACGCTAACGTTTGATTTAGCGGTATCTGACTGTGTTTTTTTACGTGTTATACCTGAGCCATTTTGAGTTACTGTGAATACGCTAACGTTTTGATTTAGCAGTATCTGACTGTGTTTTTTTACGTGGTTATACCTGAGCCATTTTGAGTTGCCGTACTATGAATACGCTAACGTTTGATTCACCGGTATCTGACTGTTTTTTTACGTGTTATACCTGAGCCATTTTGAGTTACTGTGAATACGCTAACGTTTGATTTAACGGTATCTGACTCTGTTTTTTTACGTGTTATACCTGAGCCATTTTGAGTTACTGTGAATACGCTAACGTTTGATTTAGCGGTATCTGACTGTGTTTTTTTACGTGTTATACCTGAGCCATTTTGAGTTACTGTGAATACGCTAACGTTTGATTTAGCGGTATCTGACTGTGTTTTTTTACGTGTTATACCTGAGCCATTTTGAGTTACTGTGAATACGCCAACGTTTGATTTAGCGGTATCTGACTGTGTTTTTTACGTGTTATACCTGAGCCATTTTGAGTTGCCGTACTGTGAATACGCTAACGTTTGATTCACCGGTATCTGACCGTGTTTTTTTACGTGTTATACCTGAGCCATTTTGAGTTACTGTGAATATGCTAACGTTTGATTTAGCGTATCAGACTGTGTCAGAACGTGTTTCCATTGAACAAGGTTGGGACTGTTTTGTTTAGCTTAATGCGCCTTATCGTCCGGTGCGCCTTATATATGGACAAAGTTCAAAAATAGACCATTCATTGACAGTGCGCCTTACAATCCAGAGCGCCTTATAGTGCAGAAAATACGGTAATTGAATGTCCCTGGAAAAAAGTCCTCACGGCTTCTTGCTTTTCTAGACAAAGAAGTATGCAGATGTAATCATACCAAGGGGAGCCGATAACCTCGGTGAGTGGCTTTTTCTTTCTAGGAAAAACTTAAAATGTTCTCCATGATAAAGACGAGAGATATAAACACGTCTGAGGAAGTGCTTTAGCTACTGGTGTCTCTGTGCTATCGTGAAGGCCACAGCTGCGTGCACGTCTTAAGATTAAACAATTATTTAAGATATTAACATTGTTGAAGATGCCAACGTCTGTGTAAATATTTTAGTTTTAGCTTTCCAAAATGTGTAATGTGATTACTTAAAGGTGACATATTAGGCAAACTCGACTTTAAGTTTGAGATTTTAATCTTGTTTCAACTGTGTTTCTTCATCATTAGTTTAGTCAAAGTTGTTTTGATTGATTCCTGCATGTTGGAGTAATACTGAATTGTCCTGCAACTGAGGCTGGCGTGCTCGGAAAATTCCTCTTTTCACCCACCCCCTATCCCCGCCCGCATCCCTCTATTCGGTTGAGATTATTTGTGAAAAATTAAGAATTTGAGTGATGCATGTAGAGTTCTATCATGTCTTATCCATTTTTGTCAACTCAAAACCTTTCGGCTCGTCACTTTGGACCTGCTAAGTACTTTCTACTTTTCAGTCCAGTTAAAAATATAGTGAAGTAAAAGTATCCACTGTACAAATGACTTAAGTACAGATAGCACAACATTTCTTAAACACAGTATTTTTTTTCCGTTGCGCCACTGATTAGCGCGTTGACCAATCGCATGCTCTGTTTCTACAGTTGCCATAAATCTGATTGTGCAGCACATCCAGGACATCCTGAATGGGGGTTTGACCAAACGAATGAATGGATGGATCAACGGATACGGGACAAAGAAGCAGCAGAGCATTGAGCCCAGCACCCGGCCCCACTGAGCAGAGCCTGACAGAAGGGGGCAGCACTGAGCAGAAAGCCTTCCACAGACAGAGGGCAGCACTAACAGCTCGGCCCTCATGAGTTTGAAGAATGGTCAGAGCTCCGCAGCAAAGAAGATTGGTGTTTGGACTGAATGAATGAAAAAAAGGGTGCATTCCCATTTACTCTACATGATTATAAACAAATGTGTTGAGGTAGTTTTGAACATGAAGTCAAACACTAGAAGCCTTTTCTGAAGCGTCTTTTCAAACTGCTGCGCCTCTGCCTCAGCACTGAAAAGCCCAGTGCCTAAAACTACTTGAAGCTTTGACTATTCAATAATCCAGCAGCGCTCTTAGCCTTATCCAAGCTCACTTTGTGAGCCAAACTCAATGCAACACGCTCTGTACTGCAAGGAGCGCTCAATAGATTTAGGTTGTTCAGGTTATCCAATAGTACTGTCCGTTTGCTTTGCTTTGTGCAAAGCCAACTTATTTAATAATGAAACAACCAATTCTCACCTCAATCGGATGTGTGACATCGCCAAAGAGTCATTCAGTTCTTTTTGTTAAAACTTGAATCTTTAACATTAAAACCACAACAGTATTTAATTTAATTCAAACCTTCAGATGCAAGTTTCATAGACATTGTGTTAAAATCAGAAAGCTAAAACACAGAGGTGGTACCTAGTACTGTTCTGTTTCCTGTGTACATTTGTACATTATGTTCTCAGGTATTGTTTACTTGAGTTGTCTTTTCAGAGAAGTGTATTTACTAATATGTTAATGTAATGCCCACACTAAAGTAGAGGGCTTTTTGTCTTTCAAGGACGTCAAAAGAAATGAATGCATTTATAAGCAATGTGATCATACTTGATGCAATTCAAATTTCTGCTGATCTTTATGGAAAGTATTATTAAAATTCAAACATTTTCTGTTCGTTCTGTTCCTCCTTTTTATAAACTTTATTTATTTTGGCTGTTGGATCAAGAGTATACTATATCAAGAGTTGATGAAGTACGACAATATATATTCAAAGTTATATTTAACATCTTGTACAAGTATAACTGAAAACTTTACATTCTCTTCAGGGGCTCCTGTTCAGAACAGTCACAATTTAAATTACAGCAAGAGCAGATAGATGCCATTCATCTCAATACATTTTATGTGGGCTATATACATAACCATTTCCATACAGGAGGGAACGTCACATTTAGAGAGTTCATCGTCTCAAAGTTATATGGTACAATTATTTATGTCCATTTTGAATGATTGAACAAAGTAAGTTACAAATGCATCCCAGATCACTCTCTGGTGGTTGACTTCTGCCCAAAAAGCCCTCTGTACAGTTCACTCTTGGCTTCATCCGTCATCGCGCTGTGATCCATTGGGGCCATGAAGTTCATCAGTTTACTGTGAATGTGGAACCGGACTTTCCGGCCTTTACTCGCTTTGGTATCCACTTTCTTTTTAATCTTACTCCTTAGTTTCTGTATTGCCAACCACTGCCTGCCCATGGCCACTTGGTCGTTTGGATCTGTCGCGTTAGTCTTGCGTTCAATAAGCTCTCTCAATAACTGATGGTAAAAATCGTCATCGTCAAAAATGTCCTCATCTAAATCTTTGAGATGAGAGTTTGTTTTTAGCTCTTTCTCCGGCTCCTCTCCTTCTACTGTTGCACTTTCGGAGATCAACGCTCCTTCTTTCTTTCCCATAATCTTGTATTCAGATCGGCGAGTTTGCGTACGCTTTATTAGTCTATCTTTATCCATGAGGACTTGCTCGATTTGTGTGAGAACGTTTCTATCAAATGCACCGAAAGCTTTGCTGGTTTTCCCCATGGTCAGCCTGGTTTTGTCGTGCCACTTTTGGAGAGTTGCGTTTTGGTAAGGCGTGAATGCCGCAAACCGCTTGGCCATGATGTCAGCATATTCTGCCATTTCCAGTTTGCGTTTTCGTGGCTTTTTGCTATTTTGTTCAACAGTGCAATCTTCATCGCTTATAATCTCCTCGTCGCTTTGCTCTCCCAAACTGATGGCTCTTGTATCTGCACTCTGTACCAGCAGTTCATCCTGTAACTCTAGCAACGATCTTTGCAGAGCTTTTAGCGCCTTGTGCGAGTTTTTCAGCGCTCCGGCGAAGTCAGCGTTTTTCTTGAATTCTGGAAAGGTCGGCGGTTGAGGAAGCTGATTGGCCGAAACCAGAGCTTTCTGGAACTTGATTCGTCCTTCGAGAAGCTGGTCCCACAGAGCGACTTGGTTCTTCACGGCTTGGCCTTTCTCCACTTCCTCGTTGACTTTATCTTGAGAAAATGTCTGAACTGTGGAGTCGTCTTGTTCCGAGTCGTCCTCCACGGAGCTTTCGCCTTCTTCACCGTCACTTTCCTCCTCATCCTTATAAAAGAAGTCATGTATTAAGTTAATATAACGGGTAACATCTTTGTCACACATGCAGATCTCTGGTGATGGGCCATATCAGGGATTTTTGATTCAATCTGATTAGTAAAGTATCGCAATATTGATCTGATAGCCATTTACAGTGAATATCTTTCTTTTTTGCTCCACATCTACCGGAACTAATAAAACTAAAATATATGTGCAGGAAACCTAAACTATAAACCTTTTGATACCAGTCTCGGTATCAATAATTGGAATCTAACCGGCCAGCACTACTAAATACTAAAAGATATTCATTCATTCATTTTCTACCGCTTGTTCCCGTTAGGGGTCGCGGGTGACTGGAGCCTATCCCAGGTACTTTGGGACTTAGGCGGGGTACACCCTGGACAGTGGCGAATTCGTCGTAGGGGTAACACAGAGACATAGACACACAGAAAACCATTCACTCTCACACTCATTCACTAGGGCCAATTTACAGTTGCCAATTGACCTAACACATGCATGTCTTTGGACGGTGGGAGGAAGCCGGAGAACCTGGAGAACTAAAAGATATGTTTATTTTATTTTTTCCAATCTACTCCGGACAAAACAGAACAAATAATTTAAACCTGGGACTGATGAACTAAATAAAGATCTAGTAATTTAAAGCCCTAGTATGTAACATTTTAGCCCTAAAATATACTTTTTAAATGTTTTTATTGCACTGAAAAACATAGGTCCTTACAGTGTGCGGGCTTGCATCTCCACAAACCTGACTTGTACTGCTGTGTTAATGGAAATGTTCCTCTGACTGTAATATTCTACAGTATGGCATAAAACTTATCTGCAGGGAGAATGTTCCAAAGTGGTTTAAACTATCTATTTCCTTAGAATCATGTGGGTGACGTCCAGGAAGTTGCTTTAATTCATTGTTAACTTAATGTTATTATATTTAAACTGTATTTTATTGGTTTATTTTTGTATTACTTAATAAACCAATGCATCAACAACATAACTTTGGCTTAAACATCAAAGAGTGCATCTCGTTCATTTCCCATTCACCCGGGAGAATTATTTGGGGATGTATTGATTTTATTAAAATTGGCTGTAATACTACTCATAATAAAATCTTACTTCTTCATCCTCCTCGTCTTCACTCACTCCTAAGTCGTCCATGCCCTCAGTCAGTTTGCGGAAGTCCACTGCTTTTGGAAAAGTCACCCCAGAGTCATTTAAATCATCGCCGTCATCGTTTAAATTGTAATCTTTGTCAGATTCTTGACGCTTTTCTTCTCCTTCGGACTCCTCCTCATCCTCCTCTTCATTATCATCTTAAAAATGGAAAATAATTCATGCATTACTCCTGAAGGTGAAATACAATCATTTTTGCAACTGAAACAACAGAAAATGATCCAAGTCCTTGTGGGAAGATGTCTGTGATTATTCCAATAGTCGACTAGTCAGCTATTATTTAATTCAAATCGAGTTAAAAGATTTACATTGCAAATTAAGATTGTTTGATACAGATTTAAACATAAAAAACGGAAGACGTATAGATAAATTATAAATGAAATGTAAAATTAGAGACATTTACTAATTGTATTGACTTTTTTGCCATTTTGATTTAATAATGCCACCTTCTTTGTAAAAAAGTATTTTGGCATATGTTCTAGATTCTGTATAGTCCAGATAAATTGAGATAACGATTATTAAAATAATGACAAATTATTTTAGAGGTCAATTAGTCACGATTAATAATTGCAGCCAAAATAAATACATGATTTGTCCATTTTATATATATAAATTATGTGTAAATATGGCCAAATGATGTTTTCTCTGAGTAAAGACCATCCCACCTAACAAAGTAATTATTAGAAAAACATGAGAAACAGTCAGTTGTAAGCACTTTGAATATAATGCTGTTGACAGGGAATGATTGTATTTCAGTTATGAATCTTACAAAATACTAATTATTGATAACACAAGGGGAATAGAAAAGACTTTACCATCTTCTCCTTCCTCTTCTTCCTCCTCCTCCTCATCATCATCACCCTCCTCCTCTTCCTCGGAGTCCTGCAGCAGTTGTTTCCTGGACACCGCCTTGCCCGCATACCTCCTGTCCGTGTCCAAGAGCAGAGAGGCGGCGTGTTTCCTCAGGGCGCTCGGTTCCACTCTCCCGTGTCCATCGTCCTCCTCCTCTTCATCTTCGTCAAACGTTTCGATGACTTTAGCTTTGGTTTCCTCGTCGCCATCGTCTTCGGGATCAATAAATTTGGGTTGAGGGTTAAGTAAATCCTCCAACTGTTGAGAAAATGAGCCAGACATGGTGAAAAATTATTAGAATTTCACACGTGTGTTGCTCTGATGGCTCCGATGCCACAGCGGTCCGCAACAGAGGGTGATGACGTGTATAAGGAGCGACAAACTACACTCTAGTCCCACAAGTTTGACTGTCAGGGAAATGGAAAATCATTTGTGTTCACCGAACAGAAAGTTAACTAAATCCGCTGAGCATAATAGTTTACAGTCAGGAAAGGTTTTATTGCTCTTGTCTGTGAACAATATTCCCAAAGTAGGATTTTGCATCGGCAATATTTGTAACGCAGAACAATTACTATAGTAAAATATAAAGTATGACAATATAAAGCATGTATAAAAAATAAAGGTGTTGAATAAAATAAATCATAAAAAAAATTCTTTGGCTAGACATTATACAAAATGTACAGTATAGGAGAACAGTGCTGTTGTCAACATTAATTATTGGGGTAAACGTTTCACTACATGTCGGTGTAATCCCTCATTCGTCCAGGAGTGTTCCATTGTAGAAAAAGATTCAGGTGTTGTCATCTGGACTTTATTTTAGAAAAAACGATACGTTTCGACTCTCGATCCAAGAGTCATTCTCAATCAGTGAAACAAGTCTGAGAACTCCTGTTTATATCCTACTCTGTGAAAGCCCTGCCCACAGGGCGGGACCTCCTGATAATGGCCCATTGAAACTGGGATGGGCCTATTGTTCTATTGTTCCCTGGCGTTTGGCTGTCTCACCTTGAGTGCCTGTTTAGCATCAGAATGCCTCGGCCGTCTCCAGGGTTTCAGCAGACCATTATAAACAACTGGAAGGTTGAATGGAGGTTTAAGATTGACAGTCCAGATGACTACGCCTGAATCTTTTTCTACAAAGTTTCATTACATGTTAATTTCTGAAGCAAAACTTTGAAATGCTCACATGACGGAAACGTAATTACTTTACCTGGATAGTTACACAATCAATATGGCGTTAAACTTAGCTAAGTGAAGTTACAGGTCATTTCTGTGGAGAGGCGAGTTAAGTCACAGAGGGAATTAACATTTTCAAGGTATTTTATGACAATAAAAACACCTATAAATGCACAATTGCAAGACAGAATTGTTTAAAGCCGTAATGTGGTATATTACAGGGAAAGCAATGACATCTTGGTGTGGATAAAACAGATGGAAATCAAACCACACATTTTTAATGTGATGCCAGTCCTGCTCTTAAATACACTCACAATTTGGAAGCAGAAACCAAAAAGGATCATTAAAATGTATACATTATTTCAACACTATAAAAGAGGGCCAGTACTGTATAACATATTTTTTCCAACAAAAAACATCCGAGATGTTTTGTTTTTACCTGATATTGCACAAAAATAAGACGTAGACACAAAAAACCTGCGAGACAGAACTCGGGTAAAATCCCGCTTTGCCTTCAATCTTGCGCGCATGCGCACACTGTCAGTGCACACTGCCCTGACCGTTGCCGCTGTTAGCTCAATTCTGTCCCGACGTGTTCGTACTAATTTCTTCCAAAGTTTACAGTGAAAATGTCCACAAGCGATTTTTATTTGCGTTATTATGTGGGGCACAAGGGCAAATTTGGACACGAGTTCTTGGAATTTGAGTTCAGACCTGACGGTAAGTTTGTTTTGGCGCTAGTTTAGAAATGTTAGCGCCGCTGCGTGTTTGCTCTGAGCTAACTAGCCACCGGTTTATTGTAGGCCTCATTCACTCACAAAAGAAGTTCTCAACAATTTCTTTAAAAAAAATCATCATCATCGGGCGCGGAACAGCATTATAGTGGTGCATTGGGTGAATTTCAAATTGCACTGGTTGTTTAAACTTAGCTATAAAGTAGTTTTAAATGGGAAATATTGTGCTAAATCAGATCTAATGAGATTTTAACCTTGTTACATCAGTGTTTCCTCATCATTGGTTTACTCACAGTTGTGTTTTGTTAGATTCTTGCATGTTTGAGTTAATCCTGTATTGTTCCTGAAATCCCGTTTTCACCTATCCCCTATCCCCGCCCACATCCCCGGATTTAGTTGAGATTTTTATGAAAAATTAAGACTCTGAGTGACACACGTAGAGTTCTAAAATGTCACATTGTCACTTTTTAAAAATAAAAAAACATATAAATGACAATCTGCTGCGTGTTACGGTGAAATGTTACTATGAGGAGGCGAGACTTATCAGTTTGGCAGTTTTGAACAGGAAGTCAATGGGCCTATTTCTGTTACTGAGCTGTTGTAGATCAATATTGCAGTTTACAATAGACAAAATGTATAAAATGATGATCTAAGTTTAAGTTTTTATTCAATACTAAGTACCTGGGGGGAAATCCATCACAGGTCCCCTTTAATGATTATGTATAGTGTATCCTCATTTTCTATGTTTCTTTTTCAGGTAAACTGCGATATGCAAACAACAGTAACTACAAAAACGATGTCATGATCAGAAAAGAGGTATTTTTAATTGATTTCAGTTTTTATTCATCTATTGAACATTGGTAGTCGTAACAATCTTAACACAAGCAGCATGTTTATGGATTGCCACAAGAATAAACCTGCATATTCTAACGTTTGTGAATATGGCTTTTCTTTTGTACAAAGTGGTTATTTACTGTGTGTGCTATTGCAGGCGTACGTACACAAAAGCGTGATGGAGGAGCTGAAGAGGATAATCGATGACAGTGAAATCACTAAAGAGGACGACGCTCTGTGGCCACCTCCAGACAGAGTGGGCAGACAGGTTTGTCCATTGTGGCTCTCCCGCATGAATAATTACATACTACTTACCAGGTATCTACATATCTGAGTATGTCATATATAAGGCTCATAAAAATCTATTTAGACACATGTGCACATTTGATTAAACATGCAAAGTAGTTATTTCTCCAATTTTGATGCCAGGCTAATTAGAATATTGCAAGTAGCTCTATACTGAGGCACATTTAGTATTTTATGAATACTTGCTCATCTAAAAAGGAGGATATTTTAGGAAATATCTAAGAAATGCCCATTCGCCCTTGTTTTTTCAACAGATCTGTTATACGTTATTTTATTTACAGGAACTTGAAATTGTAATTGGAGATGAGCACATTTCATTCACCACCTCAAAGATTGGATCCCTAATTGATGTCAACCAGTCAAAGTGAGTTTTTTTTTTTTGTGAAACCAGAAGTGAAGTAAGTTTGGCATATTAATATAACTTCCCCCATGTCTCCTCCAGGGACCCAGAAGGCCTCCGTGTGTTCTACTACTTGGTCCAGGATCTTAAATGTCTCGTTTTCAGTCTCATCGGACTTCACTTCAAGATCAAGCCAATTTAAGTCTTCTCACTTTCTTTAGTGCTTTAGCTATTTTTGTCGGATCTCATTTGTACATTTGCCTGTGGTGGAGTCTTTTTTTATTTTAAATAAAATGTTGGAAAACATGCCTGTTTGTTAAGAAAACTTATGATCTTGAATTTTTATTCACATGATGTTGAATCAAACACATCCACACAAACCAAAGAGGCTGAGAATTCTGATTATACAGGGAGGAAAGTATTTGAACACCCTGCGATTTTGCAAGTTCTCCCACTCAGAAATTATGGAGCGGGTGGAAATGTTCATTGTAGTTGCAAATAAGGCGTAATTACTTTCCTCACTGCACATTACATTATTAATGCTTTGAGTGCTTTGCTTAAGCTGCAGAGGGTTTGTTGATAAGGCACTTTTCTGAACTATTAATCTACTGCTCAGTCTAAATACAACAAATGGTTACAGTGCAGAAACAATCTTCAGAGGTAAAACATTTCTTTTTTTTCCTCATTTAATTTAAATAGCTTAGTGTTTTAATTTAACTTAATACAGTATTCTAACTCCTAGATTGGTTAGCTCAGTGGTTTTCCTTCCAGAACTGCGAAAATGTCCTCCAACGACTTGTGGACACACTGAAGGAACTCGTGCACATTCCGAGCTGGGTACGTGGACACGTTACAGCCAATCCAGTCGTCATGAACGCTGTATCCCACCCCAAATCCATCTGGGACGACGGGCGCGAACCCCCCCAGGCTCACGGCGGGACTGGTGAGGGTGCTGGTGGACAGGATGTTGTGGTTGATGGAGCTATAGGCTGGGTCTGTGTACAGGCTGTGCAGAGCCTGCCCCTTTGAGTTGGCCAAATACCGCATGGCAAAGAGATGGCGGTCAAAACCTTGGCCTGGTGGCAGAATAGAATGTATTTTGGTATGAAACTAATGGATATTAACGCAACAAGGTATAAGGTCAAACAAATCAAACAGAAACAAATCAATGCTGCAAACTAAGGCTGCACAATGAGATTTTACTGTTGTGATTAGATTTGCAATATATCTTTTTAAAAAAAGGAGGATTCGGTTTGGAGTGCACAGGTAAACAATTTCAGGAGCATTTACATTTGAGATGAGACTCCTGAACTGATTAACTAATACGAAAGTCCTATTTCAGAGAGGTTTTGTTCTTTGAAGAAGACATTCTGTCATTGAAAATAATTGCAGCCTTAAGGATTTTATACTTCACAACTCAAATTGCGACTGATTCAATTGTGATATATTGTGCAGCTCTAGTGCAAACCAACAAACTAACACAAAACGTAAGAGCGTTTGAAATACTAACCCATAGCTGCCTCCTTGGTAAGCTGCCCGTGGTACTTGGAGCACTCATCCAGCATGGCCTTCAGTTCCTGCACGCTGTGTTTCCCCGGTTCTTGAACAAAAGCGTGGGAGCAGCGTTTGGTGTGGATGGTGGCAGGTCTGATGGTCTCTGTACGCCCGTGTTTAAACGCCGCCGTGCTACAAGACTCATAAGTGGCCACGGTCTGTCCATATTGCCTCAAAAAACCCATCTGAAAGGCCAACTGCGCAACAGCATCCGGGCTCAACTTGCTCTTTTTCAACTGCTCTTTACCGCCCTTTTTAAACTCCATGGCGTCAATGGTTAGCTTAGATACGGCTGCGTCGAAGTTCTCCTTGGCTTTTTGGATGCCGCTTTTCAATTCGCCGTCCAAGTTGAATTGCAGTCTTTGGACGGCGGCGGCAGAATCCACAGCGGTGGGAGCAGAACTAGGACTCACGAGGGGTTTTTCGGTCGTATCTTTGAAGACTTCGTTTTGGAATCTCAGCACTGCCACGCCGTCTCCCCACGAATGCTCAAAGTTGATTGCGGCGTTTCCGTCTTTGGCTATGATGATGCTGAAAGACTTGTCGTACCAGCGATTGCACCCATCTCCGTGAAGCATATTATGAGAAATGTGAATGTGGTCCTTCATCGCTTCATCGTCAAGACAGAGACAAAACAAGGCGCTGTCAACGGTTTGCAAAAGTCCCCCGTTTCCATTTGCGATCAGCTTCTCCCTGAGACTTGCCCATACATCTCTGTTCTCGCTTGTTAGGACGCCGATCGGACTAGAAGGCGCTGGAGTTTCATCGGACAAAATGTACTTCAAGTGGGAATGAATCTCGTCCGGTTTCGCCAAATTCCCATCACGATCCACGATGTCAAACACGTACAAGTGGCCTTTCCGCATGACCAAAAGATGCCTCCCTTTCTCGTCTGTGAACAGCTCGTCTCGCCCTTGTTTTGGCAGTCTGGCAGAGTTGAAAAGGCGGAAATATTGGGACATGTCCAAGGGGTAGGCGTTGACCATGTAGGCTCCATACCAGGACAGCGAGGAGGGAACCCAGCGAATAAATCTTTTGAATTGGTCTGTGTCGCTTTTAGCTGGGTTAAGGTGGAAGACTTCTGGCTCTAGAAGTCCTGCCCTGAGCGTTTTCATGAAGCGAACGGCAGAGCAAACCATGTTGGTGGCACGGATGAGTTGGTCGTTGTATTCCGGTTTGGGGTCGGGGTTGAAGGACATGAAGGGGTTAAAGTTGAGCACCACAGAGTCCCGTGCAGAGAGGTACATGTCAAACCAGGGCGCTGGAAGACAACAATGTAAGTAAGGACAAATAAACGTGGGTTCGATCTAGCTGTACTTCTGTTGTTCTAGGGTTGAGCGATATGACAATTAAAAGTGAACTGTGGTCGAACCCTTGTGACCATATAGTATTTCGAGAATGTCGTCAATGTTATATTGTCATTCGAGCTACGGTCAAACTCACTCTTTTACGTGATGCCACCAACAGTAGCTGGGGGCGTGAAGCTAACTGGAGGCTAATCTGAGCCTCCACTACATTGTGATGTGACCTACATTTTTGCCATATGGCCCAGCTTTAGTTCCATCACAACATTCAAAATTCATAATAATATTGCCATTCAGTGTCAACCAACACGAAGAAATTACTGTTACTAAGCACTTGTCTTTTGAAATGTGAAATGTAATGATCAACTTTGACACAATTGATGGGGAAATGCTAATAACCCAACAAATATTTGACATTAATTTACATCACAGCCAGGAAGGGAAACGTTTTTTAATTTTGAGTGTTTAAAACCACATCATACTGGTAATTGTTTTAAAATAAAGTGGCGTCTGTACCCGAGATGTAGCTCGTGTGCTTATTATTTTTGTCTTGGGCGACCAGTTCTTCGTTCAGCTGCTTCCCCACGCCATTCTTGAAATCTTCTACTATTTTCTCTGTGTTTCTGCCAAAACAAATGCCTGTCAGAAGTGCTTGTTTAATAATGAATTAACAAAAATGCTTGTCAAACTTACCTGAACTGGTCGTCATCCAGAAGAGGTCTCTGAGCAGCTAAGTATCTTCTAATTGTGTCCTCGAGTTTGGGTACCGGCAGCCTAGGAACAACAAAGTCAATTAATTTGACTATTTTTGTAATTGTAATTAGTGTTATTTCATTAGTTTAATCTTTATTAAAAGGCACAAACGTGGACACATGTTCCATAATTAAATCAATAAAAATGAAAATGCTTATTCATGAATCCAATCTGCTCACATTTATCATATTTTATCACCCATTTTATCTATCACCTGCCCATTATACAAAATGACTCTGATCACTGAATTTGCCATGGCCATGAATTGTACTAATGAAACTATTAAAAAAGGTGCTACTAATGGCAACTGTGTGTCACCAATGTACAGAACAATTTTAGGTCAGTCCTCTTTCTCTGCCAAAGCAGCAAGACAGTGGAATTGTTGAATAGCCGATTTAAAACTTAAATTACATTTCAAAATAAACTCAAATAGAATCTTTTAAAAAATATATTTTACATTCGTACTTTGTTTGATTTATTCGTGTACATTTCTTACAGACAGGTGTTGAAATTAGACAGTTGTGCTAAAATATCAAAACAATGCATCTCTGTACAACAGGCCATATCCAGTATAGCCTACTATCAAAAAGTAGTAATGTTGTAAACTTCTACTACCGTTTGCCCTCCTCTATTTATAAATATGACACAATCAAATAGTAGAACCTGGACATTTTAAGTGATTTATCTTTTAATAACTGATCTATTAGTCTAGAACTTCCCCCTCTAGTGGTCAAGTCAAACACCTGCCGTGCACTTTCACCCACATTCATTCAAAAGCTTTAGCCAGAAGAACCTTGTCCAACATTACAGTAACTATGCACACGAGAGCTTTTTGCGCAGTACATTTTATGCATATTGTGCGTGTAAACCATGGTGTAAACACAGTCTTACCTTGGCAGACTCTTCTGATAGTGCATGGACGGCACAACGCTCCGATGCAGATACTCGGAATGTTGACTGCTGCTGCTGCCACTTCCTGCTCTTGCACGCATCAAACTCGCATATTTCTCGACACAGTTAATGCTTCTCAATGACAGCAGTTTAGCCATGTTCGAAGCTAGCCCAGTCTATCAATGTACCATAAAATAAAAGGGGTAAAAGCGTGGAAATAAAGCAAGACAAGGACAGACAGGAACTGCGTCCAAAAGGAAGGTAAATATGCTAGCTACGGATTAGCCACAAATCGGTCTTCCGCCTTCAGTCGAGCTTCGTGAATGTTAAACAAAATAGCAGCTATAGTTAAAAAAAAAAAAATGGGTCAACAATAAACAGAACGTGTTTTATTTGGCGGAATATCACTGTGACATTTCAGCAATTATTACCAATGAAGTGGATCCAGGAAGTTGAACCGGTGAGGAAAAAAAGGTCACGTGATTGTAATGGCCTTCTGGGAGTTGGAGTTCTATTAGTGGGTAGGCGTATGGACGTACTACAGTTCCATGGGTAGGCTGGGTAAAGAGGAAATCCAGTGCATCCAAAAAGTATTCACTTTTTCCACATTTTGTTATGTTACAGTCTTATTCCAAAAAGGATTAACTTCCTTATTTGCCTCAAAATTCTACAAACAATACCCCATAATCAATGACAACGTGAAAGAAAGTAGTTAGAATTCTTTTTTTTTTTTCTGATTGTCTAATATGCTCGGTTTTTTAAAAAATGTGTTCCTATTGGTCTTATCTATAGAAATCCATAAACATTTGTAAGACAAAATGTAGGCCCATTGCTATCAATAAATCAAATAAGCCAAAACACGAGGAGGAAAATATTATAGACGACTACATTTTATAAAAAATAAATCATTCAACTAGGCTAATTGTATTGATGTATAAAGAGTAAGAAGAAGGAAAAAAGAAAAAAACATATTTGAGAGTTGTCCCTGTCACCAGCAGAGGGCAGTACATCCTTACTGTTTCAACTTTGGCCTTACTTGACTCCAGATCGTTCACACTTTTACACCAACTGGGACCAGACCAGACCTATTTCAAACCAGGCTTATTTTTAATTCACACAAGTGGACACACATCACAATAATAGTTTGATATATTTATATAGCTTAACATCACAAGGCCTAGATATTTGTATTACTCAGACAACATTAGTTCAAACTAATCGTGTGTAGCCTATTTGTGGTGTGTGTGTGTGTGTTTGTGTGTGTGTGTGTGTGTGTGTACAGAACAAAACAAAACCACAGAGCGAGAGGCAAAAAAAAGTCAGGCACATGTCCTGTGTGTCTTTTCCAGTGTTTAAGTTAACGTTTAATTCAATTCAATTCAATTTAATTAAATTAAATTTAACATTATACACCTCAAAGTTACTCAGCAACATTTTACTTTTTTTTTTTTTACTCATGACACATTATGGACATAAGTTACTTCATAGCTGGTTAGCTCAGGTTGTCCCTTTTAAACTTAATATTTGACCTTTTAATAAGTCTGTGGGGAAAATTAATTGGAAATTTACTTCCGGAACTGCGTGGTGGGGGGTTCCTACTATTTAACTTACCGCGATAAATCCATGTTATTTGTTTTTGTTTAATTTACATGGCAAAAACACAATTCAAACGACAACTTGACCATACACGTGTCCTTTAGGCTTGTCACACAGTTAGACAGTGGTACACGGCGGTACACGGTTGTACACAGTGTTACACATTGGTAAACATGGGTACACATTGGTACACATTGGTACACAGTGGTACGCGGTGGTACGCGGTGGCTGCGGTGGTGGAGGTGTGAGAGTAATGCGGCCGGACGTCGCTGTGTGTGCTCCCATAATGTCAGCGCTGAGCGGGGATCGGCGCTGACGTGCCAAGGGCCTCTCTCCACGACGCGCGGGCCGCTCTTGTCCGCTCCGATCAGCGCTGTCCAGGGTCCTGGCTGCCTGACCTACATCCACCCTCTGCTGTCGGTCGCTCCTCTCTCTCCCCTCTGTCCCGGGCCGCGCTGAGAGTGAGCGAGACGGGGCAAAGATGCACGAGGTCAAAGCACTCCTCACCGGGACGTCATGGAGAAACAAGACAAGCAAAACCTTCTCAATCACTGATGGGTAAATAAGGCAAAGTTAGGGCTATTGTGGGGCTCAGATTAGAGAGGGCATGATTATGCAGTTAATCAAATATCGTGATTATTTAGATCACAAGATAATCATAAGAACTGCAAAATAAGACAAAAAGTGCTTTTTGAAGTTATATTTCATAAAGCAGGTCTCCTAGGCTACTTGAATAATGGTCATCGATTAGACTGTGTGAATGAAAGAAAATTAAGGATGTCCTTGTTTGTTCATGATGTGAATGTGAGGTTTTTCTTGCAGTAATTATAACACAAAAATTGGATATGGTGACATCACTAGTTCAGACGATGACATTTAAATACTTTTTTATTATTATTTGCAGGTGAAATTAGACTTCATATGTAAAGCCTTATTTCACTTAGAACTTTAGTGAATACATGACGACGATATGTGAAAGTGTGCCAACGTGTGACTGTGGACTGAAATGACAGAAAATCTTACTGTATAGACTGTTTTGCCAAGACCTAAGACTGTGTTCACACTTGTCCTGGTTTGGACAGAGTTTGAGCCCAGTTTAGTCATGATGCAGACTTGGTTTGGTCCTTTTCCAGTCCTGGTTTAGTCCCCCGATCTGGTCCAGGTTTAGTCTCAGTTAAGTTCATTTTTTTTATATTGTGTGTACACAGTGTGAATGCACCCTTAAAAAAGAATAATACCCCATATGTTTTTCTTTTTTTCACACGTCACAAAGTGTTCCCCATATTAACCCTTCTTGTCCTATTGGACCAACAAAGCAAAACATAATACTGGAACAAGTCAAGCAGTTTCAATGTGTTATTTTTTTGTCAGTTTGCTCCCTCAACATATGCTTTTATGTAAAAACAGTCTGGATCCTAAAGATGTTTTATTCTTTCATTGAATCCACTTCATCCATAGATTTCTCAGGAGCATTGTGACTTAAAAGGTCATTTTCTTAAATTGCATTTCTCTCCCACAGAGACCTAAAGATCAGCCCTTAAAGTAGCTCCTGCACAGCCACTTACAATCTTAGACTTAACAACATTTTGACAAAACATACAGATTTTTTTTTAAAAATCAAGCCTGATTTATTAAAGTTTTAAGTAAAAGAAATTAGGCAATATTTAAGTCAGAGCTTACTCAAAAACTAAATAAGATGTCCAAAATCCCCTCTTTAAATTTTTTTTATCTAAATGAACCAAAAAAAAAATCTGTTTCTGTCCATTTTTCAGATTTAAATGCCACAAATATGTGCAAATTTTGATTGTGTGAGTAAACTACAGGGGAAGTTTTAAATTTACTTTAAAAATGTAATCTTTTTCCGTATTCACCTGCAGTGTCTCGCCTAGCTTTAATAGAGCATGAGCAGATTGATAAGATAGTAGTTACTACGCTTAAATCATTGTCAATAAACTATTTGTTGATAGAATTAAGTCTTTGTTCAGGCTTTATTAAGGCTATTAAAAGTGTAGGTATTATAAATAAATGTAACCAATAAATCTAGTTAAATCTACTCAAAACAATGAATATTTCAAATTCAATAGTCAAAATTCCTGATCAGAGACTATCCGTATTGGTCAGCAGTGCATATATACAAACATATTATCTGTAAAGACCCTCAGTGCTCAGCTAGGTGGCTCCTCTGTCTGTATGCGAGATAATGTGGGAAACTCGACATGACAGCTGCCTCTTAAATGACAGAGTGCAGGCTAAAGCGGGCTCACTACGCAAATGTGCACTGACAACAGTATCAGCGATGCCATCTTATGAAAAGACAGCATTTTACGTTCAAAAACAAGACTCGCCATGTCCAAACGTGTCACATGACTTTACGTCCAGATCACGTTTAAGCAGAAGAGATCATGCGCTCCCATAGTGAACATGTCGGTGGATATTAGCCGCTGTTGTTGGGTTATTATTTACGCAGGCGAGGACGCATTAGCCTATACTGGCCTTGACATTGACATAAGGGGTAGTGTGCTGCAGAAAGGGTTAATTAGTCTCTGGATTTTGAGTGGCATCTTGGATTCAAGGAAGACGAGGGTAGAGCTTTTGGGGATCTTGCGTTAAAGGACAGAGAGGTTATATAGATTTGGGGTAGAATTACAATTGGCGTAATCATTTGATGTTTACGAACACATACAAGCTTTATTTAGGTTACAATTTGCTCCCATGATATTCACAAAGTGTTATTGGTTTTGCCTTTCTGAAATTGTGAACTGTTTTGAGATGTGTTTCAACCATAGACTTGAATAATTAAACAACCATCATCATCATCATCATCATCATCATCATCATTGAGCTATTTTTAAATTGAAATGTGTGGAATTGTAATGTCCCAAAGTCCCCTGTCCTTAGACCTCCTTCTCAGTAAGGAAAAACTACAAAACCTCTTTGGGAAAAAGTAGAAACCTCGAGGAGTTCCACAGTGAAGGAGAGATCCGACTCCCTCGGACGGACAGGCAGACGCCGGAAGTGTGCCAGAAGCAGAACCACTCCCCGAGGCAAGTGGAAGAAGGAGAAAAAGATGTGAACAGTAATGAACAAGATGTGAACAGTAATGAACATAATAAGGCTTTGACTTCACTTAAATGGGGATAATGCGTTGACACAAGCCTAAACTCTCTTGATTATTTGTGATTTCCGGCTAATGCTAACGGCTATAGGAAAACATATAGGGGACTGGCTCCAGGGTCCCTCGGTTAGCATGAACATCAACTGGGGGTCGTACTGTAGGCTATATTTGAGCTCTTTATTTTATTTTGTTGTCCAATAAATAATGGGTTAGTATAAAATAAAAAGACATTTTAATGCTTGTCCAGAAAAGAATAATATAGGTCATATCACCAAGAGAATGTTATGTAGATATTGACTTTCACATCCAATTATAATAGGTGAAGAAAAGGGTCATCATTTATTTTGCTGTTATTTCTCAAAAGAGTATGCATGGATGTGAATGATCAAAGCAATAAGGCAAACTAAGGGCCCCTAGAAGCATCTGGCCCC
Organism: Chaenogobius annularis; assembly: GCA_015082035.1. Classification (NCBI taxonomy): domain Eukaryota; kingdom Metazoa; phylum Chordata; class Actinopteri; order Gobiiformes; family Gobiidae; genus Chaenogobius; species Chaenogobius annularis. The sequence goes on along the minus strand of BJKM01000578.1, from coordinate 15,633 downwards.
CACAAAGCTAGAAACGGCCCTGGCCTGAACTCTTGCCGGTGTCTATGAACAAAACACAAATGTATATTAAAGGTACACTATGTACTTTTCTGTTGAAAGGTCTGGTAGAAAAGTTACACAGTGCACCTTTAAAAGTATACCAAATAACTTTTCCGCATTTGTCATCTTTTTTCTCTTCGCAACCATGAATAAATCAAACTTTTACTGTTAGAAAGTGATGTTTTCTCCAGTTTTTCATACTTTCCATAAATTTCCCCTTGGGTATTTGTGTTTGGCAGTGGGAGTGTTCCAGCTTTTCGAGTTGTGATTTGGAAACGCTTCACTTTGGCACCCTCATCTCCTGCTTTTGTGTTGTGCCGATGCCACCCACAGCCTCCTAATGAATTCCTCTGATCACAACTTTCACAAAGACGCTTGGACCCAATTCCCCTCGTGCGTCATCAGTGTTTAAGAAATGCATCCACCGTGACGTATTTGAATCATAATTTGCAGTATTTGAATCATAATTTGTAGTGTATTAAAAAGCATCGGGCGTGGGAGTTTGAATGGGGAGTCTATAGCCTACAGCTTCCATATTATAATGATTGTTGTGTTATACGCCTGTGCCACGTTTTTAATGCCAGAGGATGTTTGTATTAATGAAGCTACAAAGTTATCTTAGAAAAACTGTGAAAGCAAAACAACATGTGCAACTTCATGTCCTCTTTATTGACCAGGAGTCTAATCGGTTTAGTTTTTGAATATATGATTATTATTATTATCATTATTATTATTATTATTATTATTATTATTATTATTACTATTACTACTATTTTTATTATTATCATTATTATTATTATCATTATTATTATTATTATTATTATTACTATTATTATTATTATTATTACTATTATTATTATTATTATTATTATTATCATCGTTATTATTACTATTATTATTACTATATTATTATTATTATTACTATTATTATTACTACTATTATTATTATTATCATTATTATCATTATTATTATTATTATTATTATTATTATTATTATTATTATTATTATTACTACTACTATTATTATTATTATTACTATTATTATTATTATATATATTTATATATATTATTATTATTATACTATTATTATTACTTACTATTATGTGATTATTATCTATTATTATTATTATTATTGACATATTAGATTATTATTATAATTATGTATTCTACTATTATTATATATAATCTATTATTATTATTATTATTATTACTATATTATTACTATATTTTTATTATATTTATTATTATATTATATATTATTATTATTATTAATTATTATTTATTGTATTAATTATTATTATTATATTTAATGTTTGTTGTTTTGTATTTATTGACCCCATCCTGTCAGGTCTCCGTGTTGTGGTAACCTGCAGTGAGCAGTGCAGTTGATCAGGAGTCTTTGTGTGTCACAGCATTTAAAGTCAATCAGCAAGAATTCATTATTTAGTTGCAGAAAATGTATGTGTCAGTTGAGTCGTAGTCGTTGAAGTAAAATAGAGTTGTCTGATGGTTATTTTGTAGACATGGCTGTAGAATATGTCTACCTGGATTCTAACCACATTGGCACATGAGGGACAATATTGCAAAATCAACCATTTGAGCTTTTAGCCGTGTTTAGAGGGTTTCCTCATCATGTTTACTCAGTTTATTTGGTTGACTCCTGGATATTTTTGAGTAATTGTGTGTCCTGCAACTGACTGGAGTGCTAGGAAAAGCGTGTTTTCACCTACCCCTATCCACCCACATCCCTGTATTAGTTACGATATTTGTCAAATAAAGACTTGAGTGAGTTGATTTGGGTTCTAAAATGTCACAGCCAGTTCTCCGACCGAAGTTATGAACTGTTTCTGTTACGAAGCCGTTTTAGCTCAAGAGTACAATTTAACAAGAAGAATGTAAAATGATGATTCTACTTTGTTATAGCTCAATAATATCCTGAAAAAGCAAGTCTCCTTAAAGTGGCTTTGGATGTAAGGAAAATAAAATTAAGCCTGAAGTTCTGACTATGTGGATTTTTCACCCATACATTTCACGGGCATGCTCACGTCATTAAGTGCTCACACAGTATGCATTTTCTACCACCATTCCTTTATGTCACCTATGAAACATGCAGCGATCACATGTAAAATTGGCACATTTGCCACTTCTCTGTTACTGTATGTAATCCCCACATTGTGTTTCTGGTCTGTTGCACAAAAACAGCACTTAATGCAGCACAACACAGCGTCCGCCCTTTCTCTTTTCACTCACCGAACACACAGGAGCTGTAGTCTTTGATACTACAAGAGTGTCCTCCATGTAATACAACTTGATGCATGTTGCATAAGTGGGTGTGTGTCTGTGTGTGTGTGGGTGGTGTGTGTGTGTGTGTGGGTGTGTGGGTCTCTCTCTCGGTACTGTCAGGCTTGCAGCGCTCCCGCGGATCTCCTGTAATCCACGACAACAAGTATCCCCCCCACCTCCCGCCTTGCCAATCCGAGGCCGTTCCAGAGAGACAAGACAAGGAAAGTCTGATAAATCTGCGAGAGAAATAAGTGGAGTGTGGGCTTTGTAGGAGTGCATCTTAGCGTTGTGTGGCCTTGAGCGCTCCTCTGGCTGATGTGTGCAAAGCGAGAGGAGGAGGAGGAGAGGAGAGCGGCCGGGTGGGTCTATTATGCAAGAGCGTGAAGCTTTCAGCTCAACTTGCGCAGCTTGAAGGGAGCAGCCACCCTGAGTCCCGTGTGTTGATCCCGGCAGTGTTGGAACTGGCAGCGTGAAGTCGTGGCCTAAAATGTGAAACAGCCTGGCCACTTCTGTTTACAAACACGGCGAGATTTGTAAAACTGCAGGCCTGTTACACATACAAATACTGTATATAAGTCTATTCAAGAGTGTTTATTAAAGAAATGTAGGTACCTAATAGAGATGAACAATGAAGATCCTCTCACCGACATGGGCAATATATCCGAAATTAGATCATTTGGCAGTATTTTGCCATTTTTACCCATAGAATGAAAAATGTGTAATAAATGTTTTCCGATTAAAAGAACTTCAAATTAATAATCTAAATTTAAAGATTTGTTTATATTCATCATGCAATTTTAATAAGCTTTTAAACTTTTCTTAAACAGTGTTTCCTCATCAAGGACATCTCAAGTTCTATTTTGATGATTGTTTTCATGCATGCAATAATGAAGGAGCATTAATTCAGCCTGGAAGACTAATCCACCCAATCCACTCCTACACCAGGGCACTGCTCTCCAGCCTCAATCAACGCACGAGTTTCTCTGCCTGGACGGGCACTCTTGCTCCATAGCGGCACAGCCTGCCCCGTTTAAACCCTCATGCAGTGGTCTCGGCCACTTTCAGTCTGTGCACCAACCCTTTCTCCTCCTCTGCATCCCTTACATCACCCTCATCATCCTCATCATCTACCACCACAGTCGCGCAGGCTCTGGGGGAGACATCTAATATAATTCTATTATGGCACGGCCATAATCGCAATGTGCAAAATGCTTGTGTTTTTGTCTGAGTCTCTCCAGGCTGAAATCTGTATTGTCCTGCAACTGGAGGCTCGAGTGCTAAGAAAATTCTGTTTTTCACTTACCCGTATCCGCAATGACAAGCATTCTCACGCTTTGTTTTTAAAAACTGACCTCAGTGAAACCAAGTTCACGCAACATAAATTCAGGACTGTCTGTTTTTGTGAGTGGTAAGCTGTTCTATTGGTTATATGTTTGTTGTTTCTGTAGCTTAGGGTAATGTTACAATAAACTCAATTTCTAAATAGAGAAAAACAAAATCAATTCTTTGGACATGTTGGAAATGCTGAAAATGACACCACTACAACTACATTAAAAGGATCTTCTACTTGTCCAGGAAAAAAAATACTGTTACTGTTCACAATACATAACCCAGACCACAACCCTACATTACACTTTCAAAAACAGCTTTAATTGTCACACTGAGGGTTCTCTGTTCTTATAGCAGGCTAGTTAAATGAATATAAATACAGGGAGTTATAAAGTATGTCAGTAGATGTCTTGTTGTGTTGGAGCATGTACAGTTAGTATGAGCTGTATCTCTGGATAGTGAAAGCCCATTACATGGCAAAGTATGTTTCTTTGCTGTGGGTGAATTGTAACTGTCAATACTCCAAATATACTCAAAGCTTCACATGTTGTTTTATAAAAATGACAGAATCATTTATTTAAGCAACAAATGAAAATTTATTTGGGTTAATGCATTGCCAGTACAAATCAGGAGACCATAAAACTACCAATTTCTCTAGTCTTCTCCACAGAAAAACAATAGTTTGAATTAGAACTAAAATACATTTTTTTAAACTAAAATACATTTTTTTTTTTTTTTTAAAATTGTAATACCATTTTACAGAAACTCTGAATCCTAAAAGTCAAAGTTTGTTGAGAAAAAGGCTCCATGATTCTCATTTAAAAACAAGTTCACATTCAAAACACTGCAGTACATTATTTTATTAAAGAACAAAAGACATGCAACAAAGAAAACATTTCATGTTTTACAAATTCTTCTTTTCATGTCCTTTTAATATTCGAACACTCAAAGCCTCATTTCATGAAGCTTCAGTCCTATGTGAAAGTGAGTAGTGGCCTGGTTTGGAACAGCACTCCTCTGGGACAATGTAAACTGTGGTGACATTTTGGTGCCAAAGATTGATTTGATAGATTACAAAGATTCAGATCAACTAAATAAAACATAACAGCAAAGTTAATAAGACAAAGTTACAAATAATATCTGTTCTCAGAAACACGGAATTAATTCGATAGTTTGCGTTTACGTTCTTGAATTTGATGACGTCATAATCTCAGATGGTGGGCAAGGGACTGTTAAACTCAATTCGGAAATTCAGTGTTTTTCAAAGAAATATCCAAAATTTAAATCTACAAATGTTGAACCTTATTATTTTCTTGAGATTGGCTCCACAAACCTGCAGTTTTAATCACCTTTCAACTGACAACGATCACGTCTTTGGAGTTAAAACATGGCGCAGCTTTCTATGGCGACAGAGAAGACATTGAACTGTGTGCCAGTTTTTATTTCATGTAACTACAGAGGTATGAACCAGAAACTAGGTAAAAATCTGACAGTTAAACAACAAATTCTACCATAGAATTCTGACCTGTTGCTAGATCAATTTTAAACTATAGGGATTCTAGAATGTTGAACACAACCCCATTAAGTCTAAGACGCTGTCTCCAAACACTAACTTCATCTTGTATTTTGCAGTCTTCTTACAATTTAAATAATAAAAAAAAAGTACTCTAAAATGGTTCTTTGTTGTGGAGTAGTAAATGGTAAATACTGTTATCCAAACACGTTACTCTTGCCGTTAATAGTCTCCTAAAGAATATCCATCCAGACGCAGCACCCAAGTAGAATTTTTAAACAGAAACGTGATGGAAGGTAAGGATGAAGGGACGGTGCGAATGTGCACTAGAACATAGTGAAAAGCTCTTTGGCTGGGACTAGCAAACAGGAATGATGGTCATATTGAATACGAGGGGCGTGGTGGGATAGTATCAACTATGGGCTATTGCCAATTGGATATGAAACAAATATAGGGAAAGCGCGTAAGGCACGAGTGACTCGCTTTGATATACGAGAGAGGGGTTCGTTAGGGATATTCGGAGTGATCAGTTGGAGCTATGGTTAGGTATGGAAAGGCAAACAGGATAATGGTCTGTTGTAGGCGAGGGATTCGAGGATGGAGATTAGGTTATCGTTATACACTGAGCAAATAGCAGTTAATTGAACAATCTCCTTTTCGAAAAAATGTATGCTTAGCATAAACATCATCAAAAAACCTGTGTGTCAATCGAAGGAGCCGGTTATGATGTTCCGCTTCTTTTTGAATCATTTTTTGTAATTCTTTTTTTTTTTTTTGTTTTAGTTTATATTCTCTTCATACTATCATTTTTTAATTAATATTCCTAATGAAAAGCTGATCCACATAGTATAGATTATAAATTTTTTTGGTTTTTTGGTATTTCATAGTCTTGTAATGTTTCTATATATTTGAGGAGCTATTTTGGTAAGAATAATGGTTTTCCTGGATTTTGCTGATAAGAGATCAGATCTCGACTGTTTAACAGGACAGATCAAGGACTGGGAAGAATCAGCATATCTGATGGTTTTGGATGTCTGGGATGTCTGGGATATGAAATGAAATGATACAACATGACATACACATTTCTTTGAACGTTGAAAGAGATGTGGCTGTAGTAATGTTTTAATTAAACTATTAAGCATGACAATGTGATATTATATATAAATAGTGAAAATTAGACATATCTAACATCTCTACGCTACATGTTCTATTCACTCTCGCTTGTTGGGTAGTATTATTAGGATTTATATAATTAGAAACATTACTGGGACTGCTACTAAAATGATCTTAAGAAGTTGTGACTACGATTGGATTAAGCCGCGTTAGCTGACGTATTTAGCCGTAGACGAATGCAGGTTCTCTGAAATACAGGAACCTTCCCTCAGTGCTGAGCTCTATGTATCTCTATACCTACTTATAATTATTGCATAGTGGAATGCTGATATGCCTCGTTATGTTGCTATTAACTGGTCTTGATGGTTGAGACACTCACCATTCTGGCTTTAAGACGCGTTAGTAGTTTGATAGTAAAAGTCCATCCACTAGTGTGTTGTTTCTAAGTTCTTGCCAACCCATGGCGTTTCCTTCCAGTGATTTCACGCCCCTGCTTTGCAGGTTAACCAACATTTTTCGACGACTTTAACACGCTGCTCGGGTGACAGCTCCCAGACATCGTGCTAAGCGGTCGGGGATCAACTCACACGGGACTCAAGGCACTTGCCTGGTGGGAATTTCCAGCCGGTTTCAGGTGGGAAGGCTAGGCGTGGATAGATAATCTAATACTAGAATATCTGGTTTCGCCTGTATTCGTTGCCGTGTTTGTGATTGCAATGCAAACCCATGCACTCAGCCGAGATCTTGCCCCTAAACTCAGGATACTTGGCCTTCAAATAGCCCGTCCCTATTCACTCTTCACTTTTGCCTTGCACGCACGCACTTCTCTGGATAAGGATATTTTGGCTTCGCAAGCAATATCCTTTATCCATTAACAATACAGTCTATGATCCGATCTAATCTGTAAACACAAAAGTAATAACTACTCTCCACCAGCGCCCAAATTATCAAACACGCAACTATATTTAAACCATGTGACACTACATAATAGCACAACGACAAAAATCGTCGATGAAAGCCTCCATCGCTAGTCAATTATGTCTACCAACTGTGCGTGCCATTTGTGATAGTGGTAAAACGTTCTATTATATTTCAGCATAGGGGTCTCGTTAATTCGTCGTGCTTTAAATGGATATCTGGTTTGGTTACATGAATTAAATTGGCGATAAAACGACAGAGAATCATTCTCAGGGCTGTGAAGTGGTGGGGGGACTACTTTTGTTGTCGTGGATTAGCACATGTTGCAAGAAATACTTTTCGAACATGCTGCCAACATAACTTACCTGGTGGGCACGCGTTCAAGCTGAGTCTAGGTCCCGACACTGCATGATACACGAGGGGATCAGTAGCACGAGAAGTTTTTCTGACGTACTGTTAAAGCATTCCTATCACTATCATAGCACGAATAATTACCATAATTCTGAAAAACAATCTAATGCTCTATGCAAAAAACTAACACAACAACCCAATATCTTTAGAACATTCTATTATTTAGTATGATAAGATAAAGATGTAATTGTAAAAGAAGTAAATCTTTGTATTTTATGTACATGGACGGACAACTTTGTAGTATCAACAGACTAATAGAGGTAACATTCTCTGCTCGTTTCGCTTTCATGTGAGATGGTGACGATAGTGGCTTGAAAAGGGTCAGTCGTTTTGTATTGTTGAATGCATGCACTCTAAGAAGAACTGCTTGTTGTTGGACTTATGGAATAAACACAGAGCACTAAGATAAAATGATCCATTTGTGTGTTCTATAATAATACACACGTAGTGATAAAGAAGAGTTCGCTAAATTAGTGCCGACTTTTAATGTATTTTCAACTATTTGTTGGTGTAAATAGTTCTATGTATTGTTAGGAAAGATAAATTAAATGGGAGGTGTAAGATGATAAGTATATTCAAAATCAAACACTCTTTGCATTCATGTCTACTTTAAACGTATGTTGGAACTAATAGAGAGCACAGCCGAAAAACTATAAAATGAATAACATCGAAGCGATGAAATGGAAGTTTGATTGAAAGCGTGGACGAGCCACACTACTTCTGCGATGTAGGGACTTAAGCTATTTATTCTTCCTACTCAGGGTGCCACACAGCCATTTTAAAAGGAGAACTTTGGCTTTTTTTCAGGATTTATTATTGAGCTATAACATAAGTAGATCATCATTTTACATTCTGTTCTTTGTTAATTGTACTCTTGAGCTAAAACGGCTTCGTAACAGAAACAGGTTCATTAACTTCCGGTCGCAGAACTGGCTGTGACATTTTAGAACCCAAAATCAACATCACTCAAGTCTTTATTTGACAAATAATCGTAACTAAGTATAGGGATGTGGGTGGGGATAGGGGGTAGGTGAAAACAGGCCTTTTCTAAGCACTCCAGCCTCAGTTGCAGGACAATACATTACTCAAAAATATCCAGGAGTCAACCAAAATACAACTTTGAGTAAACACATGATGAGGAAACCCTTCTATAACACGGCTAAAAGCTCAAAATGGTTGATTTTGCATAATTTGTCCCCTCATGTGCCCATGTGGTTCAGAATCACAGGTAAGACAATATTCTACAGGCCATGTCTAAAAATAAACATCAGGAAACGCTATTTAACTTCAACGACTACGACTACAACTGACACATAACATTTTCTGCCAACTTAAATAATGAAAATATCTTGCATGATTGACTCAAATTGGGTAAATGACTGAAATGACCACACAAAGATCCTGATCACTGCACTGCTCCTGACAGGTTACCACGGAGACACTGAAGGATGGGTCAAATAAATACAACAGGACAAACTTAAACATATAATAATAATAATAATAATATAATAATAATAATAATAATAATAATAATAATAATAATAATAATAATAATAATAATAATAATAATAATAATAATAATTAATAATATAGTAATAATAATAGTAATAATAATAATAATAATAATAGTAATAATATAATAAATAGTAGTATAGTAATAATAATAATAATAATAATAATAATAATAATAATAATAATAATAATGATAATAATGATAATAATAATAATAGTAGTAATAATAATAGTAATAATAATAATAATATAGTAATAATAATAGTAATAATATAATAATAATAATAATAATAATAATAATAATAATAATAATAATAATAATAATAATAATAATAATAATAATAATAATAATAATAATGATAATAATAATAATGAATAATAATAAAAATAGTAGTAATAGTAATAATAATAATAATAATAATAATAATAATAATAATAATAATAATGATAATAATAATAATCATATATTCAAAAACTAAACCGATTAGACTCCTGGTCAATAAAGAGGACATGAAGTTGCACATGTTGTTTTGCTTTCACAGTTTTTCTAAGATAACTTTGTAGCTTCATTAATACAAACATCCTCTGGCATTAAAAACGTGGCACAGGCGTATAACACAACAATCATTATAATATGGAAGCTGTAGGCTATAGACTCCCCATTCAAACTCCCACGCCCGATGCTTTTTAATACACTACAAATTATGATTCAAATACTGCAAATTATGATTCAAATACGTCACGGTGGATGCATTTCTTAAACACTGATGACGCACGAGGGGAATTCGGGTCCAAGCGTCTTTGTGAAAGTTGTGATCAGAGGAATTCATTAGGAGGCTGTGGGTGGCATCGGCACAACACAAAAGCAGGAGACGAGGGTGCCAAAGTGAAGCGTTTCCAAATCACAACTCGAAAAGCTGGAACACTCCCACTGCCAAACACAAATACCCAAGGGGAAATTTATGGAAAGTATGAAAAACTGGAGAAAACATCACTTTCTAACAGTAAAAGTTTGATTTTATTCATGGTTGCGAAGAGAAAAAAGATGACAAATGCGGAAAAGTTATTTGGTATACTTTTAAAGGTGCACTGTGTAACTTTTCTACCAGACCTTTCAACAGAAAAGTACATAGTGTACCTTTAATATACATTTGTGTTTTGTTCATAGACACCGGCAAGAGTTCAGGCCAGGGCCGTTTCTAGCTTTGTGGGGGCCAGATGCTTCTAGGGGCCCTTAGTTTGCCTTATTGCTTTGATCATTCACATCCATGCATACTCTTTTGAGAAATAACAGCAAAATAAATGATGACCCTTTTCTTCACCTATTATAATTGGATGTGAAAGTCAATATCTACATAACATTCTCTTTGGTGATATGACCTATATTATTCTTTTCTGGACAAGCATTAAAATGTCTTTTTATTTTATACTAAACCCATTATTTATTGGACAACAAAATAAAATAAAGAGCTCAAATATAGCCTACAGTACGACCCCCAGTTGATGTTCATGCTAACCGAGGGACCCTGGAGCCAGTCCCCTATATGTTTTCCTATAGCCGTTAGCATTAGCCGGAAATCACAAATAATCAAGAGAGTTTAGGCTTGTGTCAACGCATTATCCCCATTTAAGTGAAGTCAAAGCCTTATTATGTTCATTACTGTTCACATCTTGTTCATTACTGTTCACATCTTTTTCTCCTTCTTCCACTTGCCTCGGGGAGTGGTTCTGCTTCTGGCACACTTCCGGCGTCTGCCTGTGCCCGTCCGAGGGAGTCGGATCTCTCCTTCACTGTGGAACTCCTCGAGGTTTCTACTTTTTCCCAAAGAGGTTTTGTAGTTTTTCCTTACTGAGAAGGAGGTCTAAGGACAGGGGACTTTGGGACATTACAATTCCACACATTTCAATTTAAAAATAGCTCAATGATGATGATGATGATGATGATGATGATGATGGTTGTTTAATTATTCAAGTCTAATGGTTGAAAACACATCTCAAAACAGTTCACAATTTCAGAAAGGCAAAACCAATAACACTTTGTGAATATCATGGGAGCAAATTGTAACCTAAATAAAGCTTGTATGTGTTCGTAAACATCAAATGATTACGCCAATTGTAATTCTACCCCAAATCTATATAACCTCTCTGTCCTTTAACGCAAGATCCCCAAAAGCTCTACCCTCTTCTTCCTTGAATCCAAGATGCCACCAAAATCCAGAGACTAATTAACCCTTTCTGCAGCACACTACCCCTTATGTCAATGTCAAGGCCAGTATAGGCTAATGCGTCCTCGCCTGCGTAAATAATAACCCAACAACAGCGGCTAATATCCACCGACATGTTCACTATGGGAGCGCATGATCTCTTCTGCTTAAACGTGATCTGGACGTAAAGTCATGTGACACGTTTGGACATGGCGAGTCTTGTTTTTGAACGTAAAATGCTGTCTTTTCATAAGATGGCATCGCTGATACTGTTGTCAGTGCACATTTGCGTAGTGAGCCCGCTTTAGCCTGCACTCTGTCATTTAAGAGGCAGCTGTCATGTCGAGTTTCCCACATTATCTCGCATACAGACAGAGGAGCCACCTAGCTGAGCACTGAGGGTCTTTACAGATAATATGTTTGTATATATGCACTGCTGACCAATACGGATAGTCTCTGATCAGGAATTTTGACTATTGAATTTGAAATATTCATTGTTTTGAGTAGATTTAACTAGATTTATTGGTTACATTTATTTATAATACCTACACTTTTAATAGCCTTAATAAAGCCTGAACAAAGACTTAATTCTATCAACAAATAGTTTATTGACAATGATTTAAGCGTAGTAACTACTATCTTATCAATCTGCTCATGCTCTATTAAAGCTAGGCGAGACACTGCAGGTGAATACGGAAAAAGATTACATTTTTAAAGTAAATTTAAAACTTCCCCTGTAGTTTACTCACACAATCAAAATTTGCACATATTTGTGGCATTTAAATCTGAAAAATGGACAGAAACAGATTTTTTTTTTTGGTTCATTTAGATAAAAAAAATTTAAAGAGGGGATTTTGGACATCTTATTTAGTTTTTGAGTAAGCTCTGACTTAAATATTGCCTAATTTCTTTTACTTAAAACTTTAATAAATCAGGCTTGATTTTTAAAAAAAAATCTGTATGTTTTGTCAAAATGTTGTTAAGTCTAAGATTGTAAGTGGCTGTGCAGGAGCTACTTTAAGGGCTGATCTTTAGGTCTCTGTGGGAGAGAAATGCAATTTAAGAAAATGACCTTTTAAGTCACAATGCTCCTGAGAAATCTATGGATGAAGTGGATTCAATGAAAGAATAAAAACATCTTTAGGATCCAGACTGTTTTTACATAAAAGCATATGTTGAGGGAGCAAACTGACAAAAAAATAACACATTGAAACTGCTTGACTTGTTCCTAGTATTATGTTTTGCTTTGTTGGTCCAATAGGACAAGAAGGGTTAATATGGGGAACACTTTGTGACGTGTGAAAAAAAGAAAAACATATGGGGTATTATTCTTTTTTAAGGGTGCATTCACACTGTGTACACACAATATAAAAAAAAAATGAACTTAACTGAGACTAAACCTGGACCAGATCGGGGGACTAAACCAGGACTGGAAAAGGACCAAACCAAGTCTGCATCATGACTAAACTGGGCTCAAACTCTGTCCAAACCAGGACAAGTGTGAACACAGTCTTAGGTCTTGGCAAAACAGTCTATACAGTAAGATTTTCTGTCATTTCAGTCCACAGTCACACGTTGGCACACTTTCACATATCGTCGTCATGTATTCACTAAAGTTCTAAGTGAAATAAGGCTTTACATATGAAGTCTAATTTCACCTGCAAATAATAATAAAAAAGTATTTAAATGTCATCGTCTGAACTAGTGATGTCACCATATCCAATTTTTGTGTTATAATTACTGCAAGAAAAACCTCACATTCACATCATGAACAAACAAGGACATCCTTAATTTTCTTTCATTCACACAGTCTAATCGATGACCATTTATTCAAGTAGCCTAGGAGACCTGCTTTATGAAATATAACTTCAAAAAGCACTTTTTGTCTTATTTTGCAGTTCTTATGATTATCTTGTGATCTAAATAATCACGATATTTGATTAACTGCATAATCATGCCCTCTCTAATCTGAGCCCCACAATAGCCCCTAACTTTGCCTTATTTACCCATCAGTGATTGAGAAGGTTTTGCTTGTCTTGTTTCTCCATGACGTCCCGGTGAGGAGTGCTTTGACCTCGTGCATCTTTGCCCCGTCTCGCTCACTCTCAGCGCGGCCCGGGACAGAGGGGAGAGAGAGGAGCGAACCGACAGCAGAGGGTGGATGTAGGTCAGGCAGCCAGGACCCTGGACAGCGCTGATCGGAGCGGACAAGAGCGGCCGCGCGTCGTGGAGAGAGGCCCTTGGCACGTCAGCGCCGATCCCCGCTCAGCGCTGACATTATGGAGCACACACAGCGAACGTCCGGCCGCATTACTCTCACACCTCCACCACCGCAGCCACCGCGTACCACCGCGTACCACTGTGTACCAATGTGTACCAATGTGTACCCATGTTTACCAATGTGTAACACTGTGTACAACCGTGTACCGCCGTGTACCACTGTCTAACTGTGTGACAAGCCTAAAGGACACGTGTATGGTCAAGTTGTCGTTTGAATTGTGTTTTTGCCATGTAAATTAAACAAAAACAAAATAACATGGATTTATCGCGGTAAGTTAAATAGTAGGAACCCCCCACACGCAGTTCCGGAAGTAAATTTCCAATTAATTTTCCCCACAGACTTCATTAAAAGGTCAAAATATTAAGTTTAAAAGGGAACCTGAGCTAACCACTATGAAGTCTTATGTCCATAATGTGCATGAGTAAAAAAAAAAAAAGTAAAATGTTGCTGAGTAACTTTGAGGTGTATAATGTTAAATTTAATTTAATTAAATTGAATTGAATTGAATTAAACGTTAACTTAAACACTGGAAAAGACACACAGGACATGTGCCTGACTTTTTTTTGCCTCTCGCTCTGTGGTTTTGTTTTTGTTCTGTACACACACACACACACACAACAAACACACACACACACACCACAAATAGGCTACACACGATTAGTTTTGAACTAATGTTGTCTGAGTAATACAAATATCAGGTTGTGATGTTAAGCTATATAATATATCAAACTATTATTGTGATGTGTGTCCACTTGTGTGAATTAAAAATAAGCCTGGTTTGAAATAGGTCTGGTCTGGTCCCAGTTGGTGTAAAAGTGTGAACGATCTGGAGTCAAGTAAGGCCAAAGTTGAAACAGTAAGGATGTACTGCCCTCTGCTGGTGACAGGCCAACTCTCAAACATTTTTTTCTTTTTTCCTTCTTCTTACTCTTTATACATCAATACAATTAGCCTAGTTGAATGATTTTTTTATAAATGTAGTGTCTATAATATTTTCCTCCTCGTGTTTTGGTTATTTGATTTATTGATAGCAATGGGCCTACTTTTGTTTACAAATGTTTATGGATTTCTATAGAAAGACCAATAACACATTTTTTAAAAACCGAGCATATTAGACATCAGAAAAAAAAAAAAGAATTCTAACTACTTTCTTTCACGTTGTCATGATTATGGGGTATTGTTTTAGAATTTTGAGGCAAATAAGAAGTTAATCCTTTTTGGAATAAGACTGTACATAACAAAAGTGGAAAAAGTGAATACTTTTGGATGCACTGGATTTCCTCTTTACCCAGCCTCCCATGGAACTGTAGTACGTCCATACGCTACCCACTAAATAAACTCCAACTCCCAGAAGGCCATTACAATCACGTGACCTTTTCCTCACCGGTTCAACTTCCTGGATCCACTTCATGGTAATAATTGCTGAAATGTCACAGTGATATTCCGCCAAATAAAAACACGTTCTTTTATTGTTGACCCATTTTTTTTTTTTAACTATGTGCTATTGTTTTACATTCACGAAGCTCGACTGAAGGCGGAAGACGATTGTGGCTAATCGTAGCTAGCATATTTACCTTCCTTTGACGCAGTTCCTGTCTGTCCTTGTCTTGCTTTTCCACGCTTTACCCCTTTTATTTTATGGTACATTGAGACGGGCTAGCTTCGAACATGGCTAAACTGCTGTCATGGAAAGCATTAACTTGTCGAGAAAATATGCGAGTTTGATGCGTGCAAGAGCGGAAGTGAGCAGCAGCAGTCAACATTCGAGTATCTGCATCGGAGCGTTGTGCCGTCCATGCACTATCAGAAGAGTCTGCCAAGGAAGACTGTGACACCATGTTTACACGACACAATATGCATAAAATACTGCGCAAAAAAGCTCTCGTGTGCATAGTACTGTAGTTGGACAAGGTCTTCTGGCTAAAGTTTGAATGAAGGGTGAAAGTGCAGGCAGGTGTTTGACACTAGAGGGGAATTCTAGACTAATAGATCATATAAAAGATAAATCACTTAAAAGTCCAGGTTCTACT